>CM059425.1:61900331-62355020 GCA_030390025.1 Squalus acanthias
CCCCCCCCCCCCAATCTTTTCTCCCCCCCAATCTTTTCTCCCCACCTCCCTCCGGAGGACGGCCACTATCTTCCCCTCCCCCTGCTCCCCGATCCTCTCTTCCCCACCCCCACTCCTCTGGAAGCCGGCCATGATCTACCCTCCCCCCCAATCCTCCAGAGGCCAACCCCAACCCCTACCGATCCCTCCCTCCTCTGTGCAGCCTAGTGCCACAGGCCTACCCTCCCAAAGCCAGCCAGCCTCTCAATAGTTTTAAAAACATCACACTAGAGGCAGGCCCCGCCCACAAAACTGGCCACATCCCCAGATCAAATTAATCACCACTGCGAGTTCCTGCTAATTGCGCTCGTTTGCAATCCTTCAAGGAGGCTGCAAAAATTAAGATGGATCTTTTTAGCACAAGGACACTAATAGGATAGCAAAATACTGCAGAGTTTCTACCACTAATAGGTATGTTTTGAAAGGTTTGAATTCATTTTTTTTAAATTTACTAAGGAACTGACTGCTGTACTCCAATTTAACTGGATTGTATATTTTTTTTAAGTAATTTTCAGTAATTTAAAACCGGATTACTCACAGGTGGGGGTTGACACTGTGATTTAAAATGCTTATTTTTTGTGATTAACCCATTTTCAGCTGTATTAATCAAACTTTACCAAGTTACCACTCTTCAATATATCAACGAATATTTTTAAAAGCAAATTTTTTTTTTAAATTACATTTTTACATTTTAAAACACGCTGGTTCAGGCAGATTTTGCATTCGGCGATATACAAATGTGTTTGAGCGGACACTCGCTGAAAAAAAATACTTTTCAAAACGGGCGCAATTTTGGCCACAATTTGTGCCGGAATTGCAGATTGTGCCCAAAGCAGAAACTCTATCCCCTTTAGAGGGTTGAAATGAAGGGAAGCTGCTCTTGCCATAGTTATATCCCACTTAATTCAGGGGGCTAGCTCTGTTTGAACAGAATGGCCCGTAATTTGCGGTCAGCGGCAAAGAAAGGTGTTCACCACTGGCCCCAAAGTAACCTTCCCACAAAGATCTTGTGGGGCTCGATTTTAATTGCCAAGGCGGATTGTTGTCAGGTTGCATGGTGGGCGGGTTTCGGACCCACTTCCGGCAGGATCAGCTGCTGATGTCCGATTTTGATTCAGTGAGCTTGTTGATTTCAGTGAGGCACGCTGGCCGGTCCAATGAGTGCGATCAGGTCGTCTGGCCACCTCTGATGACGTCATCATAGCTGCTGCTTTTAAAGCTGCCATTCAGCCTGAGCCTTTTTCTTGTGGATTCCTGGACTCATTGAAATTGATCTATCCACAATGACATCTTCCAGAGGCAAGGCAGCTCCTCGATTTAATGATGAATCCCTCCATGCTCTTGTGGATGCTGTCAGAGGGTGCAGGGAGATTCTCTTCCCTCCTGATGGCCGGAGGAAGCCTCCTCAGTAGACCAAGGCAGCCTGGCTGTGCATTGCTGAGGAGGTCAGTGCAAGGTCCATATGTTCACGCTCATGGATCCAGTGCCGAAAAAGGTTTAATGATCTTGTGCGAACATCAAAAGTGAGAATCCCATCACACTTGCCTTCAATCTGCTTCCCTTCTCTTCTCATCACCAGCACTCTGCTTTGTAAGCCTCCTTCTTCACATCCCACCTTACTCTTACTTCCCTTGCACCCTTACCTATCCATCTCTGTCTCTGCACCAAATCACTTCAGCATCCTGCCTATGCACCCCTTAGACTCGCTCTCACTGTCATGCAGTGACAACAACTAACAACGCACAGGGAGCTAGCTTCCTCTTGGCACCTTACCCCATCTTCGTCTCCCTCAAAGCTTCTATGGTAGGGATAATTGATCCTCACTCCATCACTGTGGCTGAAACACCACTTGTGTCCCTCCTTACAGGAAAAGATAGCCCACAATAAGAGGGAGAGAGCAATGACTGGAGGAGGAACACCTACCCTAGCCACATTGACCAGTGCTGAGGAGGCTGCAAACGAGATTGTTGGAGGTGGCGAGGACCTGGAAGTGGGTGATGGAGAGACAGGCACACTAGAGAAAGCTGGTGACATAATAGAGTTTCATCCCTCTCAGAATGCAATGGCATATGATGTTCATAGACAATCACGTTGTATCATCTGCTCAAAAGGATATGTCGGCTACACCAATATCAGATGTCCAAATCATGCCTTTACTCTCCCACAGGACCATCGAGCGCCCCCCTCCCCATGATCCACGAAGAGCCGGATAACTCCTCAGAGGAACCTGAAGCCTCTGAGGGAGCAGCGTCACCAGGACTCAGCGCACCCAGCACCAGCGCAGCAACGCTCACCTCGGTGGGGCCCTCGCGAGTTAGAGTAGTGTTGCCACCTGGTCTATCACAGCACACAAGTAAGCATCAGCAGACGGTGGAGACAGCTACAGCAGTGGAGAGTCCTCTGCAGAGGTCGCTGGACTCTCCTAGCTCTGCTGAGCTGCATGCAGACGCTGTGCCTCTGGGGCCATCAGAAAAAGAGCATCTTGGGAAATACAGGAACAAGTGCAGGTGTCTCTGGAAGGGTTTGTCTCCAGGGTTAGTGCCAGTGTGGAGAGAATGGAGGAGTCCATCTGTAACATCAGCACTGCCGTGGTGGAGGCAATGGCACATGAACACACCACCATGGATAGGATGGCAACCTCCGTGGAAAGGATGGCTACCTCAGTGGAAAGGATGGCTATGGCCATGGAGGAAATAAGTCGCCAGAGTCAGGAAAACATGGTGACTGTTCAAAATAGAATGACATCTCTGGAGGAGCGATGGGCAGCTATTGAGCGGAGAGACCAGAGCTTCATGGATGTCCTTTTGATGAGGACTACCAGTGCAGATGCGGGTCCTCATGGTCCCCCTGAAGTGCAGCAAGGTGCTCTCCAGCCACTTGCCAACACTGAGGTGCAGCTGACCCATGAGAGGGATGTTGTTGGCAGGACAGAAGGAAGTGTGGGCTCCTCTCAAAACGCTCACATGACCATGCCACTACGGAGCCCTTGGTCAGAGACCCACTTTACGGAGACAGCTGAGATGGCCATCTCAGCTCCTGCACAGCTGCAGGAAGAGCAGACTGTTGAAGAACCCTCCCAGGCTTCCAAACACAGAGGATGCCCGCCAAAGGCGTCTAAGCAGGCGCAGCATCCTAGTCAGCAAGGTGCCTCTACATCTGCTGAAGCCACAGGGGAAGCACCACGCAGAAGCACATGTAAGAGAAAGATTAAGCACCTATAGTCACAAGGGGAGTCACTTGGGTGATTTTTTTTTTCTGACTGTTGCTGGTTTATTATCCTTTTGTGATGTTTAAAAGAAAAATTATGTCAAACAGTTGATTGTGTGGCCTATGTGTTATGGGAAATGGCAAAAGCACATTGAGGGCTCAGAGCGATTTGCTTTTGTAATGCTGATGGTAAAAGTGATAGGAAATAACAGGGTATAGCAGAGATGATGTATGACGTTGGACAAGTGTCGCCTGCAATTACAGAGCCATATAGTAGCCACCTATGGTTGAAGAGTAAGCTTATGCTAATGTAGCACGGCAGTGTGCATATTCTGCTTGACGGGCAGCAGTGAACTGGAGGGATGCTGCATTGGTCACAACAGGGCATGCAAGGCGCCCCTCGTCCTCCTCCTTCTCCTCTTCCCAGGAAGATCTGCGCTGAGCCACGCGCTGCTACTCCCCTAATTATGAGGACCAGGATGAGAGGGCATAAATGTTTCCATCCCCTTGCTATTGATTTTATTTGAGGCAACAAGCTTGCAAGTGCACAGTCGAAGTGGCCTGAAATTACTCCATTTGTGTCACACTGCAGATGGGTGTCAGCTTGAACAGTCACAAGGTCAGTAGATGTGCAAAATCTTATCCCATACCTACAACAGCACAGTTGTTGTATTTGAATGTCAGCCATGTTTCAGGGGTGCTTTTAAAGTGCTCCACCAATGCATATAAATCATGTCCTCCAGCAACTCGTCTCCTTGAACCTGGCCTGTTTCTGACAAGTCAGGAAACAGGAGCCAGAAGCCCGAAAATGGGCAACTATTATGAAAATAGGATTAGTAAGGCAGTTAACAGGCTGTTAACTGCCTTAACTACCTGTCCCACCGGTTCCAGTTTGGGAGCGGCTGAACAGACACTCATGAAAATCGGGTGGGGGCGGGATGGAGGCGGATTGGGTGTCTGAAGCCATTTTTTCCGATTTTCGCTACAAACCCGCCTCCTCAGGGCTATTAAAATCGAGCCCGTGATCTCTGTGGCAAGAAGTTCACCTTTTCCGACGTGCAGTTGAATTCATCATAGTTTAGTGGCAATCCCATTGTGTTGCTGTGACGCCAACAAGCTGTCTAAGCAGCCAATCATAATGCAGAATTCTCACAGATCAGGAAGTGAGTAAGCTCCCTTGATTCTAACTTATTAAAATATGTTATAGAGAGCAAAACAAAGATTGGGGCTCTCACATGGGAAAAAGGTAAACCTGAAATAAAGATGAACAAACTTTAAAAAAAAAATAAAGTATTACAATGGATAAATTTGACCACAAAATTAAAATTAGTTTTTTTAGGACCATGACGTTTGTTTAGCAGTAATTACACTGTTAAGCCCCCAGTTACACCTAATACAAAAGGGTCCAACTTTTAATGGGGTACTTAACAGTGGCATTACCGCGGAAGAGCCGATGTTTTCATCAGTTTCCCTGATTTCACAGATTACACTGATTGCCAGCTGTTGGGGTGGGGTGGGGGGGTGCTGTGGGGGTGCGGGGGGACGGTGCTCACAGTGCAGCCAGTGTCGGAGCAGTGAATGACTGACCGCAACTTCAGGATTTCTGTGTTAGGATATGCATGCGCTACATCCTGAAGTTGTGGTCAGTTTCAAAGGGGTAATTACCCATCGCAAATTCCGGGCCAATATTCTGGATCACCAAGGATCCAGAAGGTGTGGGAGAATCGGAACGAGAAAGCAAATAAAACTCTAGGTGACAGGCTTTCAATTTATGTGACCACCCACTCTTGCCTTGACCGTACTTTCAGTATTGTTACATAGTCCAATACATTCTCAGACTGCAAAAGAGGGATCATTGGGAATTATAGTACATTGAAACAATCACTGACAGCATTTAGCCCTTGTACTAAATACTATTGGGGGAAAAAAAACTCCTTAGGCCCTTTGCATGTGTGAATTATGATTAATACAGCATCACTCCTATTAAGTATTTGTCATTTCTCTAATCAACAAATATTTGATACATGATAATTTAAAAAAGTTTGTCCTCAGCAATAGACTCATCATTGAAATGATTGTAACAGTGTGAACTTGCTGTACTTGCCCACTAGTTCCACACTAAAAATAGCTGAAAAAGTTGGGGCTGGTGCATTCAGGAGTAAGTGAGTTTTTAACAGCGTGATAAGTGATACTTACTGCTGAACAATTTCTCTGGCCCTGAAAAATAAATTTTACAAGTGTGGAGTCTTATTCCCTCAGAAGAAAATTAGTGTTGGAGATTTTTTTTTTTTTTATTTAAAAAATATTTGCACTTTTTCTGTATTTTATCTCTCTGTACATCCCATCTGTATTTCCCAATCTTTATTTCAATTTCTGTACATCATTTAAATCTAATTTATATTTCCTGCTTTAGATTTCCTGGTTTGGACTCTGTGTGCTGGATTTTTCCAACCTCGGCGGGTCCGGGGCAGGCAACGTCCGTGGCGGGTGGGGATCCCGCATCTGTGTCGATCCCGGCCTCCAACTAGATATTCCGTTGATGGGGCATGTTAAGCCCGCCCTGCGAGATTCCCGGCCAATTAATAGGAAGCGGGTCTGATGACTCATTTGATGACGCGTCATCAAATGATGTCCTTAAAGGGACCATGTCTACAATCACTTTGACAATTGTGCTGTTTGTGTTCTGCAGCATTGAGGTGCTGCAAACGCTAAGAAGCACTGCACAAAAGTGCACGGCTGCACCCAGGCTCTCCCATTACTCCCTCCATATGGAGGGAGTCACAGCACTCAGGGAGGTTCTCTTCCCTTCCAATGGGTGGAAGACACCTCCCCAGGAGACCAACATAGTCTGGTTGCACATTGCACAGGAGGACACAAGCAGTGATGTCGTCAGGAGGACCTGGCTGCAGTGGCGCAAACCTTTCAATGATCTCAGTAGATCACAAAGCATTACTGCAAATCCACACTCAACCTCATCATGCTGTGCCACTCATCACATCCCCATCACTCTGCCTTCCCTACCCTACTCCTGCACATCCTTACTCACACCAACTTACCTTACACCTCCACCCATCCCTCTCTATCTACATTATCACTTACCCATCTCACTAGCCACCCCTCACACTCACCCTCATCCTTGTCCAGTCACACTAACTAACAACACACAAAGGTAGGCATTTGGGTGTTATCACCAATGTTCATGTAAAGTTTCTGTTAATGTGGTGTCAAACAATGAAATCTTTATTTTCAACACTTTGCCTTCTTGGACAGATCTGTGTGCACCTTTGGAAGTGGCTTAGTGAGTTGCAATGAATGGTGAGACATAATGGTACCTCCCCGCCCCCCCTCAATGGTGATGAGTGTGAAAGGAATGGCTTGGGCATTGTAGGGATGCTTTATGGTGTTGGTGTGGGGTGGTGCCAACCTGGCACATCACATGGCAGCCAGGGTGTACAGGATCAAGTGAAGTAAATCTGGCCATGGTGAGGCCATCCCTGGCCTCCCGGGCAGCAATGTCCTCGGGTGCTGATGCCCTGTGTCCTGTGCAGCATCAGGTGATTGTGGAGAAGGTTGGTGCTGTTGTTGGTGCTGCTGGTGTGCCTGGTGATGCTGGTGTGCCTGGTGCTGCTGGTGTTGGGGCTGATCGTGGTTGGATTCTGAGGACCAAGGTGAGATTTTTTCAAGGGCATCGATGTCGCTGGAATAGCTGGCAGCTGAAGTTGAGATGACAGAAGTGATCTGTCAATGATGAGAGAGGTTGTTCCAAGGAGGTGACACTGGATAGAGAGTTTGCTCCAAACACTTCAAACCTCCATAAAGCTGAAAGTGTATTCCAAATCCTGAAGGCTCCAGCCTCTAAGATTGGAAAGTGACCAGCTGTGAAATGGTAGCTTTTATACCACTTTTGCAGCTGTCACCTATTCACAGCAATGGAGAGTTGTTTGAAACCCGACACACTTACCTGGCGTGATCCCCGAGCGACGTGGTGAACCTCGGGGAAAACTTGGGAAAATGGTTTGTAAAATGCTGATTAAATTGCTTTAAACACACTCTTAACTATCTGAATTGCCTGACCCGTTGCTTAGTGCCATGTCTGCAAAGCGCAGGCAGAGCCGGCGCCAGGGAAACTCACAAGGAGACAGTTTCAGAGCGGGATACTGCCCCACTGTCAATCTTTTTGATATTGACAGCAGACCCGCCTCCGAACCCATCCTCTGAGCACCAGCAAAATTCAGCCCTGTATGTCTGAGTGAGGATTCTTCAATCTGATTGGTTGAAGAGCCTTGTTGTTGCTTTCCCTGTTCACACACGCCACAGATTCCCTGTAGAGGGCGCTGCGCTGGAAAAGACGCCAGATTAGAGGAAATCTCTGCTGACAAGTCCACGAAAAGACTGTGGGCAGCTGTCAGCGAGGTGACCGGCAAGCGGCGTTCCTTCGTCGCTGCGAGCAAAATCCAGGCCATTGAGTTTATCTTGGGGCTGTTGAATTTTAGCTAACTATACAGTTTTGATAAACGTGTGATATTTCATGTTATTTTCTGTACTTACAAGGAATACATCATATTGCTTTGATCCAACATTTCACTTAACCTTTACAAATGCCACTCTGTTTTCCATTACAGGCATATCGTTTGGCAGTTGATGATCTAACAGACGCAATAAGTATTGATGAAACCTGTATCTTGGGTTATTTTAACAGAGCTGTCTGTTATCAGCAAGCAAATGATCTTCAAAAGGTACATATAGAAAAGACAAAGGGAAGGTCCTGAGACTGAGTGAAATGTGAATTAAAGAGGACATCATTGTAAGGAGTAAGAAGATCTACATTTATCATAGGTTTTGAATTCCCAGAGCCATTTTGCCATGAAATAAAGCCAACAATTCAAACATTGATAAAAAGGCAGATAATTACAAAGAATTATGATATGATTTACATTCTGATGTTTTGATCACGAGTTAATTTTCCCCCAGTCATCTCCTCTGCTGAAGGTGATGACCCATGTTGGAGTATGGTTTCACAGGTGCCGGCAGCCCTCCCATATTTCCCAATAGGCCACTCTTGTATAAGTCCAGTGAATGTATGCAGGCTATTGAATCATGGGGGACATCAGAGCCAAGCCCAATCCTGTGGTTGCAGAGTATCCACACATTCATACCTTCCAGTAGGAGTCACTGGACAGTGATCAAGAATGGGAGGCCTGGCTGGTTACCCCTTTCCTAGACCGGTCGCCACTGCTGCTCCAGCTGATTTTATTTCATCAATTTTTAAAATATTTTTGTTTGAGTGATGATTGGCATTGCTTGTTTAGAAGAGTTACTGAGCCCAACAGTGAAGGATCTGAATCAATGTACAAAGTTGGATCTAAATAATTTCATGTTACTGGTAATACCTTTGCTACTATTAATTCTAATCCTTCACAGTTGGACTCAGGGGTCTAGACATCTGACTGCACAGTGCCTGTTTTTCACGTGCTAAATGGCTTGCTAAGCATCCAATATAGCGGGCAGGAAGTGCACGCTTATTACGAGCTGGATGTGCACCGCCCACCATATTGGTAAAGGCCAAAATATCGGCGTGCACTGCCCATGCCTGAAAGAGGTGTTAGGCGCTTTGCATGTGAATAATCCTTAACGGGACTGCCATAACCGAGAAGGTAAGATTTGTGGAGCCGGGAGAAGCAGGACTGCTTCTCCTGACCCCACATTCAAAGTATGCGGGCTGCTGCCAGCTACCATTACCTCCCTACCCAATTCCCTGATCCGATTGCCCACCCTCCCGACCTGATTACTCTCATTCTCGGTAATACCCCTTCTCAGTCCAATCACTTACCTGACGGATGCTGCTGCTTCCATTCCGCTTTGCCGGTGAGCTGCCTGTTACTGTCCACAGCTTACCAGTTCGATGGTATCAAGGCCCGAGGCCAAATATCAGGTGTGCCTCGGGCCCCACCATTCAAGTGTAGGGATAGATTCCTGCGCCCCCACGCACCCAAAAATGGGTGTGCCCGAATTTCTATGGCCAGTAACTCCTTTCCCGTGCTCTCAATAATGTTATCCACACTCGTTGTTTAAACCAATATTTTCAAAAATCAATGAAACGGACAGAAGAAAGCATAAGGAAAATAATATCAATTAGGGTTGCTTATAGCTTCTTTAAATTGATTTTTTTAACAGTGATTGTCAACCAATTGGAACCTTTGTTTATTCTCCACCTATAATTTATAGTAATCTGGGTTTGTTAGAATCTTTAGTCTTATGTAAATGAAGTTGGGCAGTCACAATTATCTTCCTGGTGGGCATAGATTCATAGCTTAAAACAGATCAATTAGCACTTATTGCCGCAGGACGGCTGGTGCAAGAAATGGAAAAATGTCACACTGGTGCAGTAAGGAATGGTCTTGAGATTGTGATTGAGGCATATTATTGGGGCACAGTAAAGAGCCTTACTCTGCTATCATGGAAGCAGAACCCTATCTTTTATCAGATCGTAGTAACTCCTTGTAATATTTTTTTCATATGTAAACTTAGATAGGCCCATCTCTTGTGAATTTATCATGGAATGCTGTTAGTTTCCTTTTGAAAGGAATTCTTGTCTTTGTGTGGCTGTAGTGCGACAATACACAAATCTGCCTGTTGGTTCCCCACAATGCTCTTGATTGCCTATATTTAAAACAACAGCTTATGTAACGCTTTTAACGTGGAAAACATCCCAAGGTGATTGACAGAACTGTAAACAAAAATCAATGCCAATCCAAAGAAGGAGATGTTAAGAGGGGTAACTAAAAGCTTGGTCAAAGAGGTAGGTTTTAAGGAGGGCCTTAAAGGAGGAGAGGAAGGTGGTTGGACGGATTGGTTTTGGGAAGAAATTCCAGAGCTTAGAACCTACATGGCTGAAGGCAAGGCCACCATTGATGGGGTGAAATGATGGGGGGATGAACAAGAGGCCAGAGTTGGAGGACTGTAACTTGGAGGGTTGTAGAGCTTGAGAAGGTTGCAGAGATAGTGAGGGCATGAGGCTATGAAAGGATTTAAACATGAGGATAAGAATTTTAAATTTGTGGTGTTTGTGGACTGGGATCCAATGCAGGTCAGCGAGCATGGGTTGATGGGTGAGTGGAACTTGATAGATGATAGGATATGGGTAGCAGAGTTTTGGATGAGCTGAAGTTTACAGAGGGTGGAGAATGGGAAGCCGGCCAGGAGAGCAGTGGAGTAGTCTAGGTGACAAAGGCATTGATGAAGTGTCATAAATCGCAACTTCTACAAGAAGTAACTCAGGAAGTACTACTGGGCGGCCAGCTGGGGCACCGTCCGGGGAGTATAAATACTCGGGTGTGGGCCCACCTTGGGCAGAGACAATCTGGAAACAGGAAGCTAGTGACTGCTAACTAGACCGCCATGCTTTGTTACAAGTTGATTAAAGCCTTGCTTTATGTTCAGCCAAGTGCGTAGTGAGTCTTTATTACATCAATTTAATCGACTTGTATCGTCTCCACGCTTTGGGTGATTCGGAATAACCAGCTGCAACTCGAACCACAGAAGGGAACTAGGGCAAGAAACTGATCCGTCATGGAAAAACTCCTTAGACCCGCTCATCTCGACCTGGACCCGAATGCACCTGCGGCAGCGAAGGTATGGAAGCATTGGTTTCGTACCTTTAGCAACTTTCTTGAAGAATGTGGGGCGAATGCCCCTAATAAGTTACGAATGCTTATTAACTACGTGTCCCCTCATGTGTATGACTATATTGAGGACTGTATAGACTACGACACTGCTGTCCGAATTTTACAGCAGCTATATGTCAAGTCCCCGAATGAAATCTTTGCTCGACACCTACTGGCCACAACTCGGCAGCAGCCTGGGGAATCACTCGATGAATTCCTCCAGAAACTTCGCAGGCTCAGCAAGGATTGTAACCTTAAAGCGGTTACAGCTGAACAGTATCAAGAGGAACTAATCCGCAATTCCTTTATCAATGGGATTGCGTCCCCTTTTATACGTCAGCGCCTGCTGGAAAATAAAACCCTCAATTTACGGGCTGCTTATGACCAGGTGTGTTCCCTGGACTTGGCCAAGAAGAATGCAGACACTTATCTCCCACCACGTGCACGGGCGGTGGCTATCACCTTTAATGAGTCTTTCGGTAAGTCTCGGGCGGATGCCCCCACTGATGTTGACTCTACTCTAACGGACGACGACCCTACCCTAGAGGCCTTCGCTGATGATGACCCCGCCCTAGCAGCATCCTGGCAATCAGGAAGAAAGTGTTTCTTTTGTGGAGGGGTGTGCCATTACAGAAAATTTTGCCCGGCTCGTAATGTGACCTGCAATCATTGCAGCAAGAAAGGACACCTTTCCAAGGTATGCCAGTCACGGACCTCTGCTAACAAGAAAGGCCGCTCCTCTAAAGTATACCGGTCGAGAGCTCCTGTTAGCTTCACAGCTGCTATCTATAGAGCTGCTCCTCCCCCAAGAACCTGTTAAGGCTACAGCTGCCGAAGGGAAAATTGCCCCTCCTCCCATCACGGCTGTTTTTCCCCAAAGTTTGTCCCATGCAGCCACGGAGGTTTCAGTAAATGGGCACACTCTAAGCGCGCTAATCGACTCCTGCAGCTCTGACAGCTTCATTAGTAAGCGGGCTGTCAGCAGGTTAAAACTGCGCATTTATCCCTCGGACAGGGAGATTGCAATGGCTCTGACGACTCTGACCACCAATTCTTCTGGCTTCTGTCTTGTCAACCTCATCCTCAATGGCCGCACTTAGCTCTCCACCTGGCTCGGCGTGCTCGAAAACTTATGCAGCGATGTGCTTCTGGGACAGGACTTCCAGAAGCAGCACAAGAGGCTCACTTTTGAGTTTGGAGGGTCAAGGCCAGAGCTTACTATTTCTAAGGTGCCGTTTTGTGCGCTCTCGGCGGCCTTACTCGGTGAACCCTCCCTGTTTGCCAATCTTTCCCCCCGCTGTAAACCCATAGCCACCAAATTGCGGCGCTTTAGCCAAGACGATCGAGCATTTATCGAGGCAGAAATCTCTCGCCTTTTAGTCAACGGTATTATCGAGCCGTGTTCATCTCCCTGGCGGGCTCAAGTCGTCATTGTGAAAAATCCCTTAAAACAACATAAAAAACGTCTGTGTATCGATTATTCGCAGACTATTACTCAATATATCAATCTGGATGCCTACCCGCTACCACGCATAGATGACATGGTCAACAACCTTGCCAAATACAAGGTATTTTCGACCTTCGATTTGAAAAGCGCGTACCATCAAGTGCCGCTGAAAGACTCTGACAAGAAGTACACGGCCTTTGAGGCCAATGGTCGGCTTTTTCAGTTTCGCCGCCTTCCATTCGGGGTCACCAATGGGGTGGCCATCTTCCAACGGGCAATGGATGGCCTAGTCCGGCAAGAGAACTTGACGGATACCTTTCCGTATTTAGACAATATCACTATTGCCGGCCATGATCAAAAGGAGCATGACGCCAATCTTCAGAGATTTTTTGACGTTCTCCGTCGTCGCCACTTAACGTTAAACGAATCCAAATCGGTGCAATCGGTGCCATCAGTGAACATTCTAGGCTACTAGGTGGGCAACGGTGTTATTAAACCGGACCCAGAGTGACTTCGTCCACTTCAGGAGCTCCCTCCCCCTACGAACCTTGGCTCTCTTCGTCGGGCACTTGGCATGTTTGCTTATTACGCAAAATGGATACCACACTTCTCCGATAAAATACAGCCCCTGCTCCATGCGAAGTCTTTTCCATTGGAAGCTATGGCTATTTCTGCCTTCAACCTCCTCAAACGACAGCTGGAGAAAGCCACGCTTCGCTCCATTGACGAAAACCTTCCTTTTGTGGTCGAATGCGATGCATCGGAGGTGGTGATCTCGGCTACCTTGAATCAAGGTGGCCGACCCGTGGCATTCCTATCCAGAACCTTGCAGGGTAGCGAGCTCCATTACCCCCCCGTCGAGAAGGAGGCTACGGCCATCATCGAGGCTGTACGCCAATGGGGTCATTTTCTTGCTCGGCGTCATTTTACGCTTATAACTGACCAGCGCTCCGTGGCCTTCATGTTGGATAACCGGAGGCGCACCAAAATCAAAAATAATAAAATTCAACTCTGGAGGATGGAGCTGGCCGCCTTTGGATATACTATCCGTTACCGACCCGGCAAACAGAATGTGGCCCCAGATACCTTCACACGGGCATTTTGCTCCTCAATGTCGACATCGACTCTGGTGGATTTGCATATGGACTTATGCCATCCTGGCGTGACCCGTATGTTGCACTTTGTGCGCTCCAAAAATCTACCATTCTCAACGGAGGACGTAAAGAAAACATGCTCCTCCTGTAGGATTTGTGCAGAATTGAAACCACAATTCTTCCGCCCATCAGATGGCTTACTCATACATGCAATGCAGCCTATGCAGAGGCTCAGCATAGACTTTAAAGGGCCATTGCCTTCGTCGACACGGAACACCTACCTACTTACGATGGTAGACGAGTATTCACGCTTTCCCTTCGCCTTCCCCTGTCCTAATATGCTTACCTCTACGGTAATTAAATGCCTCGATCAGGTCTTTTCCCTTTGCAGGACGGCCAATTTTATCCACACTGATCGGGGTCCCTCCTTTATGTCGAGTGAACTTAAAGGTTATCTCTCCCAACGGGGAATCGCCTCAAGTAAGACGACACCATATCACCCAATTGGCAACGGACAGGTTGAACGATACAATGCCATCATCTGGATCGCTGTCCGTCTGGCACTGAGGTCACGCAACCTACCGGACCAGCAGTGGGAAACGGTGCTCCCCAACATGTTACACTCTATCAGGTCTCTTCTCTCCACATCTACTAATGTCACGCCTCATGAGCGATTCTTCAAATTCCGGTGTCGCTCTACACATGGGACGTCTCTACCATCATGGTTGGTGGCTCCAGGCCCTGTGCTACTCCGGAGGTTCGTCCGGTCTGCCAAAAACGACCCTCTCGTTGACGAGGTGGAGTTAACGGAGGTAAACCCCATGTATGCGCACGTACGGTACCCTGATGGCCGGGAGGCCACCGTCTCGCTCAGAGATCTGGCTCCCTGCCCAACCGGTCACACGGGCCCGAATGATGAAGGATCCCACGACGATGATGTCAACACTCCGCACCCCTATGAAAATGACGCCCCACTTGGGACATCGCGGGATCTGCCGGCAGCGCTACCGGATCAACTCGGGGAGCCGGAGACTCCCCGTAGGATGGCCACCCGAAGCCAGGACGCCGGACAATCTCCAGCCACGACCCGGGATGAGGCCAGCTCTGTGCCTGTGGGGACCCGCACCCGGAGTCATGATATTCCCAGTCCTCCACAGGACGATCAAGACGACGCGGACTCTACCGACTTACCAGTACGGGCCAAGCAACCCAGGGACCCGGACAGGGTCCGGGGAGACGTGCCGTCCGGCCACAAGTGGAGAGCTAAACGACTACAGCTATTTCTGGTCCGCCTAGGCCGTTAAAAGAAGACTGGACTTCCAAACCTTTTAGGGAGGAAGAATGTCATAAATCGCAACTTCTACAAGAAGTAACTCAGGAAGTACTACTGGGCGGCCAGCTGGGGCACCGTCCGAGGAGTACAAATACTCGGGCGTGGGCCCACCTTGGGCAGAGACAATCTGGAACCAGGAAGCTAGTGACTGCTAACTAGACCGCCATGCTTTGTTACAAGTCGATTAAAGCCTTGCTTTATGTTCAACTAAGTGCGTAGTGAGTCTTTATTATGTCATGAAGGTTTCGGCAGAAGATGAGCCAAGGCTGGGGCAGAGACGGACAATGTTACAGAGCTGGAAGTAGGCTGTCTTCGTGATGGAGAAGATTTGTGTTAGGAAGCTGAGTTCTTGTTCAAATAGGACGGCGAGGTTATGAACAGACTGCTTCAACCTGAGATGGCATTGGTCTTCCCAGTGTTTAAATGGCTCACCCAGGGCTGCTGTCAGAAAAGCAGTATGACAATGGAAAGGAACTGGAGGGATCAAGCTTGGGTGTTGTCATTGTACTTGTGGAACTTGACCCCGTGGCTTCAGATGATGTCGCCAAAAGCAGCATGCAGATGAAGAAGAGAAGGCCAAGGACAGATTCTTGGGTGACTCCAGTTTAATTATTTACAATTTAATTGTATTAGAAATTCTTTCATGTTTTGAGATGCAAATACATGCAAGCTTACAGTCTCATATCAGTGCCAAGCTATCTGTTTGAGGACAGCTAAGCTATTTGATATTTAAGCCAGGTGTCAAAATTAATCAGCCCAGACGAAGGCCGGAATCTTTACCTGTCCATGGAGTTGGGTGCGGGGGGGCCATGTAGCGGGATGTTCTTTTGGCACGCTCTTCAGTGTGGTTTTAACTGAATTTCTCCAATTGAAATAGTCATGCGGGTTTCCTGCCCAATTAATTGGAGCGGGTCTGATGACGTCACGGATGACTCGAGTTCATCAACCTATTTAAAGGAGCATTGCACAGATGACAGTTGAAGGTTGGTGGAGGTGCTGGAGAGGTTGGTGTCAGAGGAAAGAAGTTCTTTGATTGTAAAGGTTCAAACATTTGTAATGAAAAATGCAGGCTCAGCGGCAAAAGGCTGCACCAAAATTCAGTGATGCCTCCCTGAAAATCCTGCTCCAGGGAGTGAGAGCCCACAGGGAGGTCTTCTTCCCTGCTGATGGGAGGAAGGGGCCAGCCGCAGAGACCAAGCGGGCATGGCTGGAGATTGCTGATGAAGTGAGCAGCAGGAGTGTTGTCACCGGGTCCTGGATTCAGTGCAGGAAGAGATTTAATGACCTCATGAGGTCACGAAGGTTGAGTACAATGCCATATTCAACTACATCCTGATGTGTGTGTCACCCCAACCCCATCTTTCTGCCTTCCCAAGTGTACTCCTGCACAACACTTCTCACACCACCCTAACTTGCAGGTGCACCCATCCCTCACTGTCTATGCACCTACTCACATCCCCATCTGACTATCTATCACTGACACTCACCCTCATCCTAATGCAATCATAGAATCATAGAAATTAGCGCCACAGAAGGAGGCCATTTGGCAATGTCACGTCACTCCCTCATAGTCACTCTATACAGATGTTGCCCATACATCCCTTACACTAATTCCATAACTCTCACTCAAAGTTCTCTGTTTCCCTCCTTGCAGGAGGAGAGCGCAGAACACCAGGGAGAGGCAGGGAACTGGAGGTGGCCCACCAATCACCACTCCATTGACGGCAGCAGAGGAGGCAGCCCTGGAAATAAGTGGAGTTGCAAAGCTGCTGGCGGTGGGAGATGGAGAGAGGGGGACCTCCCAGCAACCTGGTGACAGAATTAAATATCAAACAGCCACATGGCATACAACAGTCACTCTTGGTGACTTGATGTCAGCAGCCAGTGAAATATGTTCATGTGCATAATGGTAACTTAAAACATTCTTATCATAACAGTCCTAGTTCATGTCTTTACTCTCCCACAGGTCCATCAAGTGCCCCCCCTACCCTCCCCACTGTCCAGCCAGAGGAGGAAGATGATTCCTCAGAGGAAGCTGCAGTCTCTGAGGGTGCACCAGCACGCGACCCATGTGCACCCAGCACCAGCGCAGATACACACACGTCGGTGGGTCCCGTGAGAGATAGAGTAGTGTTGTCACCTGGTGTCTCTCAGATCATAAGTGAGTAAGAGCAGATGGTGGAGACAGTCGGAGGGCGCAGAACACTCCAAGCTCTGCGCAGCTGGATGCAGATGCTGAACCTCGGGCTGTCGACAAAGAGGATGATCTTGGAGAAGCAGTAAAATAATGCGGGAGGCTCTGGCAGCTTTTCCAGCCGTGATGTGCGCGATTGTAGGGAGAATGAAAGAGTCCATCTCCAACATGAGCAGCACCATGTCGCAGGCGATGGCAACAATGTGCTCTTCCATGGAAAGGGTTTTCCACCTGCATGGAGCAGCAAACGCGCCAGTCAAAAGAGAACATACTTGCTGTGAACAACAGCTTGCAGACTCTTATTGCAGTAATATCTGGGAGGAGTAGAAACCTAGACTTGGGCGTTAATCGCCTCACTGATGTGCAGCTCCTTGCTAGCAGGGAATTGTAGGTGGCCCATGAGAGGGATGATGGTGAGAGGCAACATGGAAGTGGGGGCTTGGCTCAAAGTGCTCCCACTTCTTCTCCATTGCCTCCCCCTCAGTCAGAGCCCCACATGCTGCCTAGGATTCCAATGGCTGAGTCTGCCCCTGCACAGGTGCAGGAAGAGCAGTCTTTGGTGGGGCCCTCACAGGCTCCAAAACATAGAGGACGTCCACCAAAAGTGTCTAAGCAGTCAGAGCAGGGAAGTGAGCAGCCTGCCTCTACCTCTGCTGAAACTGTTGATGGGGTGAGATGAAGTAAGGTGAGAGGAGGCTTGTGTGGAGCATAAACTCCAGCATAGACCTGTTGGGCCGAATGGCCTCTTTCTGTGCTGTAATTTCTATGTTTGGTAACGGGTCTGTGTAGTGAAAAGAAAGTATCAGTTTAGTGGAATTATATTTATTATATCATAATTATATTTATTAATATCATTGGTGCTAATGCAAGACATACACGAAGAGATAAAAACACACAGAAGTAGCTGGCACAGTGCCACAAAATCTCACATCCTTTTAAAGAAATTTAGCTGGAAGTCTTAAATGTTATTCTTAATGAAAGCTGGCACCTACAATGATGTACTATTTCTTTCAATCACTCAAGATAGTTTTATCTATGAAATTCAGTTTCACGACCTATTCACAAGTTTATTTAAACCAATTTGCAGTGCACTTTCTCTTTGGCTTGTCAGAATTTCGTGAGCATTCTGGAAAATGAGCCGATTACAAATATAGTGGCCATTTTGCTCCTGGGAAGGCTGAACAAGTTACTGTTCTTTTCCAGAAAAATACCTCCAAAATGAAAGACTTTTTTTGTCACCCAAATCATCATGGTGTAATGTGCAGTAAAATAATGAACACATTAATGTGTTTGTATGAAATTCTTTTGTCTATTATGTTAATGAAGGGTAAGCACTTTCCTTAAAACAGTAGACAGAGGTTTTTCACATGAATCTGTTAACACACTTATTCCTAATATTGAGCAGCAGGATTTCGATCCCTCTTATCACAAATAATCTAGGCTGGCACTCCCGTACAATGCTGAGGGTGGGCTGTGTCGTCAGAGGTGGCCCATCTGTTTGTTCTAATGGTTCAGACAGATGTTAAAAATCCCATGACACTATTGAAAGAGCAATACTGTGTCCAATTTTGATCTCCTCACAAGGTGGGTGATATTGAGGCTTTGGAGAGGATGTAGAGGAGGGCCACTAGACTAATTCCAAGTCTAAAGCATCTTAGTTATCAAGATAGGTGAAAAGATTTAGGATTCTACGCTTTAGGGATGCGTAGACTTAGGGGTGACCTTACTGAGGTTTATAAAATGCTGAAGGGAATAGATTGTGTTCCAGTTGACAGATTGTTCCAAATAAATAGGTTAGGGAGGACCAGGGGTCACAATTTTAAGTTGTATAAGGCTAGATCTAGGTTAGATGTCAGGAGCTGGTTCTATTCCCAGAGAATAGTGGACCTCTGGAACAGGCTGCCGTCTCGTGCAGCGGACGTCGACTCACTGAATTCCTTCAAGCCAGAGCTTGCTTCTGGTTGGGACGGACATCACCTCTTACAAAAGGTAGGTACTTCAGGGAATTCAGGGCCAGAGTGATCTCCTGGACTAGTTTCGATCACCTAGATGGGTTGGAGAGGAATTTCCCAGATTTTTTTCCCTACATTGGCCTGGGTTTTATTCTGGTTTTTCACCTCTCCCTGGAGATCACATGGTTTTGGGTGGGGTGGAAAGTGTATATATTGTGATACACAAGGTATCACAATTGTGTGGGACAGGCTGGATGGACCAGAGGGTCTTTACCTGTCCATCATTGTTCATATGAAACCACGGGGTGCATGTCATAGAAGTGTTAGGAAAAGAAAAATGCCACAATTGTAGATGCACAAGGGTATGCACATAGGTGTGCTTCAAAATATTAGATGGTTAAGTTTCAATTGTATTTTTTTTAAATTCACTTATGGGATGTGGGCATCGCTGGCAAGACCAGCATTTATTGCCCAACCCTAGTTGCCCTTGAGAAGGTGATGGTGAGCCGCCTTCTTGAACCGCTGCAGTCCGTGTGGTGATGGTACTTCCACAGTGCTGTTAGGGAGGGAGTTCCAGGATTTTGACCCAGCTAAGTCAGGATGGTGTGTGACTTGGAGGGGAACTTGGAGGTGGTGGTATTACCATGCGCCTGCTGCCCTTGTCCTTCTAGGTGGAAGAGGTCGTGGGTTTGGGAGGTGCTGCCGAAGAAGCCTTGGCAAGTTGCTGCAGTGCATCTTGTAGATGGTACACACTGCAGCCACAGTGCACCAGTGGTGGAGGGAGTGAATGTTTAAGGTGGTGGATGGGGTGCCAATCAAGTGGGCTGCTTTGTCCTGGATGGTGTCGAGCTTCTTGAGTGTTGTTGGAGCTGCACTCATCCAGGCAAGTAGAGAGTATTCCATCACACTTCTTACTTGTGCCTTGTAGATGGTGGAAAGGCTTTGGGGAGTCAGGAGGTGAGCCAATCGCTACAGAATACCTAGCCTCTGACCTGCTCTTGTTGCCACAGTATTTATGTGGCTGGTCCAGTTAAGTTTCTGGTTAATGGTGACCCCTAGGATGTTGATAGTGGGGGATTCGGCAATGGTAATGCCATTGAATGTCATTGAATGTAAAAGGGAGGTGGTTAGACTCTCGCTTGTTGGAGATAGTCATTGCCTGGCAATTCTGTGGATCGAATGTTACCTGCCACTTATCAGGTGTGAGTATTTATGTGATTATTTCAACTGTCAGTTGTTCAACTCACACAATGGCTGCTCACCTCTCAGCTTGCTTTGACAGGCAAGTTTCAGGAAGCCAGTGAATCCCATGCACATCCAGTAAAAGCTGCAACATCACGTTAAAAAGTCTCTTAATGGTCTGTTAACAAGCTTTTAATACTTGAATTATGTCGCCCACCTCTCCTGAGTGGGTCTCCGCATACTGAGAAACGCGCCGGAGTTAAATGCGGAAGTCGGCGGGATAAAGGCGGCTTCCTGACGCGATGTCAATTTCATCGCTTTTAGCAGCCCACCCGCTCACAAACCCACACTCATTTCAAAGGGAAAATTCTGGCCAAAAAGTCTGAAATTTACCTGAATTATAATATTGACTTATAACATCATTGCCTGCCTATTAAGAAGCAACCCCTGGGATGTGAAATGTCTGCTTGGAGTATTATAAAGACAGATAGTTTTCCTTTTTCTGGGTTACCCCTGATTCCACCATGTATTTTCATGTTATGATGGTACGATAGTACTTCTTTGAGCAAAGAAGCACCCACATTATGGCTGGAATTTAACCCCCAGAAACAGGTGGGTTGGGATTGGGTCAGAGGCTAAAACTTTTAGCCTTAAAAGTTCTCTTGAGTGCCGGGCTCTTTTGCCGGCACTCCAATCCCTGGTGGCTCAGCTGGGCCCCGGGTCACGCTGCACTAGGCCCCTCCCCTTTAAGGAGGGGAGGAAGGCCTGCAGTACCGTGGCACGTAGCGCCACGATATTCACTTGCAGCGCCCCAAGAGGGAGGCGGGGTGCTTCCAGTAGCACCCCGCTTCCCTCTTGGGGTGCTACCGGTGAATTTCGGCCGCGGGGGCGCTAATTTTATCGGGGCGCTAAAAGTAGCGCCCCAGCGAAGTTAGCGCCCAAAGGGGGATGCGACTCAATTTTCCCCCCATAAAATCTTAAACCCAACCCCAACCCACCTTCAAGCTGCCCACTTCAGAGTTTAACGGAGGTGGGACAACCCAGGAGGCAGGTTGTCAAATGAATGAAATCAGTATTTGTAGGGAAATGGTGTTCGGGAAATTGACGGCATTAAAGGCTGATAAATCCCCAGGGCCTGATAATCTACATCCTAGGGTACTTAAATAGATGCATTGCTGGTCATCTTCCAAAATTCTATAGACTCTGGAACAGTTCCCATGGATTGGAGGGTAGCTAATGTTACCCCACTGTTCAAAAAAGGTGGTAAAGAAAAAAAGGGGAATTATAGACCGGTAAGCCTGACATCGGTTGTGGGGAAAATGCTAGAGTCCATTATAAAAGATGTAATAGCAGAGCACTTGGAAAACAGTGACAGGATTGGACAAAGTCAACATGGATTTACAAAAGGTAAATCGTGCTTGACTAATCTACTGGAATTTTTTGAGGATGTAACTGATAAAATAGATAAGGGAGAACCAGTGGATGTGGTGTATTTGGACTTTCAGAAGGCTTTCGATAAGGTCGCGCATAAGAGATTAGCGTGTAAAGTTAAGGCACATGGGATTGGGGGCAAGGTATTGACTTGGATAGAGAACTGGTTGGCAGACAGGAAGCAAAGAGTTGGAATAAACGGGTCTTTTTCCGAGTGGTAGGCAGTGACTAGTGGGGTTCCGCAGGGATCTGTCCTAGGACCCCAGCTATTCACTATATATATATTAATGATCTAGACGAGGGAACTAGATGTAATATCTCCAAGTTTGGATGGGCGTGTGTGCTGCGAGGAGGATGCCGAGAAACTCCAGTATGATTTGGACAGGTTGGGTGATTGGGCAGAAGCATGGCAGATGCAGTATAATGTGGATAAATGCGAGGTTATCCACTTTGGTGGCAAAAGCAGAAAGGCAGATTATTATCTGAATGGCAATAGATTGGGAAAAGGGGAAGTGCAACGAGACCTGGGTGTCCTTGTGCACCAGTTGCTGAAGGTAAGCATGCAGGTACAGCAGGCGGTTAAGAAGGCAAATGGTATGTTGGCCTTCGTAGCGAGAGGGTTTGAGTACAGGAACAAGGATGTCTTGCTGCAGCTGTACAGGGCCTTGGTGAGACCACACCTGAGTATTGTATGCAGTTTTGGTCGTCTTATCTGAGGAAGGATGTTCTTGCCATGGAGGGTGTGCAGCGAAGATTCACCAGACTGATACCTGGGATGGCAGGAATGACGTACGAGGAGAGATTGGGTCGATTGGGCTTATACTCGCTGGAGTTTAGAAGAATGAGAGGAGATCTCATTGAAACTTATAAAATTCTAACAGGGCTAGACAGACTGGATCGAGGAAGGATGTTCCCGATGGTGGGTGAGTCCAGAACAAGAGGTCACAGTCTAAAAATAAGGGGTAAGCCATTTAGGACAGAGATGAGGAGGAATTTCTTCACCCAGAGAGTGGTGAACCTGTGGAATTCTCTACCACAGAAGTAAATATATTCAAGAAGGAGTTAGATATATTTCTTAAGGCTAAAGGTATCAAGGGATATGGGGAGAATGCAGGGACAGGGTACTGAGTTTGGATGATCAGCCATGATCTCATCGAATGGTGGAGCAGGCTCGAGGGGCCGAATGGCCTACTCCTGCTCCTATGTTCTATGTTTCTATGTTAAATATTTTAGTGAGGCTAGCAGCCTCTGATTTAACCTGCTTTACAGGTTTAACTGTTGCCTGCTGGGTTTCCCAGGCCTCAGGAAACCCGTCAGCTTAAGGGAGGAGAGGACAGATTCGGGGAGAAGCTAAGTGCCTCTACAGCAGACCTTGTTGTCCATGAGGAGCAGGAGTGCTTCCCCCCCACCCCCCATACAATGACCCCTGGGGTGGGGGAATCGGACCCCCCCACCGGGGTCAGGGATCAGACCCCCCCCCCCTCACCCTGGGGGCGTGGATGGGACCTACCTGGTCCTGCTGCCTGCTCCGGAGTACTCCCCGCCCGACTGGAAGCCAAGCCTGTCAGTCAGGCTGACTTCCGGACAGGGAACCTGTCAAGGCCAAAAGACACTTGCTGTGGAATTAAAACGGGGGTCAAGACTCCAAAGCATATGGGAAACCCAGACTTCTGAGTTTCCTGTCCAAAACTTCCCTCCACCTCACCCCGCCCCCTCACCCCCCAGCCCCCGCTATTAAAATCCAGGCTACGTTCATCAAAATCTGAGTTAAAAGGTTTTGAAAAAAAGATTTTGGACTATTCCTTTTGCAACAATTTAAAGTGATGTGTAACTCAGGTGCTGTATTCCATTTGGTTCTATGTAATTATAAATTCTGTAATTATATTTTACAATTAGTTTTAGGCTAAATGATACAGTCTTACCGTACGGTATTTTCTACCTTTCAGAGTGGGCAGGGGTGCTTGGTAGGCAGCTGTGCAGCCGCCCGTAAAAATATCACAGTAACTGCTGGTTATTATCTCAGAACCTTTTTAAATGATTTCTACAGAGTAGAAATACACAGGTTTTATCCTGGTATAGGGATCTGAAATTTGAGCAAAGCATGATAAGCTCCATTATTTAGGTAGCTCTCTATTCTTTTGTTCCAATTTGAAATCTATGCATTCCTACAATATAGTTACTAATGAATATTACAGACATCCATGGTGAATAGCCTGCTTAAGAATCCGCACAATTTTCCATTCATATTACTATAATAACAATGCACAAGAAATTAAAATGACTTGATCACAGATTACAATAAAATAATTAGAAACCCAAAGATAAGCACTGCTTACTGTAGCATAACCAAATGTAAGGGCACAACATATTTATGATAAATACTGCTTGTGGTATGAAAAATATCAAGTCATTATAGTGAGTATTTTAGTAATATGGCTTTAATTGGAATCTTTGTATCATTCTAACATATGGCGGTCAGTGTGTGGCAAAAACAGATAGTTTTAAGAGCTTTTCTTTCAAACGTAGTGGCACATGTTACAAAAGAGTGAGTGGCCAAAACAAACTGAGCCTATTCAAAAATGCTTATAATATCTGCAACTAGATTTGACATGTCCATATTTTCATAGAAAATTTGTACTCCAGTTAATATATTGTGTAATATATTTCAGGCACTGAAAGACTATGGAATAGTGCTGCTCCTTGGCAGCGAAAAGAAATTGGCTTTGAAAGTACTAGTTAACCGTGGTCTGTTATATCTGAGCATGGATGACTACTACAACGCATTACAGGTCAGTAGAACAGATAAGAGAACAAAGATCATAAATGCATAAAACGAGAGAGGAAGGGACGATAAACTATTGGTGTAGTATGCTGTGCATTGCCATGGATTGGAAGGACATGGATTCAAACTCACAGTTTCCCAAATGGTGAATTTCTGACCACACCATATAAAGAAAAAAGGTGATGTGACATATCAGCTCTGCCTCTTACAACAGAACATGTGCAGTTTGCATTAATTTGTGGGGCAGATAATAATTGCAGGTAAAACTTCCAAAAAGTGAAAGTTCTGTGAAGTTTCTTCCTAATTCCACATTTGGGTAAGTATATTTAACTTTCCTAATTCCCAAAGGTAATAGAACAAGAATCCAGGATATCAATCTAGCATTAGTTTATAATACCCAACCCACACTTGTTATACAATACATATGTGCCTAGAAATTTGATGCCTAAGCGTCCACTATGGTGGGTGGTGCGCATGCACACATTCAGCGGCAGAAGTTTGCCGCCTGCCATATTGGTACACGATGAAGGGCCCACGCCTGAAAAAGGTGTTATGCTATTTGTATATGCAAATAGAGGGGGGGGGGGTGCTAACGCTAGTTTCAGGACCCTTTTCAAAATTGATTAGTGACTGACTGCAGCATGCTGCATTCAGTATTCTCAGCTGCTTGGCATCAGGCCTGTTGTGTTCAGGATAGCCAAGTCTACATACGGCCAAGCCAGTGGTCCTTTAAGGGAGTGCTGGAAGCTGCCACCAAAACGGTAAGTTTTAAAGAAAATACTTACCTGAATGTGGAGTTGGGTGGAGCAGGAGTACTTCTCCCAGCTCCACAGTAGTCCCGAAGACCATTGCCAGCCCCTGCTTGGCCTCTGTTCCGAATTCCCACCCACCCCTCCTCTCCCGATCACCCCTTACCTCTCAATCATTCCCCTCCACTTCTGATTTCCCTCATCCCTCTCGATTCCCCCCTCCCTCTCGCTTGCTTCCCCTGCCATCCCCCAGACCTACCTGAGGACTGCTGCCAGAGATGATGCTGCTCAAAATTTACATCCGCTTTGCCGGTGAGCTGCCAGGTGACGCGCAGTTTGCCGGTCTAATTTAAATGAGGCTGAAGCCCAATATTGAGTGTGCCTCGGGCCTACCCGTTCTGGTGTACTAGCAGGCCGGCACTATCCAATTACACCCTATGATATTTTCATGATCACAGGTCTAAAACTGCAGTGCTCAGTAGAGATTCTGATAACAGCTACAACAACTTGCATTTGTATAGCACCTTTATTGTAGACAGACATCCGAAGCAGACTCACAGAGGTGTAATCAGACAAAAATGGATGCTGAGAGCACAAAGTGTACAAAGTTTTCATTTATATACCAATTTTTGATTTTCTTGTAAATCTTGTTAATGCAGGCAGAGGCTTGGAATTATGATTTGAAATAGAATTAAGATTGACATAGGAAGAGTAACATGCATATTGCAAGAGAGTTATGGGGAACTAGGCTGTAAAGCTCTAAGAGTCAGTGGGCTTTGCCAACTGTAACACTGATATATGCTGTGTGAAGGAAACTTGTTGGAAGACAATGGACAACTACAATAATTAACTTTTTATGGATGTCAATAATCCCACAATATTTGTAACCAGAAGAGCAAATAAAGATAAGTCTATAATTTTGTCCAATGGAATCAACATAATACCCGCTGGGACATTTTAATAAGTAATCATCCTATGTTTCTGGATTGTATTCAGTCAACTTACTACAAGATTAATCATATGATCTTACATTTTTGCACTTGCAGGATTTTAAAGCAGCAATTGTGGAAGAGCCAACAAATGCTAACATTCATCATGCAGCAGCAATATGTTGTCATAAGTAAGTCATAGAAAAAGTTACTTTAAACAGCTGTTTATGCCATTTCTCTGAGGTTTCCACCAAAGTTATGGGGGGAGATCGAAAGAATCCCGTGGAAATTCAGGGTCCAGATATCCAATGAAGTAAGAAATACCAAATAGTTTAAACTTGTAGCATAAACAAATACTTTGAAAATTAGCTTGTTCCCCTCGAATAGAGAAAAAACCTTTTCCTTACAGGCTGAATATTGGTGAAGGATATAATCACAGAACCTACTCCCCTCAATAGGATTTTGTCCAATAAGAACTACAAAATCTCTCTCAGAAAGTGAGGAATGTGGCGCTAATTTACCCTCAGCGTTCACCTCAAGTTCCTCCTCTAAATACTTCCAAGCACACCCACCTAACTCCCACTTATTCACACTTTCGTAAACCAGCCAATCCTTATTTATAATCCCAAGAGTTTCATGCTTCAATCCAGTTATAGAGGAAAAATCCTTTGGCCCCCATGCACGGATGATTAGGCATTTTGTAACTAACAGATCATAGAATTATTGTGCGCATTGGACCTGGAAAGGCCATTAATGGCATCATAATAATTCATTTAATAATTAATTTAGACATATAGGGGGAAAAATTTGGTTGTTTTGCGCCTCCTGTTAGCGCCCCGCGGGACGCAAAGCACCTAGCGCCCGGGTGCGGCGCCGCTAATGCCTCCTGCGAAATTCAGTGGGAGGTTAGCGGCGGTGGTAGCCGGTAGCGCCCCATGGCGCTGCGCCTCTGATGATGACGTCATCGGCGTGCACAGCGCCCCGCTCGCAAACTTGGCTCGCGCTGCCTGACCTACCACCGGACGCCATGTCCGACAGGGTCAGGGTGGTGTTTTTGCAGCCGTGGCGGCGCAAATTAAAGGGCAGGTGCCGAGCGACCATTTTTTTTGGGCCGCCTGCCAGCACCTGCCCCCTCTCGCCTCCTCCTGCGGGGTGCCGGCCGCGATCGGTCAGCCCAGCTCTCCTCTTGAGTGCCGTGCTCTTTTGCCAGCACCCCACTCCCTGGTGGTCCAGCAGGGCTCCAGTGCATGCTGCGCTAGGCCCCTCCCCTTTAATCAGGGGAGGGAGGCCTGTAGTATGGCGCTGCTGCACGTAGCGCCACGATATTCAATGGGAGCGCCCCAAGCGGGAGGGTAGCGCTTCCAGTAGTGCCCCACCTCCTGCTTGGGGCGCTACCATTCAATTTCGGGCGTGGGGTTGCTAACTTTTTCAGGGTGCTAAAAGTAGCGCCCCGGCGAAGTTGGCGCCCCAAAGGGAGCGTGACCCAATTTTCCCCCCATAGTGATAGATTTTCAACTTACTGCCTGGGTGTAAAGCTGCCTTTGTGAAAAATCAATGGAAATGAAAATAAGCATTTTCTATAATGGGCAGCTGCTCCGCAACCCCATTATAATGCCTAGGCGGTAAGTTGAAAATCTACCCCTTAACCTATACAAGGTAGAAAAGTTTAATTGATAAGTGGTTCTGTGCTATTAACTGATTTTGTTCGGTTTATGGAAGGAATAAAGATCTAAAGTACACTACTGCTTAACAAACATTGCGAATTTGCAGAATTCTGTTGTACCTTTAAATGTCGATAATGTAACATATCACATTACGAAGAATGAGCAACTTTTTATTGTATGCAATGTGTTTGAGACTTTACTGTTTAGAAGAAGCTGTAAACAGTTTCAACCAAGCGCTGAAATTGAACCCATTTTTCGCGGATGCATATAATGGACGTGGAAACGTATATATGGATTCTGGTCATGCAGCTGGACTAAAGCAAGCACAAAAAGATTTTGTTCAAGCACTCCATTTAAATCCTAAATGTGTGAAAGCCAGGCTCAATCTGGGATACAACTTTCAGGTGAGGAGGATTTCTGGGGGGGGGTTTTATTGCAAAAGAAAATTCATACTTATATAGGCTTTCTTTATAGTTGCTAAAATTTGTTTAAGAAGGCTCTTATATTAATTTTAAAACAAAGATGTTTCAAAATCCTCAGAGAAACAGCAACCCAGCAAGGAAATAGACAAAATATGGCTACGGGAACATAGGCCCTGATAATAACTGCAAGGCGGGAAGGGAGCAGGGGTGGGGAAGCACTCCTGCTCCTGCTGGCCGACAAGCAGTGCTGGAAAGCCACTTTCCTGTTCCATCCAGCCTTTCTCATCTATCTTCAGTGGCTGGGTTTCCCTGAGGCCTGGGAAAACCGAGTGGCCGGCCAGTGTAAAATTTAAAACGGAGGTAAAATGTGAGGCACGCAGCCTCATTACAATATTTAAATTCGGGATCCACCTCCGGAGGCCAGGTTGGTTGCTTGCCTCCCAACCCACCTCCGTTAAAACTGGAAGTGGGTGCGTTGGAGGCGGGTTGGGGTTGGGTTTCTGATTTTATTTTTAACCTGCCCGCCCATGCTGAAGGGTTAAAATTACCCCCATACGGTTTGACCTACAAGTTATTTTGTAACATACACTGGCCTAGAATGGAAAGTGTACAAGAAAGGCTGGTTTGGAAATTGGAGAATTCATTCTAATGTAGTGTGGTGTTGTTCTAAAGTTGTATTTAAGAAACATTGCTGGAACTGCAGAACAACAACTTGCATTTACATAGCACCTTTAACATAGAAAAACATCCCAAAGGTGCATCACAGAGGCGTAAAGAAAAATAGGGATGCGGAGTCAAAGAAGGAGTTATTAGGAGGGGTACACAAAAGCTTGATCAAAATGGTGAGTTTTAAGGGGGGTGTTAAAGGAAGAGAGGCAGCTGGAGGGGTTTAAAGCAGGGAATTCCAGAGTGTGGAACCTAGGTGGCTGAAGGTAAAGAGAAGAGGGGATGTCTCTGGAGAGGTTGTAGCTCTGAAGAAGGTTACAGAGATAGTAAGGGGGAAGCCATGGAGCGATTTAAACACAAGTATAAAAGAAGCTTTACACTGCATCTTATCTGGAAATGTTAACTCTGCAAAATGAATTAAAAAAGGAAAATGTAAAAATGCTATGTTGTAGAGGTCATCTACATGTGGCGATATCAGAGAAAAGAACCCACTTGCTAAACTAAATATAAATTGCTCTCTAAACTTATTAAAACATATAGGTTAGCAGCTGCAATCAACTTTTGGTTTAGCATTTATAGATGTTCTAAAATTAGGAATGAGGCTACTGCTAATAATTACCTGCACATTTCTAGAACTAGATGTAAATTTTAAAATTCTCCATTTGCAAAAACAACCTCTAATTAGCATATATAATACAATAAAGATTTTTCTTTTTAATTGGGTGTCTACTTAAATGAAATCATATCTTTCCCCCTTCAGGTACTGGGGAGATTTCAGAAAGCATGGAATCATTTTACAATTGCAATCGATATTGACCCAATGTTTCAAGATGCTTATGAAGGTCGAGCAGTGATCAATCTTCAAATGAACAATACCTTTGGAGCATTTCAAGACATCAATGCTGCATTGAAGGTATACTTAAGAATAATGCCTGAAACTTTTGAAGGCACAAAACTCCAGAATAGTATGATTCGAAAGGCATGGTTTTCAAAGGATTGCGGTATTAGTTAACAGAATTGTTCTCCGCTCCAGCATCAGACTGTGGGGCTGATTCACACTTGGTTCGCCTGTGCTATGAGAGTGAAATTGATGATTCAGTACTTAACGACCTGATTGTGCTTGGATCCATGACCATTTTGAGTGCTGCAAGACCTGAACAAGCCAGGTGTCTGCCTGCACCAGGCAGAAACAGTATTTAAATTGGGGTCCCAATATGCACGCTGCAATTTTGACAGCTGCTCAGTGAAGGACCGCTCAGGGAACTGGGTGCTAAAGGAAGTAAACAGGGTATATTTAAAGGGTTACTCACTGAGGTTTGTTGCAACATTTTATAGATGTGCAGTAAGCACTGGGTATTCCTGAGCTGTATATTTTGAAGGAGAGAAGTTTTTCCTTCCTTGAGCAGGGAGGAAGCTACAAGGAAGACTACTGCAAGAATGCCGGCGGAGGGGTGGGGCGGTCAATGTAGACGGCATTATCCATGAAGTGGGATGTACAGAAATAGGATAACCTACCTCAATTTCACCAAGGGCCAATGTGTTAGGAGGCACCGGTTTGATCCACAACCTGTCAACGCTGCTGCACAGCCTTTCCAGGCTGGAGGAGACAGTAGAGACCAGTGCCCCAGTGGTAGCTATATTACCTGTGATCAAAGCTGCCGTTGGTGGTGACAGGGGCTTTTGTATTAAAGGCTTCACTGCAGTCCATTGACTTCAATGGTAATTAAAAATCGGGAAGAGTGTATAATTGGCGACTGATCTGATACCGCCCATTTTTCATCCCCATCAAAGTTGAAAGTTCCCCTCAATGTTTTTCCTTCACATACTGCAGTTATATAAATAATTACATTTGTGGACTTAACAGGGGAATGGTAATGGTAGTGTTACTGGACTAATAATCCAGAAAACACGAGTTCAAATCCCACCATGTAAGTTTGAGAATTTGAATTCAGTTTACAAAAAAGTCTGGAAATAAAAAGCGGTTATCAGTAAAAGTGACCATGCAGATTGTCTTAAAAACTCAACTGATTCACTAATGTCCTTTGGAGAAGAAAACCAGCCATCCTTACCCAGTCAGCCTATGTGACTCTCATCCAACACTAACGTGGTTGACTCATAACTGCCCTCTGAAGTGTCCTAGCAAGCCACTCAATTGTATCAAATAAAAGAAGCCTCAACACCATCTTCTCTAGGCAATTAAATGCTGGCCTTTCCAATGATGCAAACATCCAGAGAATGAATTAAATGAAACTTAACGTGCTGTGGTTGTATAAATTAAAGAAAGACACAAAACAGCTTTAATTTGATACAGTCCAATTTACTTTTAATGAGGTCTCCTCTACATTGGGGAGACCAAACGCAGATTGGGTGACCGCTTTGCGGCACACCTCCATTCAGTCCGTAAGGGTGACCCCAAGCTTCCGGTCGCCTGTCATTTTAATTCACCGCTCCACGCCCACTCAGACCTCACCGTCCTCGGCCTCTTGCATTATTCCACGGAAGCTCAGCGTAAGCTCGAGGAACAGCACCTCATCTTCCGATTAGGCACTTTACAGCCTTCCGGACTCAATATCGAGTTCAACAATTTCAGATCATAACCTCGGCCCCTACCATATATATATATTTTATCCACACTTTTGGTTTGTGCCTTTTCCCTTTTTTTCCTCTCTCCCACATGGCAGCTGTCTTTCATTCTGCCAGTGCATTTCACATATTCCAGAGCCATCTTTTGTCTCTTAACCTGTCCTATTACCATCTCGTCTCGCCTTGAGTATCTCTTAATGTCTCTTCTTCTCACAGACCTCCCCTTTTGTTCTTTTATTCCCTCCCCCAGCCTCCAAACTTGCTTTTTCATCTGTTTCATTTCCTGCTTTTTTCTCAGTTCTGACGAAGGGTCTTCGACCTGAAACGTTAACTCTGTTTCTCTCTCCACGGATGTTGCCTGGCCTGCTGAGTTTTTCCAGCGCTTTCTGTTGTTATTTCAATTTACTTTTAATTAAATTGGTGCATCTCAAAAAATAGCAGATTACAATAAGCATTTTTTGTATTAGTGACTATCAAACTTAACACTGTAAACTGTGATTTTTTTTTTGTTTTAAAATTTAAGAATAGCTGACTGTTGCTGGAAATTTTATTTTGGATAGTGAAGCTAAGGAGCACACTTACATGTTGCCAAGTGTATTTTGCCAAGCCTGGAGTCACCAACCTGTGGGCTGTAGGTGTAGCTATTCTTGGTGTTGTAGTTCTGGTGCAAAATGTATCAGTTGGAAATGGCAGTGGTTGTTTTTTTTAAAAAAGGAAAGCATTATTAAACATTCTTGTCAGCAGAAAATGAAATTAACTAATTGTTTTGTGATTGACTTGATCTGTGATTGCCTAATTCTAAAGACATTGCATTGTAATTTACAACCATTAATCTGTGGGATAACTGTTTAGTTTCCTGCTTGATTAATCAAGGTACTGTTTTTGCCTTTATATATCATTTATAGCAATATGTCATTTATATAATTTATCAATTGTTTTTGCTTTATATCAGTTGTAGCACTATGTACTGTTCAGCTTCTTGGAGAAAAGTTATAACATAATTTGAAAAAAACAGGAAGAAGCTTTTCTGAATATTTTCACTATTCACTTCCATCACTGTCATGGTGATATCACAGAAGTTTCCTCTTCCCTCTGCTGCACATTTGGATTCAGAACCTTGGGTCATCTCAGCTTTATACTCCATTCAGTCGCAGCACCTACCTACTGTTGGTGCGGCTTAGATCAGCTAACTCGTACAGATCACAAGTAAATGTTGGACCTTCCTGGTCTGCATGTCTCATTGGGTTGGCTATATCCCCCTTTTAATTATGTCAAGCTTTGTAGCTATTACTGTTAATGATTGTGTTTATTAATAATTAATGCTGAATAAATTACCTCTAGTAAATAAGAGTATATTATTTCTTCTTTCAGATCAGTGAGTCTGCAAAGTTGTTTACGAACCGTGGTGTGATTAGCCAGTTCACAGGGGATCTACCCAATGCTATGAAAGACTACCAGAAGGCTATAGCTCTTGATCCCAGCTATTCACTAGCCTATTTCAATGCAGCCAATCTTTACTTCTACAACAGGCAATTTCCACAGGTACGGTTGTTTTTAAAATATTTAAATATTAGTTACTTTCAATACATTAAATCCACCTTGCAACTACTGAATAATGTTGGCACATTCTGCCACTTTTCATATAGGAAGTCTTAATTCATCATATTTAAACATTTAAAAGCTATTAAAATTACTGTATTTGTGAATGATTCATTTTTATTGCTGTATCAGGGAAGTAGATTATGAAGCAAGTAACAGGATATGGTGTAGTTACAACATAGATATTGACTGAGATATTGAAAAATATCCAAGTGTAAATTGTACTTTTTGATCAGTCACTGCCAATGTATTCAGAGCAAAATTATACAAGTAGACAACTGCTGTGCATTAGCTAGATAGATACTTTCAGAAAATGGCCAATAATCAGTGAAATCTTATTTCCTCATCTTGGCCAGTGGCCAACCCTTCATCGTGTACTCATTTATGTTCTCAGTGTCTGGTTTTCAATTATGGACAATGTAATCCATCTATTTACATAATTTCATCTACAGTAGGAAGCTTGTATAGGATCCGATGGATTTAGCAGAATTCTGAAACACCTTCTCATAAGTTACCAGGCATCCAAATGCTCCATATCCATCATGTGGAATAAATACTAAACTAGTTCAGCTTGGGTATGAAATTTAATGAGATTTTCAACCAAACACATAACAGCCTTTTAAAAATAAAAAGGGAATGGCAACTGGAATGTTCTAGTTTATTCACTTGTACTTCACAAGCATGGAAAAACATAACTATTTGCCTTTTGCTTTCTTTGTGGAAATATGTTAACTATTGAATTACTGAAGTGGAAATAAATAATTTCTAACATCTAACCTGCTATTCCTGCCCAAAACTTTACATTATTCCATATTATATAGTAAATCAGTTAAATAAATAAATTGAGGTGGGAATCATTATGTTTGCCTTCCCCCCCACCCCACCACCCACTGTGTTCATGACACCAAAGGAAGTTTACACCAGAGAACAGAACACTTTCCCATTTTAGGCATCCAGAGTCTTCACCAGGCACCCCCAAGTCAATTGTAGCACAGCGGGCATCCTTGCACTCGACTTTACCTCAATAATTGACTTTTAGCTGCAAACACAAAAGAGCACCCTCTTCTGCATATGCCATCTCTCTTCAAACTCCCACCTTTGTGCATTTACTCAACTTCTATAACTAGTTCATGTTTCCTAGCTTCTTCAATGTTGGTTAGCTGGTGAATCGTCCATTCTTGTATCCGAATTTGCTGTGGGAAGATAGCAAAGAAGGATGTTTTACAGTCAGTCCCATAAATCTTTTTAAAGTTCTTTGCAATAGAGCAGTGCTGTTGTTTAACTAACCACCAACTTGTACCAAAATTAAGAATCCCATTTATTTTAGGATCTGAGTAACCATTACATGCATCATTATGGGCGTTCAAAATGTTTATTGGTCCAGCATGAATATTTGTTTTTGTCATTTACTTCAATAAGTCCTTTCACTGGCTTAAGTTTGAAGCCAGAACCAAATTGTTAGAAATCACTCAAAACTGAAGTGAAAATGAGCTCGGCTCTGAATTTCTGCAAAAATAATATAATTGTGTAATTTTTAGAAAAGTTAACTCTTTTCATATTTGGGTTAGCAAATACTTGAGTTTAAGACCTTCAAATTATCTTTCTTGAGCTAGATACAAAAAAAAGCACATTTAATAAAAATGATAGTACTCCTGTGAGAGGCAATTTGTTTAGCAATTCTTACAGCCAGATCTTGTTGCTTGCTAAATTAAAGAGGTTTTTTTTTGACAAATCTTGCATTTACCATTACAAAACTCTGACATACCTGGTCTATAGGCAATCTTTTTTTCCTTTTGCTAATAGATATCCCAGGAAGACCTGGATCAATATCAGTAGATGATTTCTGACAAAGTGGTCTGGATCTGCCTTTAAGGACTTCCTTAGTTTTTTTCTTACTGAGTAGTTTGTGAGGTGTTGGATCATTTTCAACAACATTTTCTTCAGGAGTTGCGGCGTCTGCAGTACTGGACTTACAAATCTGTTCAGTCTCATTTGGACAGCTTTCTTCAAGAATTGTTGAGAGCACTGCTCCTGTAAAAGATGTAGACTTGCTTGACATTCCTGTGCTCCATTGTTTAGCTCCCATTTTGCAATTGGTGCTGTTCACTACGCTGGGCTTAGTATTCTCAGGACTTGGAGACAACTTTTCCTCACAGATTTCATAATTATTTTTTGGAAATTTAGATACAGGAGAGAAGGTTGGCATTCCAGATTTGGATGAGACTGATTCATAAAGCAGCTTCTGTGGTTCAAAGTAATCATGTTCTATTCTGGATAGCTCTATATTCTTTTCCACTGAGTTCTCACTCTTTTCAAAGGAAAATTCTTCAGGAGTGCTACATTTCACAGAGGATTTATGCCCAGCTCCCAATCTTTTCACATTTATGAAAGGCACTTCTTCTTCAGACATACCTTTAATGGTCAAGGACAGAATACAATAGATATAGTTTAAAAGGAAATAAAACATATAGGCCTGGAGTTTCTGCTTGATTGCGATGTTTTTTTCCCCAAATCGCAATTCGGCCGAAATCGGTATAAAAGATCGCGAAATTAGAGTTCAGCGCAAATAGAGTTTCCGTGATCTTTTGCACTAGTTTTAAAAACATTGCGCTGGAAGAAGGCCCACCCACAAAATTGGCCATGCCCCCAGGGTGAATCAATCACCATTGGGAGTTTGTAGGCCTTCAGGGAGGCTCCAAAAATTAAGCTGATTCTTTTGGGCGCAAGGACAGTCAAAGGTAAGTTTGAAAACCTTTTGAATGTAATTTTTGTTTTAATTTACTAAGAAACTGACTACAGTATCTCAATATACCTAGGAAAATTGTTTTATACATTTTTTTTTTAGTGAATTTCAGTAATTTATAAATCGGGTTACTCAGAGGTGGTGGATTGACACTATTAAAAATGCTTGGCCTAGAAATTCCTTACCTGAGCACCACCCATTAGCATTAGAATTATGGCAAAAAATGGCAGTCACCCCTTTAGTGCCCTTCTCTGGGAGTGCTGCTGGACACTTGCAAGGCCTCAGATGGTAAAGGAAGGCCTCTGAGAAGACAGAAAATGCTGGAAATACTCAGGTCAGGCAGCATCTGTGGAGAGAGAGTGTTCATGTCACAGGTCGAGATGCTGCCTGACCTGCTGAGTATTTCCAGCATATTAGGCATTTATTTCAGATTTACAGAATCCGCTCGCAGAGGGAAGATGCAGAAGGAAGGATGCAACCCAGAAAGCCCCTTTCTGGCCGGGATATATGGGATGGAATGATCCGCCTATGGTACTAGTGACCACAACCCCAACTCCGCTCAATCTCATTCCCATATCACCGAACACAAAATCTGCTCTGAACCAACGCAATCGGGCAGGGTTTTAAAACATCATTTTTGTTGAAATTTTGCTTCAGAAAATTGTCCTCATTTAAGAGTGGTAACTTGGTGAAGTTTGATTAAAACAGCTGAAAATGGGTTTCGCACAAAAAAGAAGGGCCTAGAAATTAGTGAATGCCACAAACGCTGCCGGTGCCACTGCGGATGGGTGTTAATGGCTGATGAAAATGATGGGGCTAGCAAGACTGAAAAATTGGTGCTGGAGACTAATTAACATTAGCCCAGCGCTAAACACACTAACGCCATCCTGGTGGTGTTCGTCCTGGCAGGAGGCCCCAATGTAGCATGACCATAGCGTCATTGCAGCAAGAATGGCCTGCTCTGAAAGCGAGGCTGTCATTTCAGAAAGCAGTTCGGTCTCTTAAAGTGGCACTGCCTTCTGAAATGAAAAAAACATTAAAATCATGTAAAAATAGGCAGTGTTTAGCCTTTACAGCTCAACTGCCTTCTGGGAAAAAATTAACGTTAAAAAGAATTCCCAAATGGGTGTTTTCAGCTCTTAAAGCGAAATTTCCTTCCGCACCCAAAAAAAAGGGAAAAGTGTATCAGCACAAACACAAATGGCTCAGCAAGCTAGGAAAGGGGCACCCAGAGTCTCGCAAGCAGCCCTCCAGCTTTGTGCAGGGGGTCAACACTGTAAGAAAGGTCCTTTACCCAGAGGGGCCAGGAGGCCCTCCAGAAAGAACTATGTGGGACCACATCACCGAGGCCATCACTGCCAACAGTGTCACCCCCATGATTGTGGTAGGAATAACGGCAAGGCTATCAGTGCTATCAGGGGTAAATCAGACAGCAACTTCCGGCGTCTGCACATGCGCAGAAAAAAAAGCGGAAATCAGGAAGTTGCTGACCTATTTACCCCTTAATAACGGTGAGCACCGATAGCCTCGTCGTTATTCCTACCACAAAATCTGGACCTTAGTCTTGGTATAAGTATATTAAAGATACATTGTAAACTCTTATCCTCACCCCCAGTACAATGCAAACAATTAAGGATGGTGAGAAGCTTCAGTACAAACCCACTTAACATTGATCAGTCAATTTACAAGGAAAAATCAAATCTATTCCATTTACTCAACCAGAATACTAAATCACAATGACAGCAAAGGGATTTCTTCAGCATGGTGATAAGGTAAGAGCATGTGTCAAGCCACATATAATCACAGAATTAGTAAAACTTCATGTCGGCATCCTTGCCGTGGATACTAACTCAATCATTTTTAATGTCACAATAAGGGAACTTTCAGAATTAATGTATAGTTGGTAAATTAACAAAATTCATTCTTTCAAAACAAAACTTCAATGCTGAAGAGTTGATAAGCTAAGTTAGAGTTTTACCAAGTTACATCTACCAACATAATAGACTGAGGTTTTCATTATATGTTTGCATAGACTGTGATACGCTCAATGTCGGACTGCATGTGAAGGTGGTGAATTAATTCACACCAAATTGAAATGGGAATGGAGTAGAAAGGAGGGGAAAGAGCCATAAAAGTTTACAGCACAGGAGGCCATTTTGTCCACCCTGTCTGTGCTGTCTCTTTGCTAGAGAAATCCAAAATGGAATTCACTGCCCCACACTCTCCCCATTATTCTGTAATCTTCCTTTGCTTCAAATACTTATCCAACTTTCCCTCAAACTAAAAATTTCCTTAAGATGTGGTGATCTCAGTCATAACCACTCCCTGTGGCAAAATATTCCATGCTCCAACAAACGTCAAAGAAAGCTCTCCCAATCTCGCTCCTTAGCGAGAGAGTCTGAGCGAGCGGACCTGCGGGAGGAACGAAGCCGGAGACCGGGGATAAAGGCAGCGCTGAGCAGAGACCTGGAGTCTGAGCGAGCGGACTACCTGTGAGGGAGACAGTCGGCAAGCGACACAATGAAGGAGTGACGTCAGAATTCAAAGGTGTCGCTGGCACAAGGGAGCTGAGTATAGGGTGAGTATTTGTGGTAAGTTTTTTTTGTTCTGTTTTCAGTATATTTCTGCTAAGTAGATCATAGCCTATCTAATAGAGGGAGGTGCTGATTGGTGGGTAGCTGTTGAGTGTTAAGTTTATTTCTGCTAAATTACCTCCATAGTCTGATAAAGAGGCATGGCAGGGCAGCTCAGTCTCGTGATTTGCACATCCTGTGCCATGTGGGATAACCTGGACACTTCTTGCGGCCTGGACGACCACGTGTGCAGAAAGTGTCGCCAACTGCAGCAACTCCAGCTCCGGGTTTCAGAGCTTGAGCGGCAGCTGGAGTCACTACAGCGCATCCGTGAGGCTGAGAAATACTTGGAAAGCATGTTTCTAGAAGTGGTCACCCCGCAGCCTCAGAATGTGCAGGCAGAGAGGGAATGGGTGACCACCAGACAGAGAAGGAGGACCAGGCAGGTAGGGCAGGAATCCCCAGAGTGCATCTCGCTCGCTAACCAGTTCAAAGTTCTGGAAACTGGTGGGGGTGATGGCACCTCTGGGGACAGCAGCCAGAGCCAAGACCACGGCACCACGGGTGGCTCAGCTGCACAGGGGGGGGAGGAAGAAGAGTGGAAGAGCAATAGTGATAGGGGATTCATTGGTTAGGGGAACAGATAGGCATTTCTGTGGACGCAGACGTGACTCCAGGATGGTATGTTGCCTCCCTGGTGCCAGGGTCAAGGATGTCACTGAGCGGCTGCAGGACACTCTGAGGGGGGAGGGTGAACAGCCAGAGGTCGTTGTCCATATTGGTACCAATGACATAGGTAGAAAGAGGGATGAGGTACTGCAGGCAGACTATAGGGAGCTAGAAAAGAAATTAAAAAGCAGGACCTCAAAGGTAGTCTTTTTAGGCAGTCCCTTGGAACCGAGGATGACTTAAAGGGTGGAAGATGCCTGTGCGTGAATTCTTTTAACGTGGGTTGGCCGTTGCACACCAGCTACCACACGGGCTTGACAGAGCAAGGTCTTGGTCCAATGGCAAGGGGATCCACGACTATTGGAGACCAGGCTCTGCTATGCTACATTACACACTTAGACACCCTCCCACCCCCCCCTCCTTCCCGCAGGTCCTCTCTGCCTGGGTTTCATAGGCTGCAGTGTGGTCCTCCCGACCCCACTGCTGGTCCACTCTGCGCCACTCCTGGGCCTCGACCTCGCTGCTGGGCTCGTCCTCGCTCCTGGGCCCCGTCCTCCTTATAGTGTGTCTCCTTCCAGTGAGTGTGTCCCGCGGTGTCTCCTTCTAGTGAGTGTGTAATCTCCAGATTACTCGCGGTGCCATGTGCTAGTGAGTACAGGAATAGGAGGATAGAACAGATGAATGCGTGGCTGGAGAGATGGTGCAGGAGGGCGAGCTTTAGATTCCTGAGACATTGGGACCATTTCCGGGGAACGTGGAACCTGTACAAGCTGGACAGGTTACACCTCAACAGAGCCGGGACCAATATTCTCGCGGGGAGGTTTGCTAGTGCTGTTGGGGAGTGTTTAAACTAGCTTGGCAGGAGGATGGGCACCAGCTTGTAGGAGTGGAGGGGAGGAATGGGGTGCATGGAAGAGTGAGTGTGTTGGATGGTACTGGAGGGGAATGTAGTGCTGAAGGCAGAAGTAGTAACATATTAGATAGGAGCAGACTAAGAAAGACTACGAAAAATTCAAAAATGGGTTTTGAATGCAAGTACGTAAATGCACAAAGTGTGGTGAACAAGGTTGGTGAGCTACAAGCACAATTAGCCATGTGGCAATGTGATGTTGTGGCAATAACAGAAACGTGGCTTAAAAATGGTGAGAACTGGGCACTTAATATTCAAGGGTACAAGGTGTTCAGAAAAGATAGGGAAGGAAAAAAGGGAGGTGGGGTGGCAGTGCTGGTAAAGGAAGACATTGTAGTGTTAGAAAAGGAGGATGTTTTTGAGGGGACAAGGACAGAATCCATTTGGTTAGAGTTGAGGAGGGAAAAGGGTATGATCACACTATTGGGGGTATTCTACAGGCTTCCAAATAGTGAGAGGGAGGTAGAGGAGGAAATCTGCAGGGAAATCACAGACATGCAAGAGCTGTAGAGTGGTGATATTGGAGGACTTTAATTACCCAAATATCGATTGGGATAATGCTAGGGTAAAGGGAAAGAAGGGAGGAATTTCTGAAATGTGTTCAGGAGAATTTCCTTGACCAGTATGTCTTGGCCCAACTAGGAAGGAGGCATTGCTGGATCTGGTGCTGGGGAATGAGGTGGGCCAGGTCGACCAAGTGTCTGTGGGAGAACACTTGGGTACGAGTGATCATCGTATCATAAGATTTCGATTAGCAATGGTGAGCAGTAAGGAACAATCTAGAGTGGAACTTCTAAACTGGAATAGGGCTAACTTCAATGGGATGCAAAAGGATCTAGCCAGGGTAGAATGGAACCAAAGACTGACAGGAAAAACTGTAACAGAACAATGGGTGATCTTTAAGGAGGAGATGACGAGGCAGATTGAGAAGATGATGAAACAAAAAAAAAAGGTGTATGGTGAATGTCAGGTGAATTCTTCAAGGGAGAACCAGACCAAATAAAATAAGTTGAGAGGGGAAATGAAGGTGAAAATAAGATTGGCAAAGAGATAATATGAGAGTAGAATGGCAGTTAACATAAAAGGGAACCCAAAAATCTTCTACCAGCATGTAAACAGTAAGCGGGTAGTAAGAGGCGGGGTGGGGCCTATTAGGGACAAAGAAGGTGATATATGCTTGGAGGCGCAGGGCAAGGCTACAATACTCAATGAGTACTTTGTATCGGTGTTTACTCAGGAGGTGAATGCTGACAAAATATCGGTAGAAGTGGAAAAGCTGGAAGCAATGGAAGGGGTGAAAATTGATACAGGATGTACTGTAAAGACTGGGTATGCTTAGAGTGGATAAGTCGCCTGGTCCAGATGACTTGCATCCCAGGTTGCTAAGGGAATTGGGGGAGGAGATAGTAGAAGGGCTTGCCATAATTTTCCAATCTTCCTTAGATGCGGGGGAGGTGCCTGAGGATTGGAAAGTGGCAAATGTGACACCATTGTTCAAGAAAGGGTGTTAGGACAATCCTAGTAACTACAGGCTGGTCAGTTTAACATCAGTGGTGGGTAAAGTTTTAGAAACAATAATCAAGGAAAAAATTAACGGGCACCTGGAGAGGTTTAAGCTAATTAAGGAGAGCCAACATGGGTTTGTAAAAGGCAGATCGTGTTTGACTAATCTAATTGAATTTTTTGATGAAGTAACAGGGAGGATTTATGAAGGGAATGCAATGGATGTTGTCCACATAGATTTTTGGAAGGCGTTTGACAAAGTACCACATAGAAGGCTGGTTAACAAAATTGAGGTTCATGGAATAGGTGGGTCAGTGGCAGCTTGGAATAGGAATTGGCTTAAGGACAGTAAACAGCGAGTTGTGGTAAATGGCTGTTTTTCAGACTGGAGTATGGTAGACAGTGGTGTTCCCCAAGGGTCAGTGCTGGGGCCACTGCTTTTTTTGATATATATGACCTGGATATTGGAATACATTGGAATACAAATTTGCCGATGACACCAAACTTGGGGGTGTGGCAAACAGTGAGGATGATACCAATCGACTGCAATAGGACATAGAAAGGCTAGCAGAATGGGCAGACAAGTGGCAGATGGAATTTAATACAGAGAAGTGTGAGGTGATGCATTTTGGCAGAAGGAACAGGGAGAGGCAATATACACTTAATGGCACAGTTTTAAAGAGTGTGCAGGGACAGAGTGACCTGGGAGTTAATGTGCATAGGTCCCTGAAGGTGGCAGGACATAGAGAGAGTGGTTAGCAAAGCATATGGGATCTTGGGCTTCATAAATAGAGGTATTGCGTACAAAAGTAGAGAAGTTATGCTGAACCTTTATAAAGTGCTGGTTAGGCCACAACTGGAATATTGCGTCCAGTTCTGGTCACCACACTTTAGGAAGGATGTGAAGGCACTTGAGAGGGTGCAGAGGAGATTTACCAGAATGGTTCTGGGGATGGGGGATCTTAGCTACAAGGACAGGTTGGAGAAGCTGGATTTGTTTTCATTAGAGCAAAGGAGGTTGAGGGGTGATTTGATGGAGGTGTACAAGATTATGACAGGTTTGGATAGGCTAGACAGGGACAGGCTGTTCCCACTAGTTGATGGTACAAGGACTAGGGGCACAGATTTAAAGTTTTGGGCAAGAGATACAGGGGGGATGTGAGGAAAAACTTTTTTACACAGCGAGTGGTGAGGACCTGGAACTAGATGCTGACAGAAGTGGTGGAAGCGGAGACACTCAATGTTTTCAAGGGGAGACTGGATAGGCACTTGAGGGAAATAAACTTGCAGGGCTACGGGGATAGAGCGGGGGAATAGGACTGACTGGATTGCTGTACAGAGAGCCGGCACAGACTTGATGGGCCGAATAGCCTCCTTCTGTTCCGTTATGACTATGATAATTTTAGTTGATAATCCCCTTTGTAGTGACTCCCCCAACCAAAGGAAATAATCTTATCCTATTCACCATCCACCATCAAAACCTAGCTTCATTTTAAAAACTTCTATTAAATCTCCTCTTAGCCTTCTCTGCTGCAGTGGAAATAGTTCCAGTATTAAAAGTCTCTCCAGATAACTATAGTTTCCCATCTGTAATATTATTCTGGTAAATCTACGATGTACATTCTCTATGGCTTTAATGACCCTTCAATAATGGGGTACCCGAACACTGCATATAGTATGCTAACTGTGGCCTAACCAATGTTTTGTACAATTCCTCTTTACTCTTTGCTTCCATTTATAAAACCCAAAATTTTATGGCTTTATCTAACTGCATTCACACTTTCAGGGAATGATGTATTTCAACCCCTCTCAAGGTTTTCCAAACCTCTTATTTTTTTGTGTCATCAGCAAATTCCAAGATTCTGTTTCTGAAATCCAAGTCCAGATATCCTGGTTTCTCCCTCCCATCTTTTAATTAATGCAGTGACATTTGCAGCAGTGACATTTGCAATTTCTGATCCAAAAACATAATTCCTGAATGTAGTGCACTTTGGAAAATTATAACTAACACACCTGTAATTTCCCCACCTGTTTCTTTTAATACCCTGGGTGTGGAAATCATCAGGTTGTGGCGATTTGTCTATCTTAAGTCCCATTATTTTCTCCATTACATATACATATAACCTCCCCTTGGCTTACTTTTAGGATCCTTTGTAACACTAGTTTTCTGTCCTCTTCCTCTACTGTGAAAATGAATATAAAGTATTCATGCAACAAATCTGTAATTTCCTTCTTATCCATTGCACTATCACCTGCATCTGTCATTAGTGGACCCACATTTCCCTCTACCGTACTCTTTCTCGATGTATTTATAAAATCTTACTGTTAGCTTTAATATTTCTTGTAAGTGTTTGTTTATGCTTCCTTTTATTACTTTCTTTGTTTATGCTTCCTTTTATTACTTTTTGTTTCCCTTTGTTGTTTTTTATAGCTCTCCTAGTCTGCTGGATTTCCACTTTTACTTGCATTTGTGCAAGTCTTTTCTTTTAGTTTAATACTGTCTCTTACCCAGTTTGTTGGCCGTGGTTGCTTAACTTTGTACTGGGCTGTGTACTGGTTCTGTAATGTACCATAAAATTTCCCACTGTTTGTTTGTAGGTTTACCCATTAACAGCTCAGCACAGCTTACTGTGGTCAATTTATTTCTCACCCTTCAAAGTTTGCCTTATTTAAATTTAAAATGATGGTTTGTGACTCTTGCTTCTCCCTCTTAAGCCTATAATCAAATTCAATCATATTATGGTCACTATTTGCAAGATGTTCCCTTACAGTCAGTCTGTTAGATTGTTAACTAATTCTGGTTTGTTACTCATCACTAAATCAGCTAACATAAAAGGGAATTCAAAAGTCTTCTATAGGCATATAAATAATAACTGGAGGTAATAAGAGGAGGGGTGGGGCCGATTAGGGACCAAAAAGGAGACCTATGCATGGAGGCAGAGGACATGGCTAAGGTACTAAATGAGTACTTTGCATTTGTCTTCAAGGAAAATGCTGCCAAAGTCAGTGAAAGAGGAGGTAGTGGAGATACTGGATGAGATCAAAATTGATAGAGGAGGTACTAGAAAGGCTGTCTGTACTTAAAGTTGATAAGTCACCAGGACTGGATGGGACGAATCCTAGGATGCCGAGGGAGGTTAAGGAGGAAATCGCGGAGGTACTGGCCATAATCTTCCAATCCACCTTAGAGACGGGGGTGGTGCCAGAGGACTGGAGAATTGCAAATGTTACATCCTTGTTCAAAAAAGGGTGCAAGGATAAACCCAGCAACTACAGGCCAGTCAGTTTAACCTCAGTAGTGGGCAAGCTTTTAGAAACAATAATCAGGGACAAAGTTAACAGTCACTTGGACAAGTGTGGATTAATTAAGGAAAGCCAGCATAGATTTGTTAAAGGCAAATCATGTTTAACTAACTTGATCGAGTTTTTTGATAAGGTAACAGAGAGGGTTGATGAGGGCAATGTGGTTGATGTGGTGTATATGGACTTCCAAAAGGTGTTTGATGAAGTGCCACATAACAGGCTTGCCAGCAAAGTTGAAACCCATGGAATAAAAAGGACAGTGGCAGCATGGATACGAAATTGGCTAAGTGACAGGAAACAGAAAGTAGTGGTGAACAGTTGTTTTTCGGACTTTAGGAAGGTACACAGTGGTGTTCCCCAGGGGTCGGTACTAGGACCACTGATTTTCTTGATATATTAATGACTTGGACTTGGGAGTACAGGGCACAATTTCAAAATTTGTAGATGACACAAAACTTGGAAGTATAGTGAACAGTGAGGAGGATAGTGATAGACTTCAAGACAGACAGACAGGTGAAATGGGCAGACATGTGGCAGATGAAATTCAACGCAGAAAAGTGTGAAGTGATACATTTTGGTAGGAAGAACGAGGAGAGGCAATATAAACTAAAGGATACAATCCTAAAGGGGGTGCATGAACAGAGAGACATGGGGGTATATGTGCACAAATCGTTGAAGGTGGCAGGGCAGGTTGAGAAAGCGGTTAAAAAAGCATACGGGATACTGAGCTTCATATATAGAGAGGCATAGCGTACAAAAGCAAGGAAGTTATGATGAACCTGTATAAAACACTGGCTCGGCCTTAACTGGAGTATTGTCAAATTCTAGGCACCACACTTTAGGAAGGATGTGAAGGCCTTAGAGGGTGCAGAAAAGATTTATGAGAATGATTCCAGGGATGAGGGACTTCAGTTACGTGGCTAGACTAGAGAAGCTGGGGTTCTTCTCCTTAGAGCTGAGAAGGTTGAAAGGATATTTGATAGAGGTATTCAAAATCATGAGGGGTCTAGACAGAGTAGATAGAGAGAAACTGTTCCCATTGGCGGAAGGGTCGAGAACCAGGGGACACAGATTTAAGGTGATTGGCAAAACAACCAAAGGCGACATGAGGAAAAACTTTTTTTACGCAGCGAGTGGTTAGGATCTGGAATGCACTGCCTGAAAGGGTGGTGGAGACAGACTCAATCATGGCTTTCAAAAGGGAATTGGATAAGTACCTGAAGGAAAAAAACTTGCAGGGCTACGGAGAAAGGGCGGGCGAGTGGGACTAGCTGAAGTGCTCTTGCAGAGAGCCGGCATGGGCTCGACGGGCCGAATGGTCTCCTTCTGTGCTGTAACCATTCTATAATTCTATCTAGTATGGCCTTATCCCTTCCAATGCCTATTCACCCTTACAGAAGTCCTTTCTTTCCACTGTTATAATTGTGTCTTTTATCAATATTGTTACTCCGCCTCCTTTCACAAATTCCCTGGACTTTCTGAAGATTCTATAGCCTGGAATATTTATCTCCCAATCATGCTCAGCTTTGTTTTTGACAAATTTAATAAGAGTTAAAAAACTGCACTAAATTTGTCAAACACAACTTGTGTTTAACAAATATGTGCTGACTGTCCTTAATTCACCCCATGCATTTCTAAATGCTTACTGGAATGTTTTAGTATGTTAAAGGCGCTATAAAAATGCAAGTTTTAATTGTTGTTGTAATTTGAGCTCAAATTATGGATTCTAAGAGCTTGCCCACAACTGATGTAAGACTAACTGGTCTATACTAACTTGCTTTATCCTTCTCTCACTTCTTGACCAAATGGTATTACATAGACTATTCTCCAATCCCAACACACAATTTGTATATTTGGAAAATTATAGCCAGAACCTCTATCTCCTTTCTAACTTCTTTCAACAGTCTGGGGTGCATGCCATAATGGTCCAATGATTTACCCAAGAGTTGTGCTGATGTTTTCAGAACTAATTCCTTTTCTACAGTTAACTATCATTTTTTCCATATCCTCCTCTAGTAAATCTCATATGTAAACAAAAATGCAAAATATGTATTTAATATCCCACCGTACCTTTATCCTCTCCTGAGTGGTCCTATTGTCTTTAACTATACTTTAACTTTTTTATCTGCTTATAAATACCCTTACTATTTTCTTTTATGTTATCTGCTAATTTTCCAATCTCTCTTTTCACCTCTCGACTACATTTTCTATATTCCTCATGATTATTAGTATTGTTAGCTCTAACTTTATTATATGCCTCCCTTTTAAGTTTAGGTTTAGATATATATCCATGGAACTCTAAACTTTATTTATTTTGGACTCTATGGCCTAGAAATCTGATAAAGCTCAAAAACGGGCAATACCACCACGGGGCAAGATTTGCTCATACCCACAAAAAGATTGCAGACAGCGCTGTTACTTTGATGCTGCCTGCTGATTTGAATGATTGGAACGCACAGCCAAGCGACCAATGCGCGGCTTCAGGCTGTGTACTCAGCAGGAGGCCCAATGTAGCGTGGCCGTAGCATCCCTGGAGCGAGGCTGCCTTTTCTTAAAGCAAGGCTGTCATTTTAGAAAGCAGTCTCGAGCCCTGAAAGGGGAACTGCCTTCTGAAAAATAAAATTTTAAAAATAGAGCCCTTAGAGTTCAATTGCCTTCTGAAAAAACATTAAAAATCATTCCAAACTACGCAGTCTTCAGCTCTAAAAGCTGAACTGTTTTCTGCACGTAAAAAAAGTGGTAAAAATGTTTCAGCACCAACACAAATGGTTCAACAGGCCAGGGAAAGGGCAACCCAGGGTCTCGCATGCAGCACTTCAGCTTTTTGCTGGGGATCAAAGTGGAAGAGAGGTCCTCTACCCACAGGGGACCAGGAGGCCCTTCAGAAAGAAGGAAGTGGGACCAGATTGCGACCCGTGCCACCCCCAGGACCTAGCTCCAGTGCCCAAAGAAGTGTCATGACCTCAGACCAATGGTCAAGCTCAGTGAATGCATCTTCAAAAGTCATCTCCTACCAACTGCACCATTAGCCTCACACACTGCTCAATGCACGACCACCCCCACCACCAACCCCCAAATCAATCACTCACCTACCAACAATTTCTACCAAACACAAGGCACACCTCAGATTCCTAGCTTCACCTCATGCCCTTGGAGGAGACAGTGCTGGCCATTCTTGGCAGGGCATGGCTGAGCCCTTGGCCAGCAGTAGGGCTGAAAAAATACAAGATGCTAGTATCCTCATACATTATCCTCCTTCTCACATCCCACAATATCTTCTGATGTACAAGCTGCGCATGGTGTAAGCATGCAGCTCTTGCTTTCCCACCCTCCCCTCACCACAACTCTACCCTTGTGCCTTCCTCATTTCAGACACCCAAGAAATCCAGCTGGCCCAGCCAATGGTTGACCAAGAAGAGGGAGAGGAGAGAAGAAGAAATAGCGTCACTCGATTTGACACTCCCAGCCACTAGTTTCTTGAGGTTGTCCTACAAGGCCATCCACAGTGACCCCCACTGAAAGTCAGCAGCTTTCCACCAGCCATTACACAGCCACTGGGATAGCACTGCGTGACATCACTAGGATAGGCAAAGGCACACGCAAGACAGTCACTAAGGGAATGCACAAGGGTGATTAATTGATTTCTTGATGTTATATTGGATGCATATATGGATAAAGTTGGATTGGAAAGTTTGCTTTGTGGTGGCTTTTATTTCAGCATTGTGGCCAAGAGGTCAGTAACAGAGGAAAGGGAAGGTGTGGGACAAATGTTGAAAGGGGTATTGGGGTTGTGGGCACTGGTACCGCAGGCGGATGATTTGATCCCAGATATCCTGGCCAGAAAGGGGCTGTCTGGGTTACATCCTTCCTTCTGCTGCTTCCTCTGCGAGCAGCTTGACCCCTTTGCTGCCTCCGCTTCATCTTCATGTGCCCCTCAGGACTGTGAGCAAGTGGTCTTCTCAGAGGCAAAATACTGCAGATGCTGGAAATGGAAATACTCAGCAGGTTAGGCAGCATCTCGACCTGAAATGTTAACTCTGTTTCTCTCTCCACAGATGCTGCCTGACCTGCTGAGTATTTCCAGCATTTTCTGTTTTTTCAGAGGCCTTCCTTTACCATCCAAAGCCTTGCAAGCATCCAGCAGCACTCCCTACACAACTTTTTAAAATGTTTTGCACAAAACCACTACTTAAACAAAATATTTTTTTAAAAATCCAAAAGCTGAAATCGAAACTTACCTGAAAGATGTGTGTGCCTGTGTCTCTGCAGTGCTGCTACATGCACGTTCTTCCGTGCGTATTTAGGAGAGGGCGTTATGGTGTGCGGCGATGTCGAAAATCGACAATTGATGTCATGATCGGCGCATTTGAATTTGAGAGGTGAGCGCTGGCAACGGCAGCACTATCAACCTCACCAAAATGGCGACCATCGTGTTCTGCGCCGGTAGCGGGCGGAAGCAAGGCGGCTACCATTTTTTGCAGAAATACAGCGCTAACAGTGGGTGGAAAGGTGGGGAATTTCTAGGCCGATGAATCTCATATTTGAAGATTTTCCAGTGCTGAACTGTAAACCTGTTTGCTAACTTTTCTGTCATTAATTTGGAGTTGATCTCATTTTGCTGAACTTTTTCCAGCCTAGCACCTTTATTTATGTCTCTTCATTATCCTTTTCTGTTCTGTATTGTACCCAAAAGCATTCCCCACTTTGTCCACATGAATTACCTTTATTCCAGTCCATCTTGGGAATTTAGTGTATGTACGGAAACCCCATAAGTATGAATGGGAATACCCTAAAAAAATACATCTACACTTCAAATACATTAAAAAAACCATTACATATTTAAAATTAATTAAAATGGCATTTAATTAAAATATTTAAAACAAATTTAAGTTTTTGAAAAATAAATTTACATGTTTTAACAGGGCTAAAAATAAACTTACTTTATTGCACAGGGTTTTTAATGTATAAATGATTAACAACATTTTATTTTTATGTTTTTTTAAACTCTTACGCTAGTAAAAGCAGGCCTTACACCGGCATTTACCAGGCGTAAGAATTTCAGGACATTTGCTGGGCAGAAGTTGGGTAAATAGCCCAACTCTCCACCTGCGAATGCCCTTTTCCCGGGGATGCGTTAGATCTTTCGTGCGCGAAAACCCGGAACTTGCGCGGCCCCTACGGGCGCGTGCGCACCTCATATGCACCCGTAGAGGCCGCAAATTACGGCTCCCTTATGTTTCAAACTAGTGCCCAACTCCTTAAGCTCCCTTTGCACGACATCAAAAGTGCTTCTATCTGAGTCATTAGTTCCAACATGGACCATATGTTTCAGCTGCTCTCCCTCCCAATCTAGAAGTTTTTCCACACATCCTTCACCCTGGCACCAAGGAGGCCACCTACCATTCAGGAGTCCTGGTCACAACTATAAAAAAGGCCATCTATACCAGGTTAAAGAGAGGAAGATAGAATCTTCAACTGCTACCACTTTCCTTTTCTTGTAATCTACCTGCCTCCCACCCCTTTGGTTAGTCCCTTGCTCTACAGTGAACCAGATGGGTTTTAACGACAATCGGGTAGTTTCATGGTCACCATTGCTGATACTAGCTTTTTCACCAGATTTATTTAATTGAATTTAAATTCCCCAGCTGCCGTGGTGGGATTTGAATTCATGACTCCAGATCATTTGTCCAGGCCTCTAGATTACTAGTCCAGTAATATAACCACTATGCTGGCAGTTTTGGGGATTTTACTAGTGGGATCAATGCCCACTACCCAGTTGCCAATGTCAGGTTAAATTATAAGCATTTCTCTACCAATAGTCTGTTCCACAATATATTTTTTACTTTAATAAACTTTTATTTGGTGTAAGATAATAAAAAATATAGCAAGCCATGTATATTACTGTAATGACATCTTTTCAACAATTATTCAGATGAATTTCCTTTTTTTTTTGCACCTGTGTGACACTTAGCTTTAAGCCGGTATTTAAAGTAATATCCACTTTGTTTTCAGTATAGTTTATTTTAAGTGGGGCCTGCTTACAGCTACAAATTGAAAAATAATATGGGGCACAGTTTACTGTTTGGGCTGCAGGAAGCTCAATTTACATCACAAATAACAGTGGATTTCAAAACTATTTAAAAGGCTTATAGCTTGAGGATTTTTAAAAACAAGAAATGAAATAAAATGATTTCAGTTAATAGAGCCGTAATTTGCGGCCCCTACAGGTACGTACAAGGTGTGTAGGCGCCTGTAAGGGCCGCGCAAGTTCCGGGTTTAGGCATGCGTTGCGCAGGCGCTAAAACCCAGAACTTGTGATCTGTCAAGACTTTTCTTGATAGATCATCCACATCCCTGGGAAAAGGGCATCCGTGGGCAGGGAGTTTGCCCAACTTCTGTCCAGCGAATGCCTGTGACATTCTTACGCCTGGTAAAAGCAGACGTAAGGCCTGCTTTTACCATCGTAAGAGTTTTAAAAAACAGAAAAATAAAATTTTATCAATAATTTATACATTAAAAAACCTGTGATATAAGGCAAGTTTATTTTTAGCCCCTTTAAAACATGTAAATTTATTTTTCAAAAAATTTAATTTGTTCTAAATATTTAATTAAATGCCACTTTAATTTTAAATGAGATTTTTTATTTATTTGATGTCTTGGTGTATTTCCATTCATACTTATGGGGTTTCCAAACATAGGGAATCCCGATAAGCATGAATGGGGATTCCCTTCTGTCATTCGTTGGGCCAGCCCACATGATCCCAGGGGCGCTTGTGAACCGCCTGTGCCCCTGAGATACGTTGGCCTCTTCCCACGGGTACCCGGGGAGGCTCAGGACCGCGAGTCTCCGTACCTCCTGGACCACCAGGTCGGCGCGGATTTTATTTGCGGATCGGAGGCATTTCCCCACGGGAAACTTCCGACTGCAAATTCAGGGCCATTGACTTTGCACTGTTCTAATTATATCAATATATCTTTATTAACTTACAATATAGCAAAATCTATGATAAAATTATGCACGAGGATATTCCTTTATATTTTAAATGTCATTTTGGTTAAACCTCCAAAGGCCAGAGTAGTATCTAAGCCAGTTCTCAATATTTAGGAAATATGTAGTTAATTCAGTTTATTCTACAGATTATAACTAAAACACAGTGATGCAGAACAGCTTAAGATGCTTTCAGAATATTATTAGGGTATATATTAGCTTTCTGTTAATGTCTTACCTGTTCAGCTCACAATAAACACAACCTACTTCAAGCAAGCAAATCCTAACAGAACTCTACCTATTTAAATAAAGTAGTGATGAGTTAGGAAAGTGCACCTGTATTCACATCCTGATGACTAGGGAGTCCCTTCTAAGTAAAGCTTAGTTAATAGTCTCAAATCTAATGGTAAGCAGCTAATTTATAACCAATCTAATAAACAATGATAAAAAAGTAACAAAGTTTACCTAAATAAGGGTGACCAGCATCCAGTTTCGGTACAGACGTTTTGAGAGCATGACATTTCTTACACATGTCTTAAAAATTGTCATTTATTTTAATGTCTAATAAGTACAGCCAGGATAATACCAACTATAATTCCCAAGGTATTCATTATAGGACTGCGATATTCAACATTTAAATGTTATCATATTAATAGTGAGATTTTACTATGGCTTCCTAGTCCAGTTTAAATAGAAGAAAGAATTTTATTTAAAATGTTGAGATGGCAATGATTGGTTTAACTTACCAATTAATTAGCAGGTTTTGTTCATATTGGTTTGCAAGGTAGTTGTACTTTTGAGACACAGCTGTATAATGTTGGTTCTTGTTAACAATTTGGAAGCACTTTTAAAGAAGTTGTTAGTTGTTGTGTATTGTGTGGTAGATAACAACTTGTATTTATATATGCCTTTAACATCCCAAGGCGCTTCACAGGAGATATTAGGGCAGGTGACCAAAAGCTTGATCAAAGAGGTAGGTTTTATGGAGTGTTTTAACATAGAAACATAGAAGATAGGAGCAGGAGTGGGCCATTCGGCCCCTCGAGCCTGCTCTGCCATTCAATGCGATCATGGCTGATCATCCAAATTCAGTACCCTGTCCCTGCTTTCTCCCCATATCCCTTGATCCCCTTAGCCTTAAGAAATATATCTAACTCCTTCTTGAATATATTTAATGAATTGGCCTCAACTGCCTTCTGTGGTAGAGAATTCCACAGGTTCACCACTCTCTGGGTGAAGAAATTCTTCCTCATCTCAGTCCTAAATGGCTTACCCCTTATCCTTAGACTGTGACCCCTGGTTCTGGACTCCCCCGCCATCGGGAACATCCTTCCTGCATCTAGTCTGTCTAGTCCTGTTAGAATTTTATAAGTTTCAATGAGATCCCCTCTCATTCTTCTAAACTCTAGCGAATATAAGCCTAATCGACCCAATCTCTCTTCATACGTCATTCCTGCCATCCCAGGTATCAGTCTGGTGAATCTTCGCTGCACTCCCTCCATGGCAAGAACATCCTTCCTCAGATAAGACGACCAAAACTGCACACAATACTCAAGGTGTGGTCTCACCAAGGCCCTGTACAACTGCAGCAAGACATCCTTGCTCCTGTACTCGAATCCTCTCGCTATGAAGGCCAACATACCATTTGCCTTCTTAACTGCCTGCTGCACCTGCATGCTTATCTTCAGCGACTGGTGCACAAGGACACCCAGGTCTCGTTGCACTTCCCCTTTTCCCAATCTATTGCCATTCAGATAATAATCTGCCTTCCTGTTTTTGCCACCAAAGTGGATAACCTCGCATTTATCCACATTATACTGCATCTGCCCAATCACCCAACCTGTCCAAATCATACTGGAGTTTCTCTGCATCCTCCTCACAGCACACACACCCACCCAGCTTTGTGTCATCTGCAAACTTGGAGATATTACATCTAGTTCCCTCGTCTAGATCATTAATATATATTGTGAATAACTGGGGTCCTAGCACCGATCCCTGCGGTACCCCACTAGTCACTGCCTGCCACTCGGAAAAAGACCCATTTATTTCAACTCTTTGCTTCCTGTCTGCCAACCAGTTTTCTATCCAAGTCAGTACCTTACCCCCAATCCCATGTGCTTTAACTTTGCACGCTAATCTCTTATGCGGGACCTTATCGAAAGCCTTCTGAAAGTCCAAATACACCACATCCACTGGTTCTCCCTTATCTATTCTACCAGTTACATCCTCAAAAAATTCCAGTAGATTAGTCAAGTATGATTTACCTTTTGTAAATCCATGTTGACTTTGTCGATCCTGTCACTGTTTTCCAAGTGCTCTGCTATTACATCTTTTATAATGGACTCTAGCATTTTCCCCACTACCGATGACAGGCTTACCAGTTGAAAATTCCCCGTTTTCTCTCTACCACCTTTTTTAAATAGTGGGGTTACATTAGCTACCCTCCAATCCATGGGAACTGTTCCAGAGTCTATAGAATTTTGGAAGATGACCAGCAATGCATCTACTATTTCTAGGGCCACTTCCTTAAGTACCCTAGGATGTAGATTATCAGGCCCTGGGGATTTATCGGCTTTCAATCCCGTCAATTTCCCTAACAACATTTCCCTACAAATACTGATTTCATTCAGTTCCTCCCTCTCATTAGACCCTATGTTCCCCGACATCTCTGGGAGGTTATTTGTGGCCTCCTTTGTGAAGACAGAACCAAAGTATGTATTTAATTGGTCAGCCATTTCTTTGTTCCCCATTATAAATTCCCCTGATTCTGACTGCAAGGGACCTATGCTTGACTTCACCAATCTTTTTCTCTTCACATATCTATAGAAGCTTTTACAGTCAGTTTTTATGTTTCCTGCAAGCTTACTCTCATACTCTATTTCCCCCCTCTTAATTAATCCCTTTGTCCTCCTTTAAAGGAGAGAGAGGTAGAGAGCCATAGAGGTTAAGGGAGGGAATTCAAGAGCTTAGGGCCATAGTGTCAGCTGTGGTTCAGTTAGTAACACCCTTGCCTCTGAGTCAAAAGGTTGTGAGATTTGAGTGCAAAAATATGACACTCCATTGCAGTACTGAGAGAGTGCTGCACTGTCGGAGGTGCTGTCTTTCAGATGAGACATTAAACTGAGGCCCCGTCTACTCTCTCAGGCTGGATGTAAAAGATTGAAGAAGCGCAGGGGAGTTATCCCTCGTGCCCTGGCCAATATTTATTCCTCAACCAAATTCGCTAAAACAGATGATCTGGTCTGTTTGTGGGAGCTTGCTGTGTGCAATTTGGCTGCTGCGTTTTACATTACAACAGTGACTTTAAAAAGTACTTCATTGGCTGTAAAACGCTTTGGGACGTCCAATGATCATTAATGGTGCTATATAAGTGCAATTTCTCTCTCTCTCTCTCTCTCTCCCCCTCTCCCGTGACACTGAGCTTTAAATCTGTTTAAAGTAATATCCATTTGTTTTCAGTGTAGTTTATTTTAAGTGGGGCCTGCTTAAGGCTGCAAATTGAAAAATAATATGGGACACAGTTTACTGTTTGGGCTGCAGGAAGCTCGATTTACACCACAAATAGCAGTGGATTTCAAAACCTTTTGAAAGACTTATAGCTTGAGGGCTTACGGTTGAAGGAATAACCGTCAATGGTGGAGCGATTAAAATCGGGGATGCACAAGAGGCCAGAATTGGAGGGTCGCAGATATCTCAGAGTGTTGTAGGGCTGGAGGAGGTTACAGAGATAGGGAGCAGCGAGGCCATGGAGGGATTTGAAAACAAGGATGAGAATTTAAAAATCGAGGTATTGCTTAATCGGGAGCCAATGTTGGTCAGCGAGCACAGGGGTGATGGTGAATGGGACTTGGTGCGAGTTAGGATATGGACAGCAGAGTTTATGGAGAGTGGAAGATGGGAGGCTGGCCAGTAGTGCATTGGAATAGTCAAGTCTAGTTTCAGCAGCAGATGAGCTGAGGCAGGGACGGTGACAGACGATGTTATAGAGGTGGAAATAGGCGGTCTTAGTGATGGAGTGGATATGTGGTCGGAATCTCATCTCGGGGTCAAATATGACACCAAGGTTGCAAACAGTCTGGTTCAGCCTCAGACAGTTGCCAGGGAGAAGGATTGAGTTGGTGGCTAGGGAATGGAGTTTGTGGCAGGGACCGAAGACAATGGCTTCAGTCTTCCCAATATTTAGTTGGAGGAAATTTCTACTCATCCGGATAAGCAGTCTGACAATTTAAAAACAGTGGAGGGGTCGAGAGAGGTGGAGGTGAGGTAGAGCTGGGTGTCATCAGCGTACGTGTGGAACCTGACTTTTTTTATTAATTCACGGGTGGGCGTCGTTGGCAAGGCCAGCATTTATTGCCCACCCCTAATTGCCCCTGAGAAGGTGGTAGTGAGCTGCCTTCTTGAACTGCTGCAGTAGCAGTTTGGTACAACTGAGTGGCTTGCTGGGCCATTTCAGAGGGCAGTTAAGAGTCAACCACATTGCTGTGGGTCTGGAGTCACATATAGGCCAGACCAGGTAAGGATGGCAGATTTCCTTCCCTAAAGGACATTAGTGAACCAGATGAGTTTTTACAACAATCCAGTAGTTTCATGGTCACCATTACTGACACTAGTTTTTTATTCCAGATTTATTTAATTCACTGAATTTCACTGAATTTTCTGATATAAGTTCTGCTTCCTATTTTGACAATGCTAAATGCTAAAGGCAACACACTTGACTGGGGATCAAAAAATTTGGCACCGGAGCAGAAGGTAGAGGGCTGCAGCTCAGCATAAAAGGGAAAGTTACGATGGGAACAGAAAAGTTGTCCAATGCACAATATGCTCCACCAGTTTACTGCCTAATTGGTGAAGGTGAAAATTTCCCCCAGTGTCCTTAAACTCATTTGCCTGATATAAACACCAGCTCCTGAGAGCTCCACAAAACAAGTGAAGTAGTGTGTTTCATTTTTAGCCCTTCCACATCTACAATAAGCTAGGTTCAAAATGTTAAATTGATATGTCAAATTAATAAAGGATTCTGACCTATTTGGATAGGTATGCAATCAGAAATATTCAAGAATTTTGTTACCAAATATGGAATGGTATTTAATATTTGGCATCTTTATTCCCTTATAGCTATGATGGGATCTGCAACTGACAGTTTTGTCCTTTGACAAAATAGTGTGATTTATTGTTTAATTATCTGATGACTGATTAATGATTACAGATGTGTAAAATTGTGCTAAGTGGAAAGGCATTCCACCAATGAAATGTAATCATTTAAAATGATCTCTATGCAATTACTTCCCAGGCCCATGACTACTACACCAAGGCAATTGATCTGCAACCAGAAGATGAATCTGCTTTGCTGAATCGAGCCATATGCCGTGTTCTACTTCAGCATGCCAAAGAGGCACTGGAGGATTTTGAAGAAGCTATTAAACTTAGTCCTTATTCAGCTCACATATATTTCAACAGAGCAAACCTCTATGCCACTCTAAAGCAGTACAAAGATGCTGAGAAAGATTATTCACAGGGTAAGATGAAACGTACACATTTTTTACAAGCATCTTGTAAAGTGACAGGTGCTGTGAGATGCACTGAAAAATCTCTAACAAACATTCCCAAATCTAAGTTTAGGAAAAAAAACATGAATCTTGCTTGAATTAGATATTATATTACATAAAGGCAACTTTTATCTGCATATTATAAACTAAATGCATATGTGTGTATGCATGTTTTAGATAAGAGTCTTAAATTAATAATTTACTTGATTTTACAAAAAATACAGCACCAATATTTCTACTTTATGCTCTTAAGACCAGTTACAAATTTGAGACCGCGCTTCATGGCAATAACCAACTGGATAGTTCAAAATTGACGCAGGATGTACACTATACATGTACAGCTGCACAGCTGTATAAGTACAATAATAATACACAGCCCTATCTTGCTACTAGTTCTCTTGACCCTTCAAATGCCTCAGTGCTGTCAGACTGCTTGTCCATCAAGTGCTGGATGTGCGTAATTTCCTTCTGCTCGCTATCAGGAATACCGACGACACCATCTTCAGCCCCCATCACAAGCTCTGTTCCCTTGCCACTAACTACAACCCCCTTCCCAGCCACTCCCTCAAGCTGAACCAGATCACTTGCAATCTTGGTGCTCTGTTTGACCCTGAGTTGAATTTTAAATCTCACATCCTATCCATCAGCAAGGCTCCTTACCTCCACCTCTGCAGCATTGCCTGCCTCTGCCCTTGCCTCAGCTCCTCCACCTTACACATCCCATTGTCACTTGCACTTAACTACTCTAACACTCATTTTGCAGACCTCTGTAAACTCATCCTCCATAAACTCCAACATCCAAAGTCCTGCTGCATATATCCTGTCCTGCACTAAGTCTCACTTGCCCATCAACTCCATCCTCACTGATCAACATTGGATCCTTTTCCCTGATGCATTCAAGTCAAAATTGTTATCCTCGTCGATAAATCGCTCAATGCTTTTGCCCCACCATCTATCTGCAGTCTCCTCCAGCCTTATATCCTCTCTGTTCTTCTGATCATGGACTTCTGTGCATTGCCCCTCCCTACAACACAACATTGGTGGCTGAGTATTCAGCTGCCTTAGTCCTCCTCTTTTTGAACTTCTTCTGTAAGCCTCTCTGTCTCTACAACTCTGTTCACCTTTAAAAACATCATTAAGCATGTCTTAAAACTAGCCTTTTGTCATCCCTCCTAATCTGTTCCTTCCTGGCTCAGCATCCATTTTCATTATACCTATTTGTGAAGCGCCTTGGGACGTTTTTATGTTAAATGCACGGGCAGCGGTCACAGACGGACGCATTTTGTCACTTACACTTACACCAGGTGTCCCCCACCCACACATGGATTTTCAGGCCTATATTTTTCCATAGATTTAGAAATTTGTTAGAAACAGTTCTGCTATTGTTATATGATAAAAACATATTTACATAAGAACATAAGAACATAAGAAATAGGAGCAGGAGTAGACCAATCGGCCCCTCGAGCCTGCTCCACCATTCAATGAGATCATGGCTGATCTGATCCAACCTCAACTCTAAAGAACACAAGAAGCAGGAGCAGGACCAGGCCACTCGGCTCCGCCACCCACAGGGCCTTGACCGATCCGAACTCAAACTCATGTCCAATTTCCAGCCCGCTCCCCGTAACCCCTGATTCCCTTTACTTCTAGGAAACGGTCTATTTCTGTTTTAAATTTATTTAATGAAGTAGCTTCCACAGCTTCCTGGGGTAGCAAATTCCACAGACCCACTACCCTCTGAGTGAAAAAGTTTCTCCTCATCTCAGTTTTGAAAGAGGAGCCCCTTATTCTAAGATTATGTCCCCTAGTTCTAGTTTCACCCATCATTGGGAACATCCTCACCGCGTCAACCCGATCAAGCCCCTTCACAATCTTATATGTTTCAATAAGATCGCCTCTCATTCTTCTGAACTCCAATGAGTAGAGTCCCAATTTGTTTAAGAGTTTGAAGCTTTCAAACTAATTAACTACAATAACTGACTAAGCCAGCAGTGGGAGATCTACATTCTTTCTTCAATTTTCAGATGTCATAAAGCATCAAAGGTTAAACCACAATAGCAACTGAGGAAACAGGACCACTAAAAACTACTACAATGTAGAAAAAATAGCCATTGCAATGGGAAAAATTGAAATAAAGTTGGTTTTAATTTAAATTCCCCTCAATCTCTAGTCCTCACCACTTCAAAAGCCTTGCTAAGACTGGACATTCATAAGGTGCTGTGGACCATCAGCAGCAACAGAATTATATACCACCATAATCTGTAACCTCACTGCTGTGACACCATCAAGCCAGGAGACCAACCCTGGGTTCATTGGGGAGTATGGAAGGCTATACTAGGAAAGCATCAAGTATATTTTAGAATAAAGCAGCAACCTATTACAGCTATGAGACTATCTGCATGCCAAACAACAAATGCAGCAGACTATAGACAGAGCTGAAAGGTTCCACAACCAATGTATCATAGAATATCACCAATGTATCATAGAGTAGCACTATCACATCCAGTTGAGAATGGTGGTGGATAATCAGACAACTAATTGGAGGAGGCGGTTTCATGAAAATACCCATCCTCAACTATGGTGGAGTCCAGCATGTGAGTGCAAGAGACAAATATTCAGCCATTAGTGCCAAGTGGACAATCCTACTCAGCCTCCTCCTGAGGTCCACATCATCATAAACTCTATTTGGAGGCCTATTGTTGGAGGCCAGACACAACAACAACAAATTGTATTTATATAGCGCTTTTAACGTAGTAAAATCTCTCAAGGCGTTTCACAGGAGCGTTATAAAACAAAATTTGATACCAAGCCATGTTTTAAGGAGCATCCTAAAGGAGGAAAGAGAGGTAGAGAGGCAGAGAGGTTTAGGAAGGTGGAGCGATTAAAATTGGGGATGACCAAGAGGCCAGAATTAGAGGAGCGCAGATATCTCAGAGGGTTGTGGGCTGGAGGAGATTACAGAGATCGGGAGGGGCGAAGCCATGGAGGGATTTGAAAACAAGGATGAGAATTTTAAAATTGAGGCATTGCTTAACCGGGAGCCAATGTAGTTCACCAAGCACAGGGGTGATGGGTGAATGGGACTTGGGAGTTAGGACATAGGCAGCAGAGTTTTGGATGATCTCAAGTTTACCGGGGGTAGAAAGTGAGAGGCCGGCGAGGAGTGCGTTGGAATCAAGTCTAGAGGTAACAAAGGCATGGATGAGGGTTTCAGCAGCAGATGAGCTGAGGTAGGGGCGGAGACGGGCAATATTCCAGAGGTGGAAGTAGACGGTCTTAGTGATGGCGTGGATATGTGGTCAGAATCTCATCTCGGCACTAGAACATTGCTGCAGGAGTTTCTCAGGCCAGCATCGTCGGCCTAATCATCTTCAGCTGTTTCATCAATGATCTTTCCTCTATCATAAGGTCAGGACTGGGCCTGTTCACTGATGATTTATTTCACAGTGTCAGCTCCATTCACAACTCCTTTGATTATGAAGAAGCCCATTGCAGGATGCAGCAGAACCTGGGCAACATCCAACCTTAGGCTGAAAAGTGGCAAGTAGCATTCATGCCATGTAAGTGCCAAGCAATGCCCATCTCCAACACGAGAAAGACCAACCACCTTCTCTTCAATAGCACCACCATCGCTGGGACCCACACTATCAACATCCTGGGAGTCCATTGACCAGAAGCTTAACTAGGCCAGCTATATCAACAAGACAGCTACAAAAGCGGGGAAGAGACTGAGTACTCTACGATGAGTGGCTCACTTCCTGTCCCCTGAAAAGCCTTTCCACCATCAACAAGGCTCAAATCAGGAGTGTGCTGGAATACAGTCACTCATCTGGATGGGTACACCTGCAACAAAACTCACAAAGCTCAACAGTATCCAGGACAAAGGAGTCTCCTTGATCAGTGCCTTTCCAAACTTAACTCAATATTTACCACTTTTTGACTGCATCTGCAGTACATATGATCTGCAGGATGATACTCAGCTTTACTTCAACAGCACCTCCCAGCTCAGCAACCTCAACCAACAACAACAACTTAAATTTATATAGCGCCTTTAACATAGTAAAATGTCCCAAGGCGCTGCACAGGAGTATTTTAAGAAAAAAATTTGACACCGATCCATATAAGGATAAATTAGGGCAGGTGACCAAAAGCTTGGTCAAAGAGGTAAGTTTTAAGGAGCATCTTAAAGGAGGAAAGAGAGGTAGCGAGGCGGACAGGTTTAGGCAGGGAATTCCAGAGCTTAGGGCCTAGGCAACAGAAGGCACGGCCACCAAAGGTTGAGCGATTATAATCAGGGATGCTCAAGAGGGCAGAATTAGAGGAGCGCAGATATCTCGGTGGGGGGGGGGGGGGGGGGGGGCGGGGGGGTTGTGGGGCTGAAGGAGATTACAAAGATACGAAGGGGCGAGGCCATGGAGGGATTTGAAAACAAGGATGAGAATTTGAAATCGAGGCGCTGCTTAACCGGGCGCCAATGTAGGTCAGCGAGCACAGGGGTGATGGGCGAACGGGACTTGGTGCGAGTTAGGACACGGGCAGCTGAGTTGTGGATGACCTCAAGTTTACGTAGGGTGGAATGTGGGAGGCCAGCCAGGAATGCATTGGAATAGTCAAGTCTAGAGGTAACAAAGGCATGGATGAGGGTTTCAGCAGCGGATGAGCTGAGGCAAGGGCGGAGACGGGCGATGTTACAGAGGTGGAAGTAGGCGGTCTTTGTTATGCTGCGGATATGTGGTCGGAAGCTCATTTCAGGGTCAAATTTGACACCAAGGTTGCGAACAGTGTGGTTCAGCCTCAGACAGATGTTAGGGAGAGGGATGGAATCAGTGGCTAGGGAACGGAGGACAAGAGCAGCAAGATCATGGGAGCACTATCATCTGCAAGTTTCCCTCTATGTCACTGCAAGGACATCTACTGCTAATATGCACCACACAGCTGGCACAGCAACTGACAGAGTTGGCCAGTTTGGTCTCAAGCGTGCACATGGGTATTCCTTTGCTGTCATTTTTGTCTATTGTTTCTCAATCCTCTGCACTCCAGCCTTGTGAAAGTCTGCTAATGGATTGAAATGCCTTTGGAGACTGTCTACAGGCTACCAGAATTTTTGGACTTGCTCCTGCTCCTCCAAAGCCACCCAACCCTGACTCATTTCCCTAGATCAGAGTCACTTTTGAAGCATTGCAGGCTCTAGGCAGGATTCCTGCTACCAAGATGGAGCCTGTAAATACCTGGCCATACAATCAGGGGGGTGCTGCATAGAGACTGCTGTTGCAGTAGTATTATATAGTATTACATAGTATTTACAGCACAGAAACAGGCCATCCGGCCCAACATATCCATGCCATGTTTATGCTCCACACGAGCCTCCTCAAAACCTTATTCACCTAACCCCATGAACATATCCTTCTATTCTTTTCTCCCTCATGTGTTTATCTAGCTTCCCCTTAAATGCATCTATACTAGTTGCCTCAACCACTCCTTGTGGTAGCGAGTTCCACATTCTAATCAATCACTAGGTAAAGAAGTTTTTTTCTGAATTCCCTATTGAATTTATTAATGACTATTATATTCATGGCCCCTAGTTCTGGTCTCCCCCACAAGTGGAAACATCTTCTCTACATCTACCCTATCAAACCCTTTCACAATCTTAAATACCTCCATCAGGTCACCCCCTCAGTCTCTTTTCCAGAGAAAAGAGACTCAGTCTGTTCAATCTTTCCTGATAGGTATAACCTCTCAGTTCTGGTATCATTCATGTAAATCTTTTTTGCACCTTCTCCAGTGCCTCTATATCCTTTTTATAATATGGAAACCAGAACTGTTCAAAGTACTCCAAGTGTGGTCTAACCAAGGTTCGATACAAATTTAACATAATGCCTCTGCTTTTCAATTATATCCCTTTAGAAATGAACCCCGGTGCTTTGTTTGCTTTTTTATGGCCTGCATTGCTACTTTTCGTGTTTTACTTTTGTGTATCTGTACCCCAGATCCCTCTGCTCCTCTATCCTATTTAGACACTTATTTTCTAAGGCGTATGTGGCCTCCTTATTCTTCCTACCAAAATGTACCACCTCACACCTATATTGAGGTTCAATTGCCAATTACCTACAGTTTATTAATGTCTTTCTGTACTTTGTCACAGTCCTCTGTATTAAGTATATCCCCAATTTGTTGGGGGTCATCTGCAAATTTTGAAATTGTGCTTCTGATTTTAAAGTACAAATTGTTTATGTAAATGGTGAACAACAATAGTTCCAGCACCGATCCTTGTGGAACACCACTTCCCACCATTTGCCAGTCTGAGTAACTACCTTTAACCCCACTCTCTGTTTTCTGTTTTATAGCCAGCTTGCTATCCATTCTGCTACTTGGCCCCTTACTCCACATGTTCTGACCTTAGTCATGAGCCTACTTTATCGAAGGCCTTTTGAAAATCCAAATATATTGGGCTGGATTTTCAATGACCCGTGGAGTCGGGTTTGGAGGCGGGGGGGGGGGGGTTAAAGTTGCAGATTCGGGGGTCCCGACCCCATCCCGACTCCAACCCGCCTCCATGCCAGTTTCTCTGGCGGCGGGTACCCGACCTGGTCTGAGACCCGACTCCCCGAGGCGGAAAGGGATTAGTGACAATTAACTGCCTGTTAACAGGTAGTTAACAGGCAGTTTTTTGCATAATCCCTATTTTAAAAAGAAAAGTGTGGGCTTCCCGACAGGTGGCAACCACTCCAAGTTATCGGGTTGGGCCGTGGGTCTGCAGGGGTTGGAGGGGTCGATATGTCCGGTGGGCAGGTGAGTGATGGGTGCATGTGTGCAGAGGTAAGTGTGTAAGGTAAGTGCTAAGTGTTGGAAAAAGTTTTACTTACCTTAACTTCCTCCTGCAGGTGTCAGCCCTTCAGTTCTCGGGAGTTAGAAATTTCACTGGCACAGAAAGCAGGAAAGCCGTGGACCTGTCAAAAACAGCAGCCTTCTGTTTTCTGTGCTGGAATGATTTCTAACTCAGCCTGAAAGGAAGGACTGAAGTTAGAAATCATATTGTGAGTGTTTGACAGCTTCACAGAGCTATCAAACGCTGATATTTCATCTGTCAAAAGCTCGTGACAGATGAAATGTCAGTCTGTGACGTCACCTGTTGCTGGGTGGCCCTTAATTGGCCTGCTGAGCCCACTGGGCGGGCTCAACAAGGTCAATCAAGGGAAAATACAGTGGGTTGGCCACATCTCGATGGAGGAAGGTTCACAAACCAGAATGTGTGATTCCCGACCCCAACCCAACTCCAACTTCAAAATCCAGCCCATTATGTCTACTACATTACCTTTGTCTACCCTTTCTGTTACTTCTTCAAAGAATTTAATAAGAATTTAAGAATCAAGCATGACCTTCCCTTTTGAAATCCATGCTGACTATTCTGTATTATAATTTCAGTTTCTAGATGTTTTTCTATTACATCTTTGATTAAGGGTTCCATTAAATTTCCTACCACCGACATTCAGCTAATTGGTCGATAGTTCCCTGAACTTGTTTTATCTCCCTTTTTAAATATAGGAATCACATTAGCTGTCCACCAGTCCTTTAGCACTATTCTCTTTTCTAATGCGTTTTCATATATAGATAATAGTGCCTCTGCTATCTCTTCCCTAACTTCTTTTAATATGCACGGATACAATCCATCCAGACCAGGGGTTTTATCCTCTCTCAGTTTGATTAGTTTATCAATTATCTCCCCCCTTTCCATCTTAAATGTATTTATATCTTTTTTGATTTCTTCTTCTAATGTCATGCCCATCATGTTAGTGTCCCTGGTAAATACCAAGACAAAGTAATTATTTAATATTTCTGCCATTTTGCTGTCATTACCTGTCATTACATATCATCTGGATCCCTTAGTGGTCCTATCCCTACCTTGATTTTTCTTTTGTTACTTATGTGTCTGTAGAATACTTTACTATTTCTTTTTATATTCCTTGATAACTTAATTACGTAGTTTCTCTTTGCCTTCTTAATTTTTTAAAAATTCTTTCCTATCCTTTTTGTATTCCCTTTTGTCATCCTTTCCTTCATTGTCTATCTACTTAGTTAGTGTATGCCTTTTTCTTTAGTTTCAATTTTGCCCCTTATTTATTTATTCATCCATGGTATGTCATTACTGGCTAGTTTATTCTTGCTTTCTAGTTTTAAATGTTTCCCACTGCTGTTCTATTTCTTTGTTTGACAGTAAATTTTTCCAGTTTATTTTCCCTAGTTCCATTCTCATCCCTTTAAAATCTGCTTTTTTTCACTTTATTATTTTGGCCTTTGTCTTACTTATGTCCTTTTCAATCTCTATCTTAAACCTTATTATGTTGTGATCGCTATTGCATGGATGTTCCCCTACGCTTACTTCTCTTATCTGTTCTGGTTCATTTCCCATTACTAGATCCAGCAGTGCTCCCTTTCTTATTGGGTTTTTTACATACTGGGTAAGAAAGGAGTCCTGCATACATTATAAAAATTCCATTCCCTGTACACCTTCCGCTAGCTCTTCTTGCCAGTTTATTTGGGGGTAGTTATACTCTCCCATGATTATTATTTTATCTCCTTTACTCATTTCACAAATTTGGTTTCATATTTCTTCCTCCACCACCTTTCCACGGTTAGGTAATCTGTAGTATACCCTATTAGCATGATCAATCCCTTCCTATTTTTTTATTTCAATCCACATGGAGTCTGTATCTGTCCTTCTGTTAGTTATGACTTTTTTTTCTAGTACCATTATGTTATCTCTAATTAGTACAGCTACTCCACCCCACATTCTTCCTTCCCTATCCTTTCTGATTATGTTATAACCTGCAATATTTAGTTGCCAGTCCTGTTCTTCCTGTAGCCATGTTTCAGTTATTCCTACTACAAGTGGTTCCTTGCTACGGGTTATTGCCTCCAGTTCCCCAGTTTTATTTTGTACATTGCTGTGCAGACAGTTTAATTCGTCTTTAATAATTGTTCTTTTTACTTTATTTTTAACAGTCCTTTTATACTCTGTTTTATAACTGTATTTGTTCCCTGACCGTTTATGTTACCCTTGTTCCTTACATTGGTCTGACCTTTACTTTCATCTCCTATTTCTTTTGTCTTCAGACTTATGTTATTTTCACCAGATCCCTCTCCCTGTCTTACTAGTTTAAAGTCCCATTGCCAGCCCTATTTATCCTTTCTGTTAGGACAATGGTCCCACTCCAGTTCAGGTGGAGCCCATCCCAGTGCCACGGTTCCTTCCTGTCCCAGTACTGGTGCCAGTGTCCCATGAAATGGAACCCCTCCATCCAACATCAGTCTTTCAGCCACGCATTCACCTTCCTGATCGGCCTTGCCCTTAGTGACTCGGGTAATAATCCCGAGATTACCACCCATGAGCTCCTGTTTTTTAATTTAGTTTATAACTTCTGATATTCCCTTAACAGGACCTCTTCTACCCTATGCCATTGGTCCCAACGTGGACCATGACAACTGGACCTTCCTCCTCCCTTTCCAAGATCCTTCCCAGTTGCTCTGTGCTATCCTTTGCCTTTGCACCAGGTAGGCAACACACCCTCCTGGACTCTCTGTCATGACTGCAGAGGACACTATCTATCCCCCAATTATTGAATCCCCTATGACTGCAACAGTAAAAGAGGCATTCGAGCAGTCAAAGGTGCAGAAGCCCCATGCCAGACACCTGGTAGTCTTCAGCAGAGACAAAGTCCTACAAAGGAAGGTAAGTGGGGACTTAGGTGGAGCGAGTGGAGACCACTACAAGCACTCTCCCTCCATTGGGGGACCTCTGAACTGCTACTGCCGTTTCCCAGCTCCTACCACCACCTTCTACATGGCAGCCCAAGGAAGTGGCGGTAAGTGGGGAGGACAACAGGAAAATCCACTGGGAACCTGTGCCCCCAACACCATTTGCATGTGGAGGGCAGTGAAGAAGCAACCAGTGGTGATCCCAGCAGAGGTGTGGGGAGGGAATTCCAGGTTGGGCAGTGAGTTTGTGGTAGGTCTTGCTGCCCGAATTTATTTCATCCTCTGCTGCTATCCTGCCTGATTTTGAGGCAGGATTGTGGAGGAAAATAAAGCCCAAAGTGAGGCCAGAGAGTTGAACATTAGCATATTATATACAATAATACAGTCTAGCGCAGCAGTCATGATTATTTGTCATTTTCTACTTGCAGAAGGATATAATTAAGCTAAAATCTCCTCCTCTCCTGCTTGCTTGTTAGCCTCCAACTTCCTATTTCAAATCTTTATGATCAGACCCTAGAAGGAACCAGCACTGTTATGACACTGCTTGTGCATCAAATGTCTGGCCTCATGCCACCCGCACATCTTTTAAATCTTCAGGTCAGTTTCTGGAGCAAACAGCTGCTTGTTCTGGCATGTTACAGGCCATCGGCATCAGGCCTCTGGCTACCCACTTATCTCCTCTGCTCAGCCACCTGCTTTCTGGCCTCCCTACCTCTCCCTTTTCAAATATTCATGCTGCCTCCCAGAGGAAGTTGTGCAAATATCCACATATTGCATCCTAATGGCTGCAAGAATTATTTTCTATATATTTCCAACATTAATTATCATTAAGTAGAATTAGAGCTCTGTAAAGAACTACAAACATTTTTTCTGAGTTCTCCCATTTCTCCTCAAGTAGTAGTTTATCCTGGAATACAGTTCTGTGGGTGCTGACAGATCTCTGGTATTTTGCTATTCTTCATGTGTAAGCCTAGACTGTATCATGTGTGATGGAAGGTGTCATCGACAGTGCTATCAAGTGGCACTTACTCACCAAAAACCTGCTCACTGATGCCCAGTTTGGGTTCCGCCAAGACCACTCGGCTCCCGACCTCATTACAGCCTTGGTCCAAACATGGACAAAGGAGCTGAATTCCAGACCTGAGGTGAGAGTGACTGCCCTTGACATCAAGGCAGCATTTGACCGAGTGTGGCATCAAGGAGCCCTAGAAAAACTGAAGTCAATGGGAATCGGGGGGAAAACTCTCCACTGGCTGGAGTCATACCTAGCTAAAGGAAGATGGTTGTGGTGATTGAAGGTCAATCATCACAGCCCCAGGACATCGCTGCAGGAGTTCCTCAGGGCAGTGTCCTAGGCCCAACCATCTTCAGATGCTTCATCAATGAACTTCCCTCCAACATAAGGTCAAAAATGGGGATGTTCGCTGATGACTGCACAGTGTTCAGCGCCATTCGCAACTCCACAGATAATGAAGCAGTCCATGCACGCATGCAACAAGACCTGGACGACGTTCAGGCTTGGGCTGATAAGTGGCAGGTAACATTCGCGCCACAGAAGTGCCAGGCAATGACTATCTCCAACAAGCGAGAGTCTAACCACCTCCCCTTGACATTCAACAGCATTACCATCGCCGAATCCCCCACCATCAACATCCTGGGGGTCACCATTGACCAGAAACTTAACTGGACCAGCCACATAAATACTGTGGCAACAAGAGCAGGTCAGAGGCTGGGTATTCTGCGGTGAGTGTCTCACCTCCTGACTCCCCAAAGCCTTTCCACCATCCACAAGGCACAAGTAAGGAGTGTGATGGAATACTCTCCACTTGCCTGGATGAGTGCAGCTCCAACAACACTCAAGAAGCTCGACACCATCCAGGACAAAGCAGCCCGCTTGATTGGCACCCCATCCACCACCTTAAACATTCACTCCCTCCACCACCGGCGTACCGTGGCTGCAGTGTGTACCATCTACAAGATGCACTGCAGCAACTCGCCAAGGCTTCTTCGGCAACACCTCCAAAACCCGTGACCTCTTCCACCTAGAAAGACAAGGGCAGCAGGTTCATGGGAACACCACCACCTCCAAGTTCCCTTCCAAGTCACACACCATCCTGACTTAGAAGTATATCGCTGATCCTTCATCGTTGCTGGGTCAAAATCCTGGAACTTCCTACCTAACAGCACTGTGGGAGTACCTTCACCACGTGGACTACAGCGGTTTAAAAAGGTGGCTCACCACCACCTTCTCAAGGGAAATTAAGGATGGGCAATAAATGCTGGCCTTGCCAGCGACGCCCACATCCCATAAATGAATTAAAAAAAACACCGAGTATTGGTAAGCAATTGCATCTTGTTCTCCCCAATCTCCACGCGCACAGACTTTTCAACAGACATCGCAGGATAGTGATCATGAACCACTGCTGACCTTTTTCTCCTTCCCAAGTCTAGGAACATTAAAGCTAATTGTATTGCCATTACTGCTGAGATCAACTAAGTCATCCCAATCAAGCAGTTTAACATGGAGCCTTATTGTTGTAGTTCAGTACCACACCACATGGTTCAATTAACCCACGATACCATTGGATAAGCTACAGAACATTTGTTAAGTCAATATTCTCTGATTAACTTCAATAATTGTAATATTGTCCCATATTTATTTTTCGTAAGATAGGAACTAAGGAGGACAAAATGAATAATGTTCACAACAAAATTTTTTCCAAATCTCTATGATCAATGCAAAAACTCTAAGCCTATCTTTAGATAGGTGGAAATTATGATTGTTATCAAAGGCAAAATAGAATATATAATTAGTCTTAGCGTACTAATTAGTTTAATTACAAAAGGAGCTTTCCCCTAAACTAAAATATGACCCATTCTTGTTACAAACCTTAGAATATTACAGGTAAGGCTTAACATTCGGGAATAGTATATTGCGATACACTATGCAAAAACATTCAGTCCTCCATAAAGTCAGGTTTATTGGATTAAATATGTGTTTCACAGTTTAAATTTCTGTTTCACATGCAGAGCTGCATGATATTACAAGTGCTTTACTTGGATGCAAAAAGCCTCCTGCGGTCTTTAAGGAATTGATGCTGACAACAGTGTTGACTTGCCCATGACGTTTGAGGCAATGAATAAAACATAGAGAAATCTTTTTTCAATATTACTTTGAATCTGTTCATTTGACATCATCTGTATGTCAATGCATGGTTGCAGTCATCAGTGTATATTCATAGTTGTCAAATTGAACAAAGAGCTGACAACATTGGCATGCATAATTGTCTCCACAGCTTGTTTCTCTTTATTAAATGTGCTGTGCACGAGAGCTCTACATATTTATTTTGTTTAGTTTAAAAGGGCAAACCTGTACTACTGCAAATCATACAGATATTCTGAATGGATTGATTGCATATATCTGACATATAGTTAATCTTATTTCTAATCCACTGTTGGCCAGCTGACATTGTAAATGGTTCCCTCTCCTCAGGCACTGTTCCTCTTGCTTTCAAACCAGCTGTCATCACCGCCCTCATGAAAAAATCCACCGTCATCTCCTGTCTTTCCAAAGTACTGACCCATCCCCAACCTTCTTTCCTCTCCAAAGTTCGTGAACATGTTGTCTTACAAATCTGTGCACATCTTTACCGCAACTCCATGTTTGAATCCCTTCAAACAGGCTATCGCAGCCTTTGTATTGTCAGACTGCTTGCCCAATATCCAGTCTTGAATTTTTTTTAATTCGTTCCTGGGATGTGGGCGTCGCTGGCAATGCCAGCATTTATTGCCCATCCCTAATTGCCTTTGAGAAGGTGGTGGTGAGCCGCCTTCTTGAACCGCTGCCGTCCGTGTGGTGAAGGTGCTCCCATAGTGCTGTTAGCGAGGGAGTTCCAGGATTTTGACCCAGTGACTATGAAGGCACGGCGATATATTTCCAAGTCAGGATGGTGTGTGACTTGGAGGGGAACTTGGAGGTGGTGGTGTTCCCATGCGCCTGCTGCCCTTGTCCTTCTAGGTGGCAGAGCTCATGGGTTGGGGAGGTGCTGTCAAAGAAGCCTTGGTGAGTTGCTGCAGTGCATCTTGTAGATGGTATACACTGCAGCCACGCTGCGCTGGTGGTGGAGGGAGTGAATGTTTAAGGTGGTGGATGGGGTGGCGCGAATGTTACTTGCCACTTATCAGCCCAAGCCTGAAAGTCGTCCAGGTCTTGCTGCATGCGGGCATAGACTGAGGAGTTGCGAATGGAACTGAACACTGTGCAATCGTCAGTGAACATCCCCACATCTGACCTTATGATGGAGGGAAGATCATTGATGAAGCAGCAGAAGATGGTTGCGCCGAGGACACTGCCCTGAGGAACTCCTGCAGCGATGTTCTGGGGCTGAGATGATTGGCCTCCAACAACCACAATCATCTTCCTTTGTGCTAGGTATGACTCCAGCCAGTGGGGAGTTTTACCCCCGATTCCCATTGACTTCAGTTTTACTTGGGTTCCTTGATGTCACACTCAGTCAACTGCTGCCTTGATGTCAAGGGCAGTCAATCTCAACTACCTCTGGAATTCAGCTGTTTTGTCCATGTTTGGACTAAGACTGTAATGAGGTCTGGAGCAGAGTGATCCTGGTGGAACCCAAACTGAGCATCAGTGAGCAGGTTATTGGTGAGTAAGTGCTGCTTGATAGCACTGTCGACAACACCTTCCATCACTTTGCTGATAATTGAGAGTAGACTGATGGGGCGGTAATTGACCAGCTTGAATGTATCCTGTTTTTGTGGACAGGACATAGCTGGGCAATTTTCCACTTTGTCGGGTAGGTGCCAGTGTTGTAGCTAGAACAGCTTGGCTGGAAGCGCAGCTAGTTCTGGAGCACAAGTCTTCAGCACTATAGTCGGAATATTTTCGGGGCCCATAGCCTTTGCTGTATCCAGTGCACTCAGCCGTTTCTTGATATCACATGGAGTGAATCGGATTGGCTGAAGACTGGTTTCTGTGATGGTGGGGACCTCAGGAGGAGGCCGATATGGATCATCCACTCGGCACTTCTGGCTGAAGATGGTTGCAAACACTTCAGCCTTGTCTTTTGCACTCACGTGCTGGCCTCCACCATCATTGAGAATGGGGATATTCATGGAGCCTCCTCCTCCCGTTAGTTGTTTAATGGTCCACCACCATTCACAACTGGATGTGGCAGGACTGCAGAGCTTTGATCTGATCCGTTGATTGTGGGATCGCTTAGCCCTGTCTGTAGCATGCTGCTTCCGCTTTTTAGCATGCATGTAGTCCTGTGTTGCAGCTTCCCCAGGTTGGCACCTCATTTTTAGGTACGCCTGGTGCTGCTCCTGGCATGCTATTCTACACTCCTTATTGAACCAGGGTTGGTCCCCTGGTTTGATGGTAATGGTAGAGTGAAGGATATATGCCGGGTCATGAGGTTACAGATTGTGATGGAATACAATTCTGCTGCTGATGGCCCACAACGCCTCATGGATGCCCAGTTTTGAGCTGCTAGATCTGTTCTGAATCTATCCCATTTAGCATGGTGGTAGTGCCACACAACACGATGGATGGTGTCCTCAGTGTGAAGACGGGACTTTGTCACCACAATGACTGTGCGATGGTCACTGCTACCAATACTGTCATGGATAGATGCATCTGCGACAGGTAGATTGGTGAGGACGAGGTCAAGTAGGTTTTTCCCTCGTGTTGGTTCTCTCACCACCTGTCGCAGGCCCAGACTGGCAGTTATGTCCTTCAGCACTCGGCCAGCTCGGTTAGTAGTGGTGCTACCGAGCCACTCTTGGTAATGGACATTGAAGTCCCCCACCCAGAGTACATTCTGTGCCATTGCTACTCTCAGTGCTTCTTCCAAGTTGTGTTCAACATGGTGGAGTACTGATTCATCAGCTGAGGGAGGGCGGTAGGTGGTAATCAGCATGAGGTTTCCTTGCCCATGCTTGACCTGAAGCCATGAGACTTCATGGGGTCCGGAGTCAATGTTGAGGACTCCCAGGGCCACTCCTTCCCGACTGTATACCACTGTGCCACCACCTCTGGTGGGTCTGTCCTGCCGGTGGGACAGGACATACCCAGGGATGGTGATGGAGGAGTTTGGGACATTGGCTGAAAGGTATGATTCTGTGAGTATGACTATATCAGGCTGTTGCGTGACTAGTCTGTGGGACAGCTCTCCCAATTTTTGCACAAGCCCCCAGATGTTGGTGAGGTGGACTTTACAGGGTCGACTGGGCTGGGTGTGCCATTTCCATGTCCGTAGCCGGTGCCGAGGTTGATACCGGGTGGTCCGTCCGGTTTCATTCTTATTATTGTGTTTCGTTGCGGTTTGTTACAACTCAGTGGCTTGCTAGGCCATTTCAGAGGGCAGTTAAGAGTCAACCCCATTGCTGTGGGTCTGGAGCCACATATAGGCCAAACCAGGTAAGGACGGCAGATTTTCTTCCCTAAAGGACATTAATGAACCAGATCGGTTTTTACGACAATCCGATAGTTTCATGGTCACCATTACTGATACTAGCTTTTTATTCCAGATTTGTTTAATTAACTGTATTTTAATTCCCCAGCTGCCTTCTTTCAGCTGCCGTGTTTCCCAAGACCTGGGAAACCTGGCCTCCTGTGGCTAAAAATAAAGTGACTGTTAAAATGAAGGCAAGCAGCCTCATTATAATATTTAAATGACCAACCCACCTCCCGCAAGCAGATTGGTCCCCGCCCCTTGTCCTGCCTCCGTTAAAACTGGAAGTGGGCGGGTTCTGTTCCTTTTCCAGATTTTTTGCATTTTAACCTTTGACATGACCCCAACCCACCTGTGTTTGCGAGTTAAGATTCAGCCCTGCGTTGCTCAGTAAGGATTCTTCAGTCTGATTGGTTAAGGAGATACACAGTTACTTGCCCTGTTCACACAGGTCCCAGATCCCCTGTAGCGGGCGCCGCGCTGTTTTAGATTTCTAATCACTGCAAGTTCCAGGGCAAAAGCTCATATAATGTCTGTAGGCAAGTATAAGGGTAATGAACGGCTAGCGTCGTTCGCTCACCGCTGACCACAAAATCTGGGCCATTGATATTCTTACATTCTGCATAAGTCTGCTTCGGCTGTTACGTGGTTGTGCATTGTGCTCTGTTTACTCTTCTGCTGTAACTGCTAATCTCATTGATTTTCACCGAGCCTTCTGGTCAACCTCATGTTTTATATACATGAATGTCTTCAAGAAAAGTCCATTGTTACACTGTATTAATTCCTACTCAATAACACAAATTTTTTTTCTAGCCCACAACAGTAGATTACAATCTTCTTCACAATATTGCGGAAAAGTTAAAAGAGACTTCCACTGTTAGAAATGCTAGTAAAAATAAAGATAGTTTCATAGTAAAAAAAATTCCAAAGGAACCTAAACAAAAGACAATTTACAGTTTAATGTCAAAGGCAAATTATTTCTGCTTTAAATATATGCACGATGGTTAAGTTAAAATAAAGTAAACAAAGAAGTACAATTAAAATTGTGTTGATTGTGCTGTTAACCTGACTTTACCATATTTTTGCAGCACTACAACTAAAGCCAGATGATGCTCTATTTTACAAACTCCGTGCAGATGTCCGAGGCCATTTGGGTTTGATTGAGCAGGCTATAACTGATTACAAAATAGCCATAGGCATCCAAGAAGCTGGATAAAACAGATAACTACTTTTACCTGGAAAAGTAAACAACTACCACAAAGACACTTAATATTAAGGTTAGGGAGAAACCGCTTTGATAAGAATAAAAACAAATAGAACTTCAAAATGTGATTTCTTGTGGAACTGTACAAATGCCTTACTATTGATAACATTTCATTACAAATGAATTTAAACAACATAATTCAATACCGCATATTGTCTGATGGTATCACTACAATGACAGTTTTGTAATTATTATCTTGGTAAGATAAATACATTTTAATTGTGTGTTGCTGAAATATTTAGATGTAAAATAATTTAATTCTGTAATGTTATTGCATTTTCTGTCACTCAGAAAGGTACTGGTTGTATCTTGTTAAACTGCCATATTTTCTGAGTGAAATTCTTTTCCCCAACATGACATAAAAGATATTAAAAGAATTTAAAAATAATTCCTGTTTTCAATATTCATGGGAAAAAGTGAGACTGGGTTGTAAGAATTTTCCTTCAAATATTGTAACATTCTTCGAACATGAAAATAAAACTTCATTCTTGAAAGCAGGTCAAATAGTAGACAATTTTTTGTTGAATATATTTATAAAATGTATAATTTTGATTAATAAAAATGTAGATAGTCTTGTTTGGTCACCAGCTCCATGTCATCTATATACACTATGAACAACATACTGATCATGCTGCATCCTCATTAGTGATCTCTTGCCATGTCAACACAGTTCCATTTAGAACCAGCTGTTGCTAACTATGGTTTAGCTCATTTTCAGTCCACCTCAAAAGTATGCCTTCCTGCCTTATGGAATAATTGACTGCACAGTGTTCAGTGCCATTCGCAACTCCTCAGATAATGAAGCAGTCCATGCCCGCATGCAGCAAGACCTGAATAACATTCAGGCTTGGGCTGATAAGTGGCAAGTAACATTTGTGCCACACAAGTGCCAGGCAATAACCATCTCCAACAAGAGAGAGTCTAACCACCACCCCTTGGCATTCAACGGCATTACCATCGTCAAATCCCCCAATATCAACATCCTGGGGCTTACCAATGACGAGAAACTTAACTGGACCAGCCACATAAATACTGTGGCTACAAGAGCAGGTCAGAGGCCTGGTGTTCTGCGGCGAGTGACTCACCTCCTGACTCCCCAAAAGCCTTTCCACCATCTACAAGACACAAGTCAGGAGTGTGATGGAATACTCTCCAGTTGCCTAGATGAGCGCAGCTCCAACAACAGTCAAGAAGCTCAACACCATCTAGAACAAAGCAGCCCACTTGATTTGCACACCATTCATCGCCTGAAACATTCATTCCCTCCACCACCGACGTACCGTGGCTGCAGTGTGTACCATCTACAAGATGCAGTGCAGTAACTCGCCAAAGCTTCTTCGACAGCACCTCCCAAACCCACGACCTCTACCACCTAGAAGGATAAGGGCAGCAGGTGCATGGGAACACCACCACATTCAAGATCCCCTCCAAGTCACACACCATCCTAACTTGGAAATATATCGCCCTACCCATCATCATCGCTGGGTCAAAATCCCGGAACTCCCTACCTAATAGCACTGTGGGAGTACTTTCACCACACGGACTGCAGCGGTTCAAGAAGGTGGCTCACCACCACCTTCTCAAGGGCAATTAGGGATGGGCAATAAATGCTGGTCTTGCCAGCAACGCCCACATCCCATGAATGAATAAGAAGAAAATTGCTGTGTTACATGATCTCAAAAGCCTTGCTGAAATCTAAATATATCACATCCACAGATTTTCCGTTGTCAACATGATCCATGCTTTCCTTGAAGATGTTTGTTAGGCAAGACTCCCTGCCATAATTCCGTGCTGACTCCCTCTTGCCATACCATACTTATCTAGGTGTTTCATCATCGCCATATTCAGGTTGCCTTTTGATACTTTACCCACAACAGATGTAAGCCTCCCTGATCCGTAATTCTTGGGTTGTCCCTATGCCCCCTTTTAAAGATTGATGTAATCTTCATTAAGTCTTCCAATACTCTTCTGGAATCATAGAATTTTACAGCACAGAAGGAGCCATTCAGCCTACTGTAAATATGTTGGTTCCCTGAAAGAGTTATCCACTTAGTCACATAGCAATGCCCTTTACATAAAAGAAAAGAATGTACATATACCCTTTTAATGTAAAAGAAAATCATCCAGTTCTTTTGTGGAAGCTATTATGGATTCTGCTCCCACCACCATTTCTGGTGGGGCATTCCACGTTTTAACAACTTTCTGCATAAAAAATGTCCTAACTTCTTCCTGCTTGTATAATGTCCATCCAAGCCTAGTGTCTTGGCTTCCTTTAGCTTCCACAGCCCATTAGTGATTGCCTTTTCTGAAATTCCTATTTATTTTAGTACTTGTAGCATTTCATCGGAACTTCAACTTGCATGCTTGGAAGATTGCCCATAGTCTCCTCTGTTCCTTGGTATCTTGTCACCTGACATAATGTACCGATGGCCATTATCTTTTACCCAGTGAAGGGGACTAGTGATAATTTAATCTGGACTTTTCAAGAAAATCTAATTAATTTTTGTTCATCCACCTACTGGGAGTTATGCCCATAAGTTTCATAATAATACTTTTACTTGCGACCCATTACTAGTGGAGACCAAACGCAGATTGGGTGACTACTTTGCGGAACACCTCCATTCAGTCCGTAAGCGTGACCCCGAGCTTCCGATTGCCTGTCACTTTAATTCTCCGCGCCACTCCCACTCTGACCTCTCCATCCTCGGGCTCTTGCACTGTTCCAATGAAGCTCAACGTAAGCTCGAGGAACAGCACCTCATCTTTCGATTAGGCACTTTACAGCCTTCTGGACTCAACATTAAGTTCAACAATTTCAGACTGTAACCTCTGGCCCTATTTTTTCAGATGGCAGCTGTTGATAGAAACATAGAAACTAGGATTGGCCATTCGGCCCGTCGAGCCTGCTCCACCATTCAATACGATCATGGCTGATCATCCAAATCCAGTACCCTGTCCCTGCTTTCTCACACAGAATCCCCATCGAGCCTGCACCGACACATATCCCACCCTATCCCCGTAACCCCACATATTTAATCCCCCCCTAACACTAAGGGTCAATTTATCATAGCCAAATCAACCTAACCCGCACATTTTTGGACTGTGGGAGGAAACCGGAGCGCCCGGAGGAAACCCACGCAGACACGGGGAGAATGTGCAAACTCCACACAGACAGTCACCCGAGGCCGGATTCGAACCCGGGTCCCTGGCGCTGTGAGGCACCAGTGCTAACCACTATGCCACCGTGTTGCCCTATTCTGCTATTCCCATTTACACCTCTTCTAGACCCATCTTTTGTTTCTTTACTTGTCCCATTACCATCTCCTTTTGCTTTTTACAATCATACCTTTTGTCATTTAATCACTCCTGCCTTCCACCCAATCACAGACGTTCCCTTTTGTCCTTTCCTCCCCTCCCCCTTACCCTGGCCCTGCACTTGCTTAAAATCTGTTACATCTATAACTTTTTCTAGTTTTGACGAAAGGTTATTGACCTGAAACGTTAACTCTGTTTCTCTCTACACAGATGCTGCCTGACCTTCTGAGTATTTTCAGAATTTTCTATTCTTATATCAGATTTCCAGCATTCGCAGTATTTTGCTTTTGTACTAGTGTTTGTCTTGTCCTTTGACTTCATTGCACAAGTATTACAAAGGTAAAATACATGTCAGCAGAACTGGTGCGATTTTTGGACTTGGTAAATAGAAAAAAAAGCAATCTGCTCAAGGAGATATGTCAGTTGTCCAGACTCAGCCGTCCTGTATTATTAATATAGGCAACAGCCTACAGGTAGTAAATTACAGAACTGGATTTTAATAACCACGGGGGGAGAAATTCGGTATCGCCCCGTTTGGGGCGCTAACTTTTAAAAGTTGAAAAAATTAGCGCCAAGCGCTAATGTTTTTCAACTTTTAAAAAATGTGGTTTTGCGCTCTAGGAAGGAAGTGGAGCGCTAAATCACTCCACTTCCTTCCTGGAGCGCAACAGGCAGCAGGAGGGGCGGTAGGTGAGCAGCGCTGCACAATGGGCCATACAGTGCTGCTGCGTTGGAAGGCTCCTTCCCTCCCTTAAAGGGAGGGGCCATCATTGCAGGCTCTGCAAGTCAAAACTTACCTGGCCTCCGATGGCAGCCACGGTCCATCCTGATCAGCCCTATGCACTGCATCAGGCTGATCGATCGCTGGCGAAGAAAAATGAAAAAAAAACAGGAACAGCATTTCACAATTTTTCCACTTACCTCGGCCACCTTGCCTCCCTGAAGCGCCAGGCCTCCCGATGAACGCCTCCTGCAGCTGCTGGCGTTTCCGCCCGGCGATGCTGCAGGGAGCAGAACCGAAGTTCAGGTCCTGGACCCTATCGGGGCGATGCGCACGGCGATGATGTCACGATCTCCGGGCGAAGGAGATCGGGGTGCAACGCCATACCGCTACCCCAAACCTCCCGCCGAATATAGCGAGAGTCGATTTTTTTCACTGCGCCCGTTCGGTAAGTGATTAGTGTCCCGTTATCACCCCACAGAAGCGATAATGGGAGGCGCTAAGGTGCCCAATTTCTAGCCCATGGGGTTTTGGTCCCAGAGAGAGATTGACAAGCAATAACCATGTGGAATGTGGGTTAGCCACACTTAGCCCTCCATCAAGATGCCAAAGAAGTAATAGACAACATAGCATGAGAGTTCAGGGCTAAGCATTACTTACGAGGTGGGAACCAAAAGCAGAAAGACCATTATGAAAGCCCTATCATTGTTATCTTGGCCAGAGCTACCAAACCCCAGCACCATTCTCCAACAGTCAGTTCAGCCAAATACGAAATACTGGGAAATACCAAGGCCCTGAAATTCCTCTGCATTTGTAGTGCAAAATTCATGAAATCTGGACTGGGAGATGGTGGAGAAATTGGGGCGGAATCTGCCATGTCAAAGAACTCCATACACATAGAAGCATTGCCTGAGCTGCCTGTCAGATATAGGATTTGAATATATTTTTCTCTGCATTCTTTTCTCCTGCAGCTCAACGGTTAGACTTCCTGATCGATACTTTCTTTGATGTGAATTGAAAGATCAATATTTCCATTATCAAAGGCTTGAATACAGCAAACGCAGTAGAAAGTATTAAAGCTAGCAAATGAAAAGAGGTACTTATATAACAAAGCAAAAACCCTTGCGGACAAGAAATTGAATAAGAAGTATGAAAATGTAGACCGATCTGTCTAGATACACAGCATGCTGAGTTTTAAAATAGGGAACAAAGAATTCTAGCAATAAAAGTTTAAAAATAAACCATCTGCCTTGAATAATTTTATTGAATAAGGTCAGAGTTCACGTAGCCATTACATTCTAAAATCACACAATTACAACTAATAGAATGATATGTGTGCACCATTGCTTGTCTGGCAAGATTTCATTAGTTGCTGCTGAAGTAATCTTTCAAGAGACAGAAATTTAATGAAGTGTAATTATATACTTCTTAATTGGCAATTGGTTCAAACTCAGTTCACTTGAATTCTTCTCAGATTAATCTCTATGCCGGCTGTGGATTGGCATTGAGTCCTAGGAACACGGAATTCACAGTGTTACAATGGCCTAGAAATTGGATCCCGCGCGAATCTGGGTGCATCGCACGCTGCGTGCGCATAATGAGGCCGGCAGCCGGACTGCGGAAAATTGGTCCGCTGACCTCTGTGGATAGTGCCAGCGAACGGCGGGCACCTTTAGCAGCGCCAGAGGCAGCTCATCATTTGCAGGACGTCAGCAAGAACAGCCGGCTCGGACACCTGCCGAGGTCCTCAGGAGACTCCTGCTCCCACAGCTCCAGAAAAAGGGAAGTAAAACATTTTGGGCCAGAAATTCGGCGCTGTGTACTCACCCGTAAGGCCTCCTGAAGTGCCGGTTTCCTGCATGCACTGCGCATGCGCGGGAAACCGGAACTTCCGTTCCCCTGAAGGGAGGGGTACAGAGGTGAACCGCGTGCGCGGGAGAGGCTGCGCGCACGCAGCGAACTTCGTTTTTTTTTCAGGTTTCTCCGGGAAGGTAAGTATGGAAGAAGCTGCGTTTTTAAAAAGAAGGCACAAGACCCGTTTTTAACAAGGTAAGTGGTGAATTAATTATAATTTAAAAACATTTTCAACAGGTTTATCTTTTTTAGATACTTTAAAGAAAGGTAAGTTTATTTTTAGCACTGTTAAAAAGTATTTTAATTTTTTCAAAAATTAAAATTTTTGTTTAAAGTAGTTAATTTATTTAACTTACAGTGATTTTAAAAATGTGATGTTTTTTTTTTAAATTTATTTGAAGTTTAGGTGTTGTTTTGGGGCCGATTTCAATTCATAGATTTAACAGGTCTTCCTGTCAAATCTATGAATGAAAATGCCCTGCTAGGATTGGCTCTCCGTGGCCCACGTGATCCCAGGGGACGCTTCGAACTAACTGCGCCCCTGGGATACACAAGCACTGCGCGCCGGCAGCTGGAGGAGGCCCAGGACCCGAAGTCCTCGTGGGCCCAAAACACAATGGCAGGCACGGTAGGTAAGTACGCGCGCGATGCTTGCACCCGCAGGAAGCTGGAAAACCGAATTTCTGGCCCAATGGCTAGAAATTCGGCTCTGTAGTGCCCGATTTTTCGGTGCTACTAGTGCCGTTTTGTGACGAAAATGGCATTCGCACCATGTGCACACTTCTGGTGCGCTCTGCGCCAGATGCCACCTTGGTGAGGCCGGTAGGGCGGGCATTAGGAGCATGCGCCAGACGCATGCCGAGTAGGTAGATTGTGACATCAATCAGCGTGCAACACTGATTTGATGCCAGCGCTGTCATTTTTGTCCTCAATGCTGGAGCTAACGCCCTGTCTTAGCCTCGCACAGCTGAACATGTGTTCAGCAGCAGGAAGGACCCCACACCATTTAAATTTAAAGGGATCTGCAACCACTCTCAGGTGATTTGCTGATTACTTTCTACTGGCTCTGTGTAAGTTTGTGGAACCATTTGGAGCTTTCCAGAGTTGTTTGAAGTTGGTGAGGTGACAGGGAGTGGTGCTGCAAGTGGAGAAGGCCTTGGTTCTGAATTCAAGGGTTCTGGTCAGACCACATGCTCCCAGTTATGGGTGCTGTAGCTGTCATCCCTCTTGGCTTGCAGCATGACAGGGAGATGGAGCAGAGGTAGCGAAGAAGAGGACAAGCTGCTTACAGAGGGAGGAGGAGGGGGAGACGGGCTCTCAGCAGGAGGCCTTACCCACCTAGAGTCATCCGAGAGCAATTCTCTTACATCAGCCTGAGCCAGGAGCAGTGTGTGGGTCATCTGCGCTTTACGAAGCAGGTGCTCACAGAACTCTGCCACCTCTTGCAACCAGATCTGCAGCCTCACACCAGGGCAAGGACAGCGCTGCCAGTGGCTGTGAAGGTGACCGTGGCCCTGAATTTCCTCATGTCGGAATCCTTCCAAGCTGGAGCTGACAACATCTGTAACATCTCCCAGTTCAACGTCCACTGCTGCATAAGAGAGGTAACAGACGCTCTTTATGCCAGGAGAGGGGACTTCATTGTCTTCTCTCTGACCAGAGAGAAGCAGGCGGAGCATGCACGTGGCTTTGCCAGGGTAGTGGACTTCCCCATGGTGCAGGGCGCCATCGACTGCATGCACATGACTTTGCAGGTGCCGCATCTAAATGCTGAAATGTACCACAACCGCAAAGGTTACCACTCGCTGAATGTGCAGTTGGTGTGCGACCATGCTCAGCACATCATGGTGGTGAATGCCCGGTATCCTGGCAGCAGTCATGATGCTTTTATTCTGTGCCAGTCTGCTGTTCCCTCAGTCTTTGAGCCACCAAGACAAACCAGAGGGTGGCTACTGGGCGACAAGGGCTATCCGCTGACCACCTGGTTCATGACTCCGCTCCGCAACCCAACCACACGTGGGCAGCATGCATACAATGAGAGCCATGCTGCCCCACGGAATCTGGTAGAGCAGATTATTAGGCAACCTGAAACAATGCTTCCGCTGCCTGGACTGCTCTGGAGGAACCCTGCAGTACTCACCAGAGCACGTCTCAAGATTTGTCGTGGTCTGCTGCATGCTCCACAACCTCGCCATCATGAGGGCACAGCCCTTGCCACCAGGCACACGACGACCAGCTAAGGGGGAGGAGGAAGCGGAAGCAGAGGAGGATGAAGAGGAGGAGGAGGAGGAAGTTGAAGAGGATGAAGCGGAAGGGAGGAGGCAACCCAGACAGCCTCTTTCTGCCCGAGCAGTCTGTGATCTACTCATCTGACTATGGTACCAGTGAATGCAACCCCAATTCCCCATTCAACCATAGTCCCACACCTTATCTTCCCTCTGTTACTATCCATTACAGTGTCCTCTTGGCCACAATGCTGAAATATAACCAGCACAAAAGAAACTTCAATCCAACTTTATACATCAATCCATCCAATATTACATAACAACGTCAACTAATCACCCTTGTGCATTCCCTTAGTGCCTGTCTTCAGTGTGCCTGTGCCTGTCCTAGTGCTCCTATGAAGTGCTATCCCTGTGGCTGCAGTATGGCTGGTGGAAGGCTGCTGACTTTCAGTGGGGGAGACTGCAGATGGCCTCTAAGCTACCCTCTAAAGTCAACGCAGTGCCAGTATCTGAGCTGGTGGCTGCGAGTGTCAGATCGAGTGATGGTGTTTCTTCTTCATCATCACTCTCCTCTCCCTCTTCTTCCTGCACTGCCTGGGCAGGTTGGATTTCTTGGGTCTCTGAAATGAGAAAGGCACAAGGGTAGGGTTGTGGTGAGGGGAGCGGGGAAAAGCAAGAGGTGCATGCTTACACCATGTGCAGCTTGTAAATCAGAAGAGATTGTGGGATGAGGGGATGCTGAGATGTGAGAAGGAGGATTATGTACGAGGATACAGGCATCTTGTATTCTTTCAGCCTCACCGCTGGTCACGGGCTCAGCGATGCCCCTCCCAATAATGGCCAGCACCGTCTCCTTCATGGGGGTCAGGTTATGCAGATGCGCCTATCCCCCACTGGTTAGCTCCTGCTGGCACCAGTGAGCCAGCTTGTCCTGCAAGAGAAAGGAAAGTGTGTCAGTGAGTGTGGCGCAATGTTTTTGGATGATATGCCTGTCATGGTTGAATAGCTGACAGTGTGTCCAAGCTGTAAAATGTGGGCGTGAGGCTTGCAGCAGTGGTAAGTGTGTGAGGGTGAGGTGAAGCTATGAATATGAAGTATGAGTCATGTTTGATAGAGATTGTTAGTAGGTGAGTGATGGGGGTGTGGTGCATTGAGCAGTGTGTGAGGCTAGTGGTGCAGATGGTGAGATATGGCATTTGAAGATGAATTTACTGACCTTGTGTGAGGTCATTAAACTTCTTCCTACACTGCATCCAGGTCCTCATGGCTAAACTGCTGGCATTTACCACAGCGGCTATCTGCACCCATTGGACTTTATACATTTGCCTAGATAGCCTCCTGGACCCTGTGGAATCAGCACCTCTCTCCTCGAGTTGACCTCCTGCACCAAGGCCTCCAGTGCTGCATCAAAGAACCTTGGCACACGCGCTCTCCCCTGTTGTGACATAATTATTGTTTTTCTTCCTCTCACTCTCTTCCCCAGCCAGTTAAATGTGCTGCTGTAGGCAGAATGCACCTCCCTTTAATAGGTGCAAACTGCCTTTAAGAAGTGCAGGCTAGCTTTAATTGGTGCTAACCTCACACAAACTTGGGCCCCCTGCTGAGCGTTCAGCCACTCAGCAGCACGTTCAGCGCTGAGTTGAATGCCACAAACATGATAATCATTAGGCAGCACAAAGTTCGCGTACTGCCCACATTCCTTTGTACGGGTGCGGGGTGATCGCGCATCGTGATCCCTGTGCCATTTTCGAGGGCAAACAAATTTCTAGGCCATAAAGTGTAAATAGTTAGCTAGGGAATAGGTTGAGCCTATGAAGGGAAATCTTCATGTAGAGACAGAGGACATGGCTAAAGTATTAAACGAGTACATTGCATCTGTCTTCACAAATGAAGCAGATGTGAAGGACAATGCCCACCAAAGGCAGGCCACTGTACAGGGCATCTCCCCTTTAAACCACTCACCTCCTTCGAAAACAAGGCTATTGATTTAGTGGACACTCACTTGGCTCTTGCCATTGGAGATAGCGAGCTTAACATCTTGCTAGTGCCAGTTTAGTAACTGAGCCCCTAGACTGATGCCCTGGCATTCCAATGAAGTACCACACAGACATAACCTTCCAACCCCTTTCTCTGTCTCTTTAATCCCAAAAGGCTGCTGCCCTCCCATACTTGGCTTCTACTCTACTTTCCTGCAGACCCTCCAACAATAGGAGACAAAGGAGGAGGAAGATGATGATGATAAGGTGGAGGAGAAGGATCTGGGAAATTATTTCTCGCTCATTGTATATGATGATGACAATAATGAGGAAGTAGAGTATGAACAGTGGGACACCTTCCCTGTGCAGCTGCTTCACCCCATCCCATCTTCCTCTACTTCAAAGCCCTCCGATTCAGTGCCTGCAACACTTGCTTCCAGTCTGCCAGGCACCAACTCAGATTCTTTCACCCGGGGGAATTAGGTAATGATTGTGAGAATATGGCACTGGGTGATTCACAGTGCACAAGGGAGCCTGAGGAGTCGGGAATGGGTGAAGACATACTACCTTCCCAGCGAAAGCTGAGGAGAAGACTGCCAATGGATTCAGAATTGTGGGATGCAGAGTGCATGAGTTGCACCTGAAAAGAAGGATGTGTGAGGAGCAGCATACCTACATACAGGCTTGGAGGTCAACCTCTGAGGATGTGCGACAACTAACAGGTGTGACTCTTAAGTCAACAGATTTCCTTTGCGGCAACATCATGGAAGCTTTCTCTTCCTTCAAAGTACCAATGGAGCAAGTGGCAGCTTCATTGGAGTCTTCAGTAGGTTCCCAGCCAAGAAGTGGCCAGATATCAGTTGGTGCCTCCACCTACATGGAAGACTTGCAGCTTTGGAAGCAATAGAGAACAGATTGAAGTGCAGCATGAACCATGGCTTCAGACTGCAGTGTCTCAGGGATTTCAGGATCTGATAGCGGCCTTTAGACCAGCCACTGATCATTGGAGCCACGGAACTAGAGCCCAGTGGAACGGTAATGGCTGGAGTCTCCCTGCCTGATACGGTCATCTCTCAGGACAGCAGAAAATGCCAGGTCTCCAGCCTCCCCCCTCAAAGCACCAAGGCAGTGGAATGTGCGAGTTGAAACCAGGCTGCTCAGGAGCACCCTCCAAAGATTCAGCCAGCAGCAGTTCCTGCCACGGACTAACTGCCATGACCTTTGTGTACAGCTTGAGGAGCCAACCACCTCCCATGATCCAGGCCCTCAGGTGGCACTTAGAAGGAGCACTAGAATAGGAGATAGAAAAGCACGTGTAGTCACTCAGGGAGAGCATGGTGTTAGGAAAGAGTAGGGTGATTGCAATTATTGTATTCAAATAGACTGTGCACTGACATGGTTCTTTGTTATTCATGGAGGTTGCAGTCATACAGGAAGGGGAGCACTCATTTGGTGCTGACTAATTCACTCAGATGATGATTGCTGGTACACTCATGTCAGGTCACAGAGGGCTGATGTTTTGTCATGCAATAGCATGGGTAGTGAATTGAGAGAATGTCTCTTTATTTGCAAGTGAGAGAGAAGGAGGTCAAGCTGTGAGGAGAAGACTTCCGAGGTGATCTGTCCTCTGAAGTGCCTTGCAGCAGTCAGCAAGGACTCCTCTGAGTGAATGCAATTTTGATGGTCTGCTCCATATTGTTCTGGATCCACCGGTCCCAAATCCTCCTCCTCAGCTATGTCAAAGGCCAGCCCTTCCTGAATGGCAAAGTTGTGAAGGGCACAGCAGGCTATCATTATTCTGCGCACCCAATTTGGAGCATATTGCATAATTCCTCCTGGCCTGTCCAGACAGCGAAAACACGCTTTCCTCTCGATGACCAGTCTAGTAGCTGCATGTGCCTCATTTTAGCTTCTGTTCAGGCCATTTTCATTGGGGTCATTGCAATGGGAGCAGGGGATAGGCTTTGTCAGCCTTGATCTGCTTCTCTTCATGTCAGAGATGGTCAAGTGATGAAGGATGAAGGCATCATGGCAACTTCCTGCATATTAGATATTCATCTGGAGGATCCTTTACCTTTACTTGTTATCACACAGTATCTAACCATTGAAGGATTGGACTCTCTTCCCGTTGAGGTAGCTGAGTGGGTGCTCCTTGGGTGCCCTTAATGTAATGTGGGTGATGGTACCCTGGACCATGGGGAAGCCAGCAATCCCATAAAAATGAATGGCCCTATCTCTCTGCTGCCTTGTGATGCCAAAGCCTAAGAATTGGACTGCTCTGCTGTAAAGGGTGTCAGTGACCTGAAAAATGTGCACTCGCACTGCTCTCTGGCTGATGTTGCAGAAATTCCCTGTGGTTTCCAGAAATGACCCTGCGCCATAGAAGTTGAGGTAGGTGGTGACTTTCATAGCCTCAGAGAGGGCAGTGTGGGCAGGTGACCATGGTATCAGGTCTTCCTGCAGCAGTACAGTGATGCCCTATTGCTTCTTTGGTAAAATGCACTCTTATGCAGAGCTCCTCAGTGAGGTCCTGATATGTATGACCTGTTCTGCTTCTTTATTCCTGGGAGGGGTGGGGAAGATAATACCTGATGGGCAGCATCTGCTTTGAATGATGCCCGACTCTCCTTAGCTCCATCCTGTGCTGCTGCTCCTCATCATCATCTGTCATAATGGCATAAAGTGGTCTGTCCATAGGAAAAATCATACCTGACTGTGGTTGGGGAGAGGGCCCGAAAATCTTTTGGTGGACTGACTCAGTGAGAGACAGTCATAATAAATTGCAAGTTTTTGTAGAGAAAAAGGCCACAAGGTTCAAAAGTGTTTCCAAGCTGCAGAAATAACTGTGTAGAGTTTGAGTCTGCAAGCTCACAAAATCTTAATTTCTGCCGTGACCTGGTGCTACTGGCAGCTGCTGCGCCCATATATCTCAGATTAAGTTAACAAGAATGCACTAGCAGTATAAACTCAGATAACACACAGCTGCTATGCAACTGGCTCTCTCTCTCTCTCTGTCGTCAGCAGGTTGAACAAGGGAAGGCTCAGAGTGCAAGAAAACGTGGGGGAAGCGTTTTAAAGGTGCACAAGTGGTGGAAATGATTTCCACTCAAATTTCCTCACTAAAAAAAATTTCTGTCATTTATACATCACTAATGCACTGAAAATGGTGAGGAAATTCACTCTTATAGTGTTAGTGACTGTGCTCATGTACCCCCCCCCCTTTTGCCTGTGAACCATGCAATTACATACTTGAACAAAAAGGGATTTTTTTTTCATGAATCTTCAGATGGTATGTGAGATCGGTAAGTATCTGGGGAGTTCACATTGACACCTTCATCCCCAGACAATCATTCGTACCAGGACTTTTTGAGGGAGAGCAAATGTTGGATGGGTAGCTTCTTACCCACTGCATCATTGGCTTCTCACACTCCCGCAGAGTCCCCGTACAACAAGGCCCATGTTAGCAGAAGGAGGGGCTGGTTTTCCTTTATGTTGCCCTCCATGTGCACCTATTTCTAGGGCATTGTGCCGAGTCTCGGCCTCCTTTACACTTGACAGGTATAATGCAGTAACCTACAAATTTATCCGGGTTCACTTGCAATCAAATCGGGCAGATCGGAAACATACACAGCTTCTGGGGCATGGGGGTAGGGAAAATGGGCCCTGGAAAGTCACTGAACAGACCATGGGGGAGAAATTCAGTATAGCCCCATTTGGGGGCGCTAAAACTTTAAAGGTTGAAAAATTAGTGCCAGGCGCTTCTCTTAGGGCGCTAAAATGTGTGAGAGGGGCGGTAGCGACAGAGCGCTGAAGAATGTGCAGTGCAGTGCAGTGCTACCAGCATCAGAGGCTCCTTCCCTCGCTTAAAGGGAAGGGCCAATGATGGTTTGCAGCATTCTTCTTCTTAGTTCTGTGGGGCCATGGGACCTGTGCGACTTCCATTACAGCCTAATCACTCTGAGAGTGGAGGGCTTAGCATCGTGCAGCAATGAGGCTTCAAAAACTTTCAACAGGCACCAGACTGGTGCGAAGAATAAAGTTTGGCCGATCTGACCACCACTGCCTTTAATTATCGCTCCCCAAGCAGCCAGCCGAGGTGACAACGCCTCCTGTTGCTGCCGTCGTTGACGCCCGGTGATGCAGCAGGGGGCGGAAGCGAATTTTACATCCGGGGCGGTAACGGGGCGCTGCGCACTTGATGACGTCCCGAACTACGGGGCGCTAGAAACCGAGGCGGTAAGTGTTAGTGCTAGCACAAAACCGCCAGGGAAGTCCACGGTCGTCGCTGAATTTGTCACGTCCGGTCGGTAACCCCTTAGCGCCCCGTTACCGCCCCCTGCAGGCACTAACGGGAGGCGCAAAGCAGCCGAATTTCTAGCCCTTAGGATCTTAATTGAGCATTTTATATGCTTGGGGAGGGGTTGCTTATACTATGCCCAGAAAGAGTTGGCAAAATAATTGTGGCTTGCTGTATGTAGCATTGAGAAGATGGAGAAGAGATGGGTTTTCACAATCAACCAGCAGCTGAACAGCCACTGATGCAGGGGAAACTAAAGCATTAACACTGATTGATGATATTTTCAGTGGAGTAGGTTATTTTGCTTCAAGCACTTACAACCTATCTGAGGCACTTGTGACAAGCATATGTATCGGACAATACTTGGTCAGAAAAGAAGTAAATTATTTATTTTCCAATCGCTATACAAGTATGACCTGAGATTAGAGATAATCTGTGCTGCATACATTGGGCTTCAATGTGACGATGAGAAAACCCTTACTGAAAACAAATATTTAATTTTTAAAAATAGATATGTTTTTGAGGCACTGATTATGTACAAATGATAGGTTTCCACATTAGGATTCATAAATAAGTGCTGTGAACTATGAGTCATTGCTGTAATACTTAATTAATAAGGATTTACATATGAATACTGTTTTATGTTTTACTCTGTCATTTCTTTACTGATATATCTTTTTACAGCATTATGGATACAGCAGACAATTACTCTATTAAAGGGGAAGAGTATTTTGCTGCATTATTCCTGGTATTATAAAAGAATAAACCTGTGCATATATTAACCTATATCAGCTGCCACCAGTTAACAAGTTTTGTGTTTTGAAGCTGCTGATTTGGGGTTGCTGGAGGAGAAAATTTATGTTGAACTCACCAAACACAAGATCATTATGCTTAACTCCAGTGACGTCGCAACTGGGAATGGCGGGCTGTGAGCTACTGTTCTAATTCCAACATTACTGGAGTCGAAAAATAAACTGCAAAAGTTGCAAACTCACACATGATGCTTTTCCACATCTCATTTTTATTTACACCCAATGCCTGCCATCTCCACAAACTCAGGCTACTTATTTAGACCCAGGTACCTTTGCTATTGTTTCCACCTTTGCTCACAGCGCCATAAAGAAAATTCCAGCTGTTATATTATCACTTCCAACTTTCAGAAACAAACTAATGCAGCGCGTTTCAGAATAGTCAGATTTTATGAAATCTGACATGTATAGCAAATGGCAGCTGAAAACCTGCACTCTAATCGTATGATCCAAATGAGCAGTGAACTGTATTCACTGATCAATAGAAACTGACGCCTCCAGTCATAATGAGCCAGGGTTTTTGTTTTTGTTGAAACAAAGGTTAAATGCCTGTGGGGTTTTTTTAGTGTTACTTATTACCTACTGTAAGATTATAGTCTTTTTGCTTAATAATTTGTTTATTAACACTTATTTTCTTAATTAGCTTACAAGGCAAAGTAACTGGCTTAGCAGAAGTTTCTTAATTTTAAGTGGATATTTCCCCACGGTGACAGAAGGAATTTTATGAATTGATAAATTAACCCCTTGGGCTCTTAAGCAGAACCACAAAGGATTCTCTGTTTTCTTTACTTTTAAATAGGTGGCCACCGCATGAATACTGATGGTGCAGCAAGAGATCCAGCAGTTTTAAGAATTTATCTGCAGACATCAAAAATCACAGCATGGTGACGATTTGGACTAAAGGTTTTGCCTTTCAAAAGCTCGGACTTAACCCATTCAGGGTTATTTGTTACTTTCCAAGACAGAGTGCTCGAGAAGGGGGGATATAGAAGTTACCTCCAAACTAATTGCGAGCACTTCTGTCTCTAATGTTAAAAAACCATTTAAAACCACCAAGCCTAGGCATCACTTGTTTCTGAAATTGGAACTGATAAGTTAAATTGGTACAAGAAGGGAAAATCTACCTGAAATTTAAAAGGGACAATTAAATTTTCATTAAAATAAACTGGTTGAGAGTGGTCTAGGTGGTTCCTGGAAGAAAAATTTGGGGGAAATAAAATTGAACATTGATGATAACCTGTCAGTCCAACAATACTGCTGTTTGGATTTGGGATCATTTTGAACTGATAAAATGGACTCAGGCACAATATAGTGGGTTATTTTTGGGAAATATAAAATATCCTCTAAAATAAAGAATAAACAAACAAAATGTGTTAATAACTTGGACCAAGTGGGAATGTTTGATTTTTGTTTTAAAGATATTATGATATTGTATTGGACAGTAAAGTTCCTCCAGGGCTCATGAATGAGATAGAATGATAATTAATGGGATGCACCACTTAGGATGTAAGGTAGAAACAGGAAATGTTTCATTACGCCACCAAATGGGATTTTTTCTAATTTTTCTTAGGTAAATTGGAATAAATCACCTAGGCACAATTCACCAAAAGGTATCACTTTGGTATTAATGTACATTCTAGTGAAAGTCAGAAAAGTGAAAGTCAGAAATGTGCAGGTGAAAGTAGTAAATTGATAATTTTCTCTTGCAAAGATTTGATAGCCTGGCCACTACCCGAGACATCGGAACCATGCAGTGGGAGATGAGCAAAGATCTCTAGACAACCCCAAAATCTTTGGATAAGATCACGTGATAGCCCAAGAATGGCTTGTATCAGATGACACATGTGGCGTGATATTGGGATTTGTTACAAAAGAAGCAATTAGCATGCAGAAATGCATGGTGAATTTGCACTGAAGAATGAGTCTCAGACATGCTCAGCCACTTCACAACAGCACGACATGAAATGGTTAATGTGGCTCAGGAGAGTGAGACAACTTTTTAATTCATCAAGGCATTAATACATATTCCAAAAAGAAACTGACTTTGAAACAATTAGGATACAGTTAAACACACTGGTAGCTGTCAGAGGGATTAAAATGAAAGTAAAAAGCGACATAGAATTTGGATTGGGACAATTGAGGGCTAGGGAGAAATCATACTTGGCAAGCATTATCCACAAGATGGATACGGGTAGAGGGAGAGCTGGAGAATCTTTTAAGTCCATGATTTATTGACGAAATAGTAAACTGTAGCTTTCTGTACACTATTAAGATTTTGTGTCTGTATCATGATGAGTTGCTTGCAATGTATGCTTAGAAGACTTGATCAGCGTGTTAATAACTTAGAATTAGTGGGCCTCCTGCAGAAGGATAAGAAATAAGATTGAATGAGGGGTCGGAGAGAGGCTCCTCCCCCTCAAGGTGTGGGCTGTAAGATTATAGTCTTTTTGCTTATTAATTTATTAATACAAGGCAAAGTAACTGGCTTAGCAGAAGGGGAGATGGGAAATTACTGAGTAGCTTGGTTTATAAAAAAGAGAAACCATTTAAAAATAGTACATATAACTGAACAATGGCACATTGAAAAGGCTTACATTTACAGACTTTGAAAAGACAGGAGTTGTAACGGCTTTAGAAAAACATCTGCTCAACCATAGAAACTAGATTGATAAGGTAGCAACCAGACAAATAGGGAAGGGCCGACGTGTCAAACCAATTTTCTTGAAATAGCTTAACTGTTGTGGGGAAAAATACAAAAAAGGAAGAACTGGGTAAGGTCAGGTGACACAAGAGACCCAGTGGAAAAAGAAAGGAAGGTTGAGTGTCAGCCACTGATAGGTCCAGGAACGCTCCGTAGGTTTGAATTGATAGTCACAGTATAAGAAGGGGACCCCAGCAGTGCTTATGGGTAGAAGATTTGAGTCAAGTTCTGTAAATTTAGGGAGACACTCAGAGGTGGATACAGGCCTGGGGCACGAGCCAGAAGGTGTAGACAATGCTTTCTTTTACCCAAGGCATAACTCTTCATTATACCTTGTAAACTGCTGCTTAAGATACAGTAATTGTATTGATCCTTGCTTGTGCTGAATAAAGTTTTAATCATTGCTACCAATATGGGTCAATGTCAAATCAATTGGAATAATAGAGGTCGAATAAAGGAAGATTCTTGCACTACTAACAAAATTCTGTGAAAATGGGACTTTGAAACTGATGATTCATGAGAATTTGATTTTCTTGGCAATAATGAAAAACTCAGGCCCATGGCCCAGAGAAATCTTGAAAAAAAACCACAAAGATGATCTTTTTGGAGAGGCCTCCAACGGTCTCTTTAAGCACTGTCTACAGAAATGGCACTGGCATGCACCACATATGCTTCAGTCAACTTTCTTTACAATAGCCATAGCTCCAAATTTGCAAAACTAAACAGCCTCCTGCCCATATTGGGCTGGAATGCTGGGCACCCATTCAAAGGACTGCCTGAAAGTTGATTCAGGTGGGGAAATGTGCGAACAAGGCCCCCCACAAGACTTTCAACTGCCAGTTGCCCATTTTTCAGCCAAGAAACAGGCCGCTGACAAGTGAAAGTCTCCCCCATGACTTCGTAATCTTAGAAAGGCTATTATACAAGATGTTGCAAAGTGACTTGACACCTTCCCACAGGTAGGGAGACAAAATTCATAGGGTGAATTGTCCGGGCTGCTGTCTTGCACCACTTAGTGCTTTTGGCAGATGCCTAGGAACAGGTTGTTCAGTCATGCTCCCAACATGGATTCTGGAATGAAGAGACTTAACGAAGAAAAAAATGTTAAAATCAAGTGACAAAATACAGATACAAAAAAGAGAGATAAAAATATTATACTTTTTAATTGCTCTTGGTTCAACTTATAGGCCAGGAAACATACAACTGATTGTGTAGCTTGTTTGCACAGAATCAGCATAAAGCTTTTTTTTAATCATTCATGGGATGTGGGTGTCGCTGACAAGGTCAGCATTTATTGCCCATCCCTAACTGCCCTTGAGAAGGTGGTGGTGAGCCGCCTTCTTGAACCGCTGCAGTCTGTGTGGTGAAGGTACTCCCACAGTGCTGTTAGGGAGGGAGTTCCAGGATTTTGACCCAGCGACGATGAAGGAACGGCAATATACTGCCAAGTCAGGATGGTGTGTGAATTGGAGGGGAAGTTGCAGGTGGTGGTGTTCCCATGTACCTGCTGCTCTCCTTCTAGGTGGTAGAGGTTTCACTTTTAGGAGGTGCTGGCGAAGAAGCCTTGGCGAGTTGCTGCACTGTATTTTGTAGATGGTACACAACTGCAGCCACGGTGCACCAGTGGTGGATGGGGTGCTAATCAAGCGGGCTGCTTTGTCCTGGATGGTATCGAGCTTCATGAGTGTTGTTGGAGCTGCACTCATCCAGGCAAGTGGAGAGTATTCCATCACACTCCTGACTTGTGCCTTGCAGATGGTGGAAAGTCTTTGGAGATTCAGGAGGTGAGTCACTCGCCACAGAATACCCAGCCTCTGACCTGCTCTTGCAGCCACAGTATCTACGTGACTGATCCAGTTAAGTTTCCGGTCAATGCTGACCCCCAAGATGTTGATGGTGGGGAATTCGGTGATGGTAATCGCGTTGAATGTCAAGGGGGGTGGCTAGACTCTCCCTTGTTAGAGATGGTCATTGATTGGCACTTGTGTGGTGCGAATATTATTTGTCACTTATGAGTCCAAGCCTGAATTACATAGGATATACGGCACAGAAACAGGCCATTTGGTCCATCCAGTCCATGCCGGCATTTATGCTCCACACAAGCCTCCTCCAGTCTTTCCTCATCTAAATCTATCAGCATAATCCTCTATTCCCTTCTCCCTCATATGCTTGTCCACTCTATCAAAATTTTTCATAATTTTAAAGACCTATTAGGTCACTCCTCAGCCTTCTTTTTTCAAGAGAAAACAGACCCAGCCTGTTCATCCTTTCCTGATATGTATACCCTTCCATTTCTGGTATCATCCTTGTAAATCTTCTCTGCACCCTCTCCAGTACCTCTATATCCTTTTTATAATATGGCGACCAGAACTGTACGCAGTACTCCAAGTGTGGTATAACCAAGGTTCGATACAGTTTTAGCATAACTTCCCTGTTTTTCAATTCTATCCCTCTAGAAATAAACCCTAGTGCTTGGTTTGCTTTTTTTATGGCCTGGTTAACCTGCGTTGCAACTTTTAGGGATTTGTGTATTTGTACTCCTAGATCCCTTTGTTCCTCTACCCCACCTAGACTCGCACCCTCCAAGTGATAAGTGACCTCCCTATTCTTCCTACCAAAATGTAATACCTCACATTTATCTGTGTTGAACTTCATTTGCCAATTATATGCCCATTCTGCAAGTTTATTAATGTCCTCCTGTAACTTGTTGCAGTCCTCCTCAGTATTGACTATCCCCCCCCCAATTTGGTGTCACCCGCAAATTTAGAAATTGTGTTTTTGATTCCTAAGTCTAAATCGTTAATGTAAATTGTGAACAGCAGTGGTCCCAGCACTGATCCTTGTGGAACACCACTACCCACCTTCTGCCACTGTTAATAGCTACCCTTTACTCCTACTCTCTGCTTTCTGTCCTGAAGCCAGCCAGCAATCCATTCTGCTACTTGTCCCCTGACTCTGCATTCTCTGACCTTGTTCATCAGTCTATTATGGGGTACCTTATCGAAGGCCTTTTGAAAATCTCGATAAATTACATCTACTACATTACCAGTGTCTACTCTATCTTTTACCTCTTCAAAAAATTCAATGAGGTTGGGCAAGCAAGATTTTCCCTTTTGAAATCCATGTTGACTGTTAATTATTATATTTTTGGTTTCTAGATGTTCTTCTATTTTCTCCTTTAGTAGGGATTCTATTATTTTTCCTACCACCGATGTTAAGCTGACTGGTCTATAATTCCTTGGACATGTTCTATCCCCCTTCTTAAATATCGGAATTACGTTAGTTATCCGCCAGTCCTCTGGCACTATACCTTTTTCTAACGAATAATTAAATATGCATAGTAATGCCTCTGCTATCTCTTCCCTGGATTCTTTTAAAATGCGTGGATGCACAACAGGGGTTTTATCCTCTTTGAGTTTGATTAGTTTATTTAATATATCCCCTTTTTAAAAATTTTAAATGCACTTATCTCATTACTAATCTCATCATCCAATGTCATGTCCACCTGTTCTATCTCCCTGGTAAATACTGAAGCAAAATAATTATTTAATATTTCTGCCGTCTCTCTATCGTTACCTGTGGTATTATCCAGACTATCCCTTAATGACCCTATTCCCATCCCAACCTTTTTTTATTGATGTGCCGATAAAATATTTTACTATTTTGTTTTATGTTCTTTGATAATTGAATTTCATAGTCCCTCTTTGCCTCCCTAATTGTTTTTTTGACTTCTCTCCTACTCTTTTCATATTCTCTCTTATCATGCACACCCTTGCTGTCTGCGTACTTAATGTATGCCTCTTTCCTTACCCTCAATTGTTCCCTTATGGCTTTATTCATCCACGGAGTCTCATTATTGTTTAGTTTATTCTTTCCTTTTAGCAGAATATATTTTTCCTGCACTCTGTTGAACACCATTTTAAATATTTCCCGTTGCTGTTCTACATCATTGTTTGCCAATACTGTTGCAATTTTTGTTTCCCAAGTTCTATTCTCAGCCCCTCAAAATCAGCTTTTCTCCAATGTGTTAACCTGGTTTTCATCACACTTATGTTGTCTAGGTCTTGCTGCATGCGGGCATGGACTGCTTCATTATCTGAGGAGTTGCGAATGGAACTGAACACTGTGCAATCATCAGTGAACATCCCCACTTCTGACCTTATGATGGAGGGAGAGTCATTGATGAAACAGCTGAAGATGGTTGGACCTAGGACACTGCCCTGAGGAACTCCTGCAGCAATGTCCTGGGGCTGTGATGATTGGACTCCAACAACCATAACCATTTTCCTTTGTGCTAGGTATGACTCCAGCCAGTGCAGAATTATCCCCCTAATTCCAATTTTACTAGGGCTCCTTGATGCCACACTCGGTCAAATGCTGCCTTGATGTCAAGGGCAGTCACACTTACCTCACCTCTATAGTTCAGCTCTTTTGTCCATGTTTGGATCAAGGCTGTAGTGAGGTCTGGAGCCGAGTGATCCTGGTAGAACTCAAACTGAGCATTGGTGGGCAGGTTATTGGTGAGTAAGTGTCGCTTAATAGCACTGTCGACGACCCCTTCCATCACTTTGCTGATGATTGAGAGTAGACTGATGGGGTGGTAATTGGCCAGATTGGATTTGTCCTGCTTTTTGCAGACAGGACATACCTGGGCAGTTTTCCACTTTGTCGGGTAGACATCAGTGTTGTAGCTGTACTGGAACAGCTTGGCTAGAGGTGTGGCTTGTTCTGGAGCACAAGTCTTCAGCACTACAGCTGGGAGTTTGTCGGGGCCCATAGCCTTTGCTGTATCCATTGCGCTCAGCCATTTCTTGATATTACGTGAAGTGAATCGAATTGACTGAAGACTGGCTTCTGTGATGGTGGGGACCTCAGGAGGCACTTCTGGCTGAAGATGGTTGCAATGGTTTCAGCCTTGTCTTTTGCACTCGTATACTGGGCTCCACATGCATGTAGTCCTGTGTTGTAGCTTCACCAGGTTGGCACCTCTTTTTTAGATACGCCTGGTGCTGCTCCTGGCATGCTCCTCTGCATTTCTCATTGAACCAGGGTTGGTCACCTGGCTTGATTGTAATGGTAGAATGAGGAATATCCCGGGCCATGAATTTACAGATTGTGCTGGAATACAATTCTGCTGCTGCTGATGGCCCACAGCGCCTCATGGATGCCCCGCTTTGAGCTGCTAGATCTGTTCTGAATCTATCCTATTTAGCACAGTGCCACACAACACGATGAAGGGTGTCCTCAGTGTGAAGACAGGATTTTGACTCAAAAGGACTGTGCGGTGGTCACTGCTACCAATACTGCCATGGACAGATGGATTGGTGAGGACGAGGTCAAGTAGGTTTTCCCTCGTGTTGGTTCTCTCACCATCTGCTGCAGGCCCAGTCTGGCAGCTATGTCCTTCACGACTCGGCCAGCTTGGTCAGTAGTAGCGCTACCGAACCACTCTTGATGATGGACATTGAAGTCCCCCACCCAGAGTACATTCTGTGCCCTTGCTACCCTCAGTTCTTCTTCCAAGTGGTGTTGAACATGGAGGAGTACTGATTCATCAGCTGAGGGAGGGCAGTAGGTGGTTTCCTTGCCCATGCTTGACCTGATGCCATGAGACCTCATGGGGTCCGAAGTGAATGTTGAGGATTCCCAGGGCCACTTCCTCCTGACTGTATACCACTGTGCTGCCACCTCTGGTGTGTCTGCCCTGCCGGTGGGACAGGACATACCCAGGGATGGTGAGTCTGGGACGTTGGGTGAAAGGTATGATTCTGTGAGTATGACTATGTCAGACTATTGCTTGACTAGCCTGTGGGACAGCAATTTTGGCACAAGTCCGCAGATGTTAGTGAGGAGGACTTTGCAGGGTTGACTGGGCTGGGTGTGCCTAGGTTGATGCCGGGTGGTCCATCCGGTTTTATTCTTATTGTTTTCCCTAGCAGTTTGATACAACTGAGTGGCTTGCTAGGTCATTTCAGAGTCAACCACATTTCTGTGGATCTGGTGTCACATATAGGCCAGACCGGGTATGGGGGGAAGATTTCCTTCCCTAAAGGACTTTAGTAAACCAATGACAATTAGTGACAATTCAGTAGTTTCACGGTCACCATTACTGATACTAGCTTTTTATTCCAGATTTATTTAATTAACTGAATTTAAATTCCCCAGCTGCTGTGGTGGGATTGTGAACTCATGTCTCTGGGATCATTATTCCAGGCCTCTGGATTACTAGTCCGCTAACATAACCACTATGCTACCGTTCCCTGACAATTTCCATTGTTAGCAAAATTACTCAAAACATGATATAGTGTACCTAGAGCTGAATTGGCATGAGTTTGAAAACTGACATCCTAGTAAGACTAACTCAAAGCCTAGATTTTCTGCTTTTTGCTTAGTTTAGACCTGAAAGTCTATAGGTGGGTGTTAAAAGTGTCAGCCATAGCACAATGGTAGCACTCCTACCGCTGAGTCAGGAGCTTGTGGGTTCATAGTCCCACTCCAGGGATTTAAGTACAAAATCTAGGCTCACACTCCCGTGCAGTACTGATGGAATTCTGCACTCTCGGAGGTGCTGTCCTTCGGATGAGATGTTAAACCAAGATCCTCTGAGGTGGGTAGAAAAGATCCCATGGCACTATTTTTAAGAAGAGCAGGTGAGTTCTTCCTGTTTCCTGGCCAATATTTATCCCTCAACCAACATAACAAAAACAGATTATCTGGTCATTATCACATTGCTGTTTGTGGAACCTTGCTATGTGCAAATCAGTTGTCGTGATTCCCACATTACGGCAGTGACTAGACTTCAAATATACTTAATTGGCAGTAAAGCACTTTGGGATGTCCTGCAGTCATAAAAGGCACTATATAAATGCAAGGCTTTCTTTTCTTAGGCAGACTTAGATTAAAGTGAGCTGATTGCAGCTAGTTTTCCAAGGTTAGCTTATTTGCTTGGCTTTCTGCGCAGTTTGGATAGGTTTAGGGACTGCACCAGTGGTGGGAGTGGAAAAATGCCTGTAAATGAAATTTAAAGTGAAGAGATTAATTAAAAGGGGTGCAAGCAGGAAAATAGTCAAAAAATGCCTGAAATATTAAGGCAATGCTTCCAACACTACTGCTCACTACCCGCCCCCAACCACCCCCCCACACCACCATAATAGAAGCTTTTCCACAACGCAGAGGAGGTGGAGTTGCTGTGGGAAGCCTCTCCCATTTGTGACAGTAGCTGATTTAAAGGGTCTTTAAATCACCTCCGCCACATGTTTTATGGGGCATTTTCACCAGTTCTGGGGAAGGTGGGAACTGTTTCACACGGATGGGCTACATCTGGACTCAAAGAGAGCCAAACTCGCAAAACAAATAAATAAGGAAGTAAAGAGTCATTTAAACAAGGAATAAAGGGGGAAAATTGGGTAACGCCCATTTTGGGGCGCTAATATCGGCCAGGTGCAAAGTTTAGTGCCCGGCGCTAATTATCGCCCCCGACTGCAAAATTCGCCTCTATTGCCCCGGAGGTGATTTGAGCGTTAAATCAGGCACTACACACCTCTCTTAAGGCGCTAACGTCGGAGAGCGAGGCGCTACCTCAAAACGCTACCGAAGCTCAGGCGATTCCAGTTACCATGGAAGCCAGACAGACTGGCGCCGTCCAGTTCTTAAAGGGGAGGGGCCATCTTGCTGGCCAGCCACACCCTGCTTGTTGCAGCCTTGAATCTCGACCTGGAGAGACTTCTGTTTAAATTTTTGTCTTTGAAGCAGTAATGGAGAGGCCCAGAAAAAGAGTTAGGCACTTCAGCGACGAGGCATTGGTGGCTCTGGTTGGCGCAGTGTAACGGCGATGGGCAGTGCTGTTCCCTGAGATTGGCAGGAGGCCATTGCCCTGGGAGTTTACACGGGTGTGGAGGGAGGTGGCTCAGCACATCTCCTCGAGGTGCCTGATGCCAAGGGCCCACACCCAATGTCGTAAGAAGTTCAACGACCTCACTCGGGTGGTCAGGGTGAGTACCTGCTTTTCAATACCTCTACATCCCTCCATCTCAACTTCACTCTGTGCCCAGGTGGTTTAAAAACCCAAATGCCCAACACTCATCCAAGAACTATGGCCATCTCAAAAAACTCACATGCACATCCCACTCCTTGCACACATTAACGGCTATTCAACTATGGTAGGCACATCTGCCAAACACATGGCTGCACACTCACTCACACGCTGTCCTTTTTCTTGCAGGCCAAGCTGTCCCATAACAGACGGGAGCAACAACGCACAGGAGGAGGACCAGCGGACTTACACCCCCTGACTGAGTTAGAGGACAGAGTGCACAGGATCGTTGCCAGTCAGGTCATAGGTGCTGTGGCCGCTGGAGAGGTCGACCCCCTTGGGGACAGCAATGGTATGTTCTTCAGCTTTCTCTCCACTCTCATACCACTTCCCCCTCACAACGCCAGCCTTTTACACATTCAATCCAACTATACTGTCTCCAGTCCTTACTCCCTTCCTGCTCCACTGCCCTCACGTTAAAGCCACTCCTGCACCTTCCTGCTTTCAGATAGTGAACCACCAGCTGACCAGTCTGTCCCTCAGCCTCCCAGTGGCAGCGACGAGGAGGAAGAGGAAGCAGGAGCCTCACCGCCTGCGTGTCCCGAGGGTGACACATCCGACACTGGGGCCACGCCTTCCCTGGAGGGGAGCAGGGTGTTAGGGTTTGATGTGGGTGAAGCTCTGGGACCCAGCGGGCTGCAGCAACGCCATGGGGGTAGGGAAGCTTGGCGGCCATCTCCCTGGAGGGTGAGTAGGCGCGTGAGTTCTGCTGCACAGGACTTGGATGAGGACCTCGACATCGCGGTGATGAATACTCGGGCGACGAGCATGCACACTGAGCTCATGGGTGCAATGGCAAGGGTGCCCGACAGCATGGATGCACTGGCTAGGAGCATGGAGGAGTCCACCGCTAGCACAGCTGTCATCTGTGCGCAAACCCTTGAACCCATCCTTGCTGCATTGCAGAGGATGGTTGAATTGCAGGGACACCATGGTGAGCCAGAGCCCATGCCACGTGTAATGGGTAAGGTGGCAGGATCCATTGCAGCACAGGCCGATGCAACGCAACAGCTTAGTGCTGCAATTGAGTCATTGCCTGGTGCCATCCAATGTCAGACTGCTATCATGCAGTCTCAGATTGATGTCACGCAAGCACTGATTGCTGCCATCATCACTGGGTCGCCCACAGTCCACCGGGGATCTGACGGTGCCGCAGTAGGCCAGCAATCTGTGCACGAGCAGATTGCTCTGGATGAGGTACTGTCCCGGGGGAGTGGCAGTGGGTCAGTCAAGCAGGAAGATGCTGTCCACCCTCAGGATGCCAGCATTCCTGCTCCCACCACTGCCACTTCCCCATTGTACTTGGCACGGCCTGCAACACAGCCAGCCCAGACTGCTGCCGCCCATGCAGAGTTGGTGCAGTCTGCAGCCGGGGCCTCCAGGCCCAGAGCTGGTCGAGGGCGTCCTTCAAGGTCATCTGCCGTCTCAGGATCCAAGATTCAGCAGCCTTCCACCAGCCTTGCTGCAGCCACTGGGGCCACATTATGGAGGAGCAGTAGGGTGGGAAGGGGGAAAGGTGCAGGGGATGGAGGTCACCCTCGAAGGCCCAACAGTAGGATGTGTAAATAAATGGGGGGAATGTTTGTGGGAAAGTTCGAGGTTCTTGTTTTTATATTTGTTTACTGTTTTGCCATTTATCTCCACACTGTGAGAACGAGTTTTGTTAGTTCATGAATTGTTGGGTTTGTTTCTAATTGTTTGTCCTGAATAAATGACACAGAGTTTGTAATATAAATAATTTTTTTTATTGTTACTTTACATCTTTGCTGATTTGACTCATTGCAGCTTTGCCCGGCAACAGGGGGTGCGGGATGCTTTCCATGATGTGCTTCTTCATCCCAGAAGCCATCTTCTCTGTAAATGGTTAGAATCGGTGTCTTATGAGCCGTTCACGGACGGCCCTTGCAGTAACATTGTGCGCCTCCCTCCCACGTTGGTGCTGCTTGTTCTCCTCTTCATCCTCCTCCTCCTCCTCCTCTCCCTCTTCCTCCTCCTCAGGTGGTGCACCAATCCCTGGTGGCATTGGCTGGGTCCTCATGATTGCGAGGTTGTGAAGCATGCAGCACACAACAATGAAAAGCGAGACTCACTCATCTGCTCTATGAGGTTCCTGGTGGCGCTATGGCTCTCATTGTAAGCGAGTTCAACAGGAGTGTTGGGGTTACGGAGCAGTGTCATCAGCCAGGTACAGAGTGGATAACCCTTGTTCTCGAGGAGCCAGCCACTAGGTTGATGCGGTGGTTGGAAGAGGTCTGCGACACCAGTCTGGTGCAGGCTAAAAGCATCGTGGCTGCTGCCAGGATAGCCGGCATTGACGGCGAGGATGCGCTGTCTGTGATCACAGACCAACTGGACATTCAGAGAGTGGAAGCCCTTGCGGTCTCGGAACATCACTGCATTCTCAAGAGGTGCCTGCAATGCCACATGCAAGCAGTCAATGGCGCCCTGAACCATGGGGAAACCCGCTATCCTAGCGAAACCACATGCGCGTTCGCGCTGTTTGTCCCGGGTCATATGGAAAGAGATGTAATGGCGTCTACTTTTATACAGAGCATTTGTCACCACCCGGATGCAGCAATGAACAGCAAACTGGGAGATATTCGCTATGTCCCCAGTAGAAGCCTGAAAGGAGCCACTGGCACAGAAATTCAGAGCCACTGTCACCTTCACTGAGACGTCCTGGTCCTGAGCTGAGGCTGCAGATCTGGTTGCAGAAGGTGGCAGAGCTCAGTGACAAACTCCTTGCTGAAGCGCAGCCTTCGGAAACGCTGCTCCTCTGATAAATGAATGAAGGAGAATTACTCCCGGAATACCCTGGGAGGGTAAGGTCTCCTGTGCAGAGGCCTGTTGGCCCTCCTCCCTCTGGCCACATTTGCCACTCTCTCTCTGCGCCTCTGCTGCCTCCGAAGGTGAAGCTGGAGGACGACGCCCCGACTTAGTGCAGACCCCATAAAAGCTTCTAAATATGATAAATATGAAGGTCAAATAAATAGGAACCTAAAAAGTAGTGTTGAGGACCCAAAACTCCTTAGGACAGCGTTAAATCTCTCCAGACGTCTCTCGCCCTCTCAACCTGCGTGTACCAAACATTTTGCCGACAAGAAAAGGCAGGAAGCACCCGCCTGTAAATAGCGCTCCCCCAGCCCCTTCCCAACTTGAAAACGTTCCCCTCTACCTGTGGTTCCTAGTGGCAGGCGCTAAGGCAGTGGGCATGACTCAATTTCCGGTCTGGGGCGCTACCGGGGCGTTGCATGCTTGCATGACGTCACGATCTGCGGGCGCAGGAGATCGTGGCGGTAGTGTTTAGCGCCACCGCAAAACAACTGGTCAATTTCGCGAGCGGCGCTAAAATTGCCGCATTCGGGCGCTAAGTGGCGAGCGCCCCGTTAGCGAGGCGCTAACCAACCGAATTTTTCCACCAAGGTGCAGGAGATCTAAAATCAATCCGAAAGAGCTAGTACAGAAGGTAGAAATAGATGAGGAAAAATGGAAATAAAAAGGAATTCAGCAAAAAGTATAGCATGAAAAAGAAATAAAGGGTGTAGAGGAGGAAAATCAAATCGACCAGTGACCAGGGAATTGAGTGAGATAAAGGAACGAGGTGTTAGATTGAACAAAAAATTAAGAGAAAAGGAGTTGCATTCAATATGAATGATAAAAGATAACATTCACCTGGAATTAGCAGTAACTATGTCACAGTAAGTTGTAGAGAGAGCGGGACCAGCGAGAGAGGCGGGGATTAAAGGAGCGAGGACCCGAGGCCCGAGACCAGAGCGAGAGTGGGACCAGCGAGAGAGGCGGGAATTAAAGGAGCGAGGACCCGAGGCCCGAGACCAGAGCGAGAGCGGGATCAGCGAGAGAGGTGGGGATTAAAGGAGCGGCGACCCTAGGCCCGAGACCAGAGCGAGAGCGGGACCAGCGAGAGAGGCGAGGATTAAAGGAGCGGGGACCCTAGGCCCGAGACCAGAGCGAGAGCGGGACCAGCGAGAGAGGTGGGGATTAAAGGAGCGGCGGCCCGAGACCAGAGCGAGAGCGGGACCAGCGAGAGAGGCGGGGATTAAAGGAGCGGCGACCAGAGGCCCGAGACCAGAGCGAGAGCGGGATCAGCGAGAGAGGCGGGGATTAAAGGAGCGGGGACCCTAGGCCCGAGACCAGAGCGAGAGCGGGATCAGCGAGAGAGGCGGGGATTAAAGGAGCGGCGACCCGAGGCCCGAGACCAGAGCGAGAGCGGGACCAGCGAGAGAGGTGGGGATTAAAGGAGCGGGTGTGAAAGAGAGAGAGCAAAATAAAAGTCAAGAAGTGACGTCACAGGACAGCAGGTAGGTGATTGGTTGGTGAGTATTAACGTTTTTTTTCTCTCTAACCTAGGAGAGTGGTTTAAACTAAAACCGGGAAACTATAATGTACTGTATTAAATTTATAGCTTAACTAGTTAAAACTAATTAATATAACTATAAATAATCATTGAATAAAGACTTTAACTAATTAAATAAATAAAATAAGGCTAGACTAAAATATGGCAGGGCAGGTTGTGTGTCCGGACTGCAGTATGTGGGAGTTTGTGGACAGCGAGACTATCCCAAGCAAACACATCTGCAGGAGATGTCTCCATAATCTCTCCAGCTCAGAGTCATTGAGCTGGATTGCAAGTTGGAGACACTCCGACACATAAGGGAGGGGTAGGAATTTCTGGACAGTTTTATCCAGAATACAGTCGCACCCCAGAGGAAAGCACAGGTTCAGGAAGTTGAGGGTGTGACTGCTAGGGAGCCGGATAGCAGGGATGTAGGAGAGGTTGAGAAGGAGGTCCTGCAGACACTGGTCCTGTCCAACAGGTACGATGTACTCGCTACCTGTGAGGACAAGGAGAAAGACTGCAGGGAGGACAGCCACAATGCAGACCAAGGCACCGTGGCTCAGAAGGCTGTCCAAGGGGGGAAGAGCAGAATAGAAATGTGGTAGTGACAGGGGACTCTATAATTAGGGGGATAGATAGCGTCCTCTGCAGCCAAGAACAAGAATCCCGAAGGGTATGTTGCCTACCCGGTGCCAGGGTAAGGGATATCTCATGACGGCTGGAGAGGAACTTGGAAAGGGAGGGGGTAAATCCAGTTGGCGTGGTCCATGTTGAAACAAATGACATAGGTAGGAACAGGGAGGCGGTCCTGCTGAAAGAGTATCAGGAGTTAGGCTCTAAATTAAAAAGCAGGACCTCAAGGGTAATAATTTCTGGATTATTGCCCGAGCCACGTGCAAATTGGCATAGAAGCAGAAAGATCAGGAGAATTAACACGTGGCTAAAGGGCTGATGTGGGAAAGAGGGGTTCCTTTTCATGGGACACTGGCACCAGTACTGGGACAGGAAGGAGCTGTACCGATGGGACGGGCTTCACCTGAACTGGGATGGAACCCGTGTCCTAGCACAAAGGTTAAATAGGGAGGTGGCAAAGGCTTTAAACTAGTAAGATGGGGGGAGGGATCTACAAGAAACACAACTAGCTTAACTATAAACAAAACAGGAAAATAGAGCATAGGAAAGAATAAAGTAAGGGAGGACATTGATGGCAAGGGAATAAATAGAGTTATAGAACAGGAGTCTAAAAAGATGGTTAAACATAAAGTGAGAGGAAATTCTATTAAAAATGAGTTAAACTGTCTGTACAGCAATGCACACAGTGTCCGTAATAAAACAGGGGAGCTGGAGGCAATCATGCATTGCGAGGAACCAGACATAATAGGGATTACTGAGACATGGCTACAGAAAAATCAGGACTGGGAATTAAACCTTGCAGGGTATAACATATTTAGAAAAGATAGGGAGGGAAAAAGGGGAGGTAGAGTAGCTGTACTTATTAGGGATAACATAATGGCAGTAGAAAAAAGTGATGCAGATATCAGCGAGACAAAAATAGAATCCATATGGATAAAAGTAAACGATAATAAAGAATCAATCACACTAATAGAAGTAATCTACAGACCATCTAATAGTGGAAGGGAGGTGGAGGATGAAATATGCAGACAAATTAGGGAAATGAGTAAAAAACATAGAATAATAATCATGGGAGATTTCAACTACCCCAATATTAATTGGACAGAAGAGGTAGGTAAAGGGGATAAGGGAATGGAGTTCCTACAATGTGTACAGGACTCCTTTCTAACCCAATATGTAAAAAGCCCAACAAGGGAGGATTCGATATTGGATCTAGTAATGGGGAATGGACCAGAGCAGATAAGAAAAGTAAAAGTAGGGGAACATCTAGGCAATAATGACCATAATATAATACGCTTTATGATGATAATTGAGAAGGACATAAGTATGACAAAAATCAGGTTAATAGATTGGAGAAAAGTTGATTTTGAGTGGCTGAGAATAGAACTTGAAAAAATAAAATGGGCAACACTATTGGCAAACAATGATGTAGAACAGCAATGGGAAACATTTAAAATGGTGTTCAAGAGAGTGCAGGAACAATGGCCCAAAAATTTATGAGGAAGCCTTCGTGCGAGGGTAAGGCCTCCCCGCGATCTCTCACTCCGCGTTGGCTTTTTCAGTTCCAGCTCGCACGAACTTGATGTTCTGGACAGCTGCTGTGCTGGGCTTGCGTATCCCACCGGCGTAGTTAATTCGTGCGAGCTGTGGGATCACGTGACTCAGTTAGAGCCAATGGCAGCACACCATCTTCCATTCATAACTTTCACATAAGTGCTGTGAAAGTTATGAATACTATAGCCCCCCAAAAGAACCGCTAAACCTCAATTAATTTTTTTTTAAAAACCATCACATTAATAAAATAAGTATAGTTAAATAAATTAACCATTTTAAATAAAAAATTAAATTTTTGAAAAAATTTAAAATCTTTTAAAAAGTTATAAAAATAAACTTACCTGTCTTTAAAGTCTCTAAAAAAGATATACCTGTTAAAAAAAATTCAAAATAATACTTAATTCACTACTTACCTTGTTAAAAGTGGGTCTTACTACTCCTTTTTTTATGTGTAGAATCTTCCGTACTTACCTGCGCGTTGAAACCACTAAGTGCACAGCGTGCGCGCAGCCTGTAGCGCGCACGCGGTTCACCTAGGACCCGCCCCCTTTTCCATTCACCAAGTGCCGGTTTTCAGCGCATGCGCAGTGCATGCAGAAAACCGGCAATTGGAGACAGAATACGCGAGAGTACACAGTGCGTACTCTCGCGTAGCGGGACTAATTTTTGGGCCAATATAATTTGCAAAAAGGAAAGAACAAACTAAACACTAATGAGACTCCATGGATGAATAAAGCTATAAGGGAACAATTGAGGGTAAGGAAAGAGTACATGGACAGCAGGAGAATGCATGATAAGGGAAAATATGAAGAGATTAGGAGAAAAGTCAAAAAAACAATTAGGAAGGCAAAGAAGAACTATGAAATTAAATTATCAAGGAACATAAAACAAAATAGTAAAATATTTTACAGGCACATCAATAAAAAAAGGAAGGTTGGGATGGGATTAGGGCCATTAAGGGATAGACAGGATAATACCACAGGTAACGATAGAGAAATGGCAGAAATATTAAATAATTATTTTGCTTCAGTATTTACCAGGAAGATAGAACAGGTGGACATGACATTGGATGATGAGATTAGTAATGAGATAAGTGCATTTAAAATAAAAAGAGGGGATATTTTAAATAAACTAATCAAACTCAAAGAGGATAAAACCCCTGGTCCAGATGAATTGCATCCACGCATTTTAAAAGAATCTAGGGAAGAGATAGCAGAGGTATTACTAAACATATTTAATAATTTGTTAGAAAAAGGTGTAGTGCCAGAAGACTGGCGGATAGCTAATGTAATACCTATATTCAAGAAAGGGGATAGAACATGTCCAGGGAATTATAGACCAGTCAGCTTAACATTGGTGGTAGGAAAATAATGGAATCCCTACTAAAGGAGAAAATAGAAGAACATCTAGAAACCAAAAATATAAGTAATAGTCAGCATGGATTTCAAAAGGGAAAGTCTTGCTTGACCAACCTCGTTGAATTTTTTGAAGAGGTAACAGAGAGAATAGACAATGGTAATGCAGTAGATGTAATTTATCTAGATTTTCAAAAGGCCTTCAATAAGGTACCACATAATAGACTGATGAACAAGGTCAGAGAATGCGGAGTCAGGGGACAAGTAGCAGAATGGATAGTTAGCTGGCTTCAAGACAGAAAGCAGAGAGTAGGGGTAAAGGGTAACTATTCACAGTGGCAGAAGGTGGGTAGTGGTGTTCCACAAGGATCAGTGCTGGGACCACTGGAGTTCACAATTTACATTAATGATTTAGACTTTGGAATCAAAAACACAATTTCTAAATTTGCCGGTGACACCAAATTGTGGGGAATAGTCAATATTGAGGAGGACTGCAACAAATTACAGGAGGACATTAATAAACTTGCAGAATGGGCATAAATTTGGCAAATGAAGTTCAACACAGATAAATGTGAGGTATTACATTTTGGTAGGAAGAATAGGGAGGTCACTTATCACTTGGAGGGTGCAAGACTCGGTGGGGTAGAGGAACAAAGGGATCTCGGAGTACAAATACACAAATCACTATAAAAGTTGCGACACAGGTTAGCAAGACCATAAAAAAAGCAAACCAAGCACTAGGGTTTATTTCTAGAGGGATAGAATTGAAAAGTAGGAAAGTTATGCTAAACCTGTATCGAGCCTTGGTTACACCACACTTAGAGTACTGTGTACAGTTTTGGTCGCCATATTATACAAATGATATAGAGGCACTGGAGAGGGTGCAGAGAAGATTTACAAGGATGATACCAGAAATGCGAGGGTATACATATCAGGAAAGGATGAACAGGCTGGGTCTCTTTTCTCTTGAAAAAAGAAGGCTGAGGGGTGACCTAATAGAGGTCATTAAAATTATGAAAGGTTTTGATAGAGTGGATACAGAAAGAATGTTGTTACTTGTGGGGAAGAGCATAACTATAGGCCATCAATATAAGATAATCACCAAGAAATCCAATAGGGAATTCAGAAGAAACTTCTTTACCCAAAGAGTGGTGAGAATGTGGAACTCGCTACCACAGGGAGTGGTTGATGTGACTAGTATAGATGCATTTAAGGGGAGGCTGGACAATCATATGAGGGAGAAGGGAATAGAGGGTTATGCTGATAGATTTAGATGAGGAAAGACGGGAGGAGGCTTGAGTGGAGCGTAAGCGCCGGCATGGACTGGTTGGGCCGAAAGGCCTGTTTCTGTGCCGTATATCATATGTAATCCTATGTAATAAATTTAATAGCATTAATAGAAACTTGGCTGTAAACCGGGCAGGAGTGGAAACAAACATATTGGGTTATAATATTTTTAGGGGCAGAATAGGGTAAGCAAGAATGAGCATGGCAATATTGGCGACAGAGGGAATACATACTGTAGAGAGGACTGATGTACACAAAGAAGTTCAGACAGTGTCAATATGGTTCGAGATCAAAGATAAAAAGAAAACTGTTAACTTTGTGGGGCTGTACTACAGACCCCTTAATTGTGGTAGGGGAGTGGAACAGGAAATCTGTAGACAGATCAGGGAGATGAGTGAAATTAATAAAATTATTGTTCTAAGAGATTTCAATTAGCCACTCATTGATTAAAACAGGCAGGGACTAAATGGAGCAAGATGAATGAAATTCCTAAAATGTCTGCAGGATTCCTTCCTCAAGCAGTATGTTCATAAATCTACAGAAGGAGAGATAGTACTCGGTCTAGTTATGAGTAATGTAATAGGTCAGGTAGGTGAGTTAAATGTGGTTGAGTGCCTTGTGAGTAGTGACCACAATATGATAAGATCTAATGTCTAAACAGAAAGGGAAAAAGTTAGTACAAAATCAAGGATAGATTTTAGAAAGCTGAGGTGTGAGGGAAAGAGGAACTGGCAAATTGAACTGTAGTTACTCAATGGGGTATTTTTAGAAAGGAAATTACAAAGTTGCAGAATAAATATATACCATTAAAAAAGAAGAACACGTCAAGTTTCAGAATGCCGTGGATACATAAAGAGATTAGAAACAAACTAAAACTGAAGACGAGGGAATGTGGGGTCAATTGGTATAATAAAAATAAGAGAGAATATGAGAAAATAAAAAAGAGCTTCAGAAAGGGATAAGAAGAGCAAAGATGGAGTATGAGGAGAGAATCTAAATTTTTTTTTAAAAAACAGTAAAGTGTTCTACAAATATCTCAGTAAAGAGGGAATGTGAGGACGTACCTATGAGAAGAGAGGCTAATGGGTTAGTAGAGGATAAATGGAAATTGGCAGGGATATTTAACAAGAACTTCATATCAGTGTTTACAAAAGAGAAGATATTGGGAAGGAGGTAAATCCTGAATTGGTTAAAAGCATGAGGCATTAGCGCCGCGGCAGGGCAAATCCCACGCCGCATGGTAAATTCACCAGGCCCGTAGCACTGGTGTTAACAGTTAGCGCGTCGGTCCCTTTCGCCATGCAGATCATGACATCAGCAAGTGTGCAACGCTCGCTAGGCGCCCGATCTGCAATCTTCAGTCGTGCCCCCCGTCTTACCACCTTGCGCCGACAGCGCCAGGGAGCGGAGGCTTGAACCAGCTGGCTGGCGGCTGGCGGGGCGCTACTCAAAGGGATGCGCTCCAGCTGTCAAGGAACTTCCGTTCCAAAGGTCATTTATGAGTGTCAGAGAGTGCAGGATGTATCTGCAGCCAAATAAAGGCTGCCTAGTACCCGGAGTGTAACGGCTCATCAAAGCACTTTGCATTTCATCTCTCAGCATATCGCCGTTCTGCACTCCCCGAATCATTGGGGGCTGGTGCGCAGACTCCAGTGACCCTCCCCTTTAATAGCTGGAAGGTACCTGCGCCAATGCACAGTCCCGATTACACAACACCTCATATTCGTTATTGCTTGGAGCCGAACGTCACTTACCTATGCCATTAGCGCCTGATTTAGCGCTCCCCTGCATTCTTTGAGCGCTGAGACTGAATTTAGCAGGAACTGAGATTGATTAATGACTGGCGCTAAATTTCCAACTTCTCAAAAATTAGCGAACAGGATTCTCCCCGCCCCCGCCCCCGCCCCCCCCACCCCCCCACCCCCCCATATACCCTTTGGCCCATATCCCTAAATACCTTTGGTTAACAAAAAGCTATCAATTTCAGATTTAAAATTAACTATTGATCCAGCATTAATTGCTGTTTGCAGAAGAGAGTTCCAAACTTCTACCACCCTTTGTGTGTAGAAGTGTTTCCGAATTTCACTCCTGAAAGTTCTGGCTCTAATTTTTAGACTATGTCCCCTAGTCCTAGAATCCCCAACCAGCGGAAATAGTTTCTCTCTATCTACCCTATCTGTTCCCCTTAATATGCTGAAAGCTTCGATCAGATCACCCCTTAACCTTCTAAATTCTATGGAATACAACCATAATTTGTGTAATCTCTCCTTATAACTTAACCCTTGAAGTCCGGGTCTCTTCTTCTTCTTAGACAGTCCCTCGGAACCGAGGATGACTTGCTTCTACATTAAAAATGAGTTTTCAGGCGACTGATGAGTCCAATGCGGGACCTACAGTCTCTGTCACAGGTGGGGCAGACAGTGGTTGAAGGGGTGGGTGGGTGGGGTGCTTGGGTTGACGTGCGCTCCTTGCGCTGCTTGCGCTTGGCTTCCGCTTGCTCCTGGCGAAGAGACTCGAGGTGTTCGGCGCCTTCCCGGATGCTTCTCCTCCACTTTGTGCAGTCTTGGGCCAGGGATACCTAGGTGTCGGTGGGGATGTTGCATTTTTTCAAGGAGGCTTTGAGGGTGTCCTTGAAGCATTTCCTCTGCTCACCTGGGGCTCTCTTGCCGTGTCGGAGCTCTGAGTAGAGTGTTTGTTTTGGGAGTCTCTTATCGGGCATGCGGACGATGTGACCCGTCCATCGGAGCTGATCGAGCGTGGTCAAAGCTTCGATGCTGGGGATGTTGGCCTGAGCGAGAACACTGACATTAGTGCGCCTATCCTGCCAATGGATTTGCAGGATCTTGCGGAGGCAGCGTTGGTGGTACCTCTCCAGTGCTTTGAGGTGCCTGCTGTACATGGTCCATGTCTCTGAGGCATACAGGAGGGCGGGTATCACTACTGCTCTGTAGACCATGAGCTTGGTGCCGGGTTTGAGGTCCTGGTCTTCAAACACTCTCTTCCTCAGGCGACCGAAGGCTGCACTGGCACACTGAAGGTAGTGTTGGACTTCGTCATCGACGTCTGCCCTTGTTGACAGTAGGCTCCCGAGGTATGGAAAGTGGTCCACATTGTCCAAGGCCTTGTCGTGGATTCTGATAATCGGGGGGCAGTACTGTGTGGCGGGGGCAGGTTGGTAGAGGACCTTTGTCTTACGGATGTTTAGTGTAAGGCCCATGCTCTTGTACGCTTCGGTGAAGGTGTTGACGATGGTTTGGAGTTCGACCTCCGAGTGTGCGCAGACGCAACCCTAATTTGTGTACTCTCTCCTCATAACTTAACCCTTGAATTCCGGGTATCATTCTGGTAAACCTACGCTGCACTCCCTCCAAGGCCAATATATCCTTCCTGAGGTGTGGTGCCCAGAATTGCTCACAGTACTCCAGGTGTGGTCTAACAAGGGTTTTGTACAGCTGCAGCATAACTTCTACCTCCTTGTACTCTAGTCCTCTAGATATAAAGGTCAGCATTCCATTAGCTTTTTTGATTGTTTTCTGTACTGTTCATGACATTTTAATGATCTATGTATCTGAACCCCCAAGTCTCTTTGGACATTCACTGTTTTTAGCTTTTCACCATTTAGAAAGTACCCTTCTCTATTCTTTTTAGGTCCAAAGTGGATGACCTCACATTTCCTTACATTGAAATCCATTTGCCACATTTTTGCTCATTCACTTAATCTATCAATATCCCTTTGTAATTTTGTGCTTTCATCTACACTGCCTACAATGAGTCATAGAGTCATTACGGCAGAGAAGGAGGCCATTCGGCCCATCGAGTCTGTGCCGGCTCTCTGTAGAGCAATCCAGTCAGTCCCATTCCCCCACTCTATCCCCGTAGCCCTGCAAGTTTATTTCCTTCAAGTGCCTATCCAGTCTCCCCTTGAAAACATTGAGTGTTTCTGCTTCCACCACTTCCGTCGGCAACGAATTCCAGGTCCTCACCACTTGCTGCGTAAAAAAGTTTTTCCTCACATCCCCCCTGTATCTCTTACCCAAAATCTTAAATCTGTGTCCCCTAGTCCTTGTACCATCAACTAGTGGGAACAGCCTTTCCCCGTCTAGCCTATCCAAACACGTCATAATCTTGTACACCTCTATCAAATCACCCCTCAACCTCCTTTGCTCTAATGAAAACAAATCCAGCTTCTCCAACCTGTCCTTGTAGCTAAGATCCCCCATCCCCAGAACTATTCTGGTAAATCTCCTCTGCACCCTCTCAAGTGCCTTCACATCCTTCCTGAAGTGTGGTGACCAGAACTGGATGCAATACTCCAGTTGTGGCCTAACCAGCGCTTTATAAAGGTTCAGCATAACTTCTCTACCTTTGTACTCAATACAGGGGTACCTCTATTTATGAAACCCAAGATCCCATATGCCTTGTTAATGCTGCCTATCTTCATGGCATCAGCAAATTTGGATATATGACTTTCTATGCCATCATCTATGTCATTAATAAATATTGTGAATAGTTGAGGCCCCAACACAGATTCCTGCAGGGACACCACTAGTCACATCCTGCCAATTTGAGTACCTACCCATTATCCCTACTCTCTGTCTCCTGCCGCTCAGCCAATTTCCTAACCAGGTCAATAATTTGCCCTCAATTCCGTGGGCTTCTGCCTAAGATAACAGTCTCTTATGTGGGACTTTATCAAATGCCTTCTGGAAGTCCACATAAATAACATGCATAGATATTCCCCTGTCCACTACTTTAGTCACCACTTCAAAAAATTCAATCAGGTTTGTCAGGCATGACCTACCTTTCACAAATCCATATATACAAATCTTTACAGGCAGCAGGGCAAGTTGATAAGGTGGTTAAAAAAGCATATGGGTTACTTGGATTTATAAATAGAGGAATAGAATATAAAAGCGAAGAGATCATGCTAGAACTTTATAAATCACTGGTTAATCTTCAGCTGGAGTATTGTGGACAATTCTGGGCACCACATTTCAGGAAAGATGTGAAGGTCTTAGAAAGGGTGCAGAAGAGGTTTACCAGGACGTTACCAGAGATGAAGGACTTCAGTTATGAGGAAAGGTTGGAAAAGTTAGGACTGTCCTCCTTGAAACAGAAAAGGTTAAGAGGTGACCTAATAGAGGTTTTCAAGATGATGAGAGGTTTTGATAGAGTATGGGAGACTGGTCAAGAAGGTAAGAGCACATGGAATCCAGGGCAATTTGGCACATTGGATCCAAAATTGGCTTAGTGGCTGGAGGCAGAGGGTGATGGTCGAAGGTTGTTTTTGTGACTGGAAGCCTGTGTCCAGTGGTGTACCGCAGGGATCGGTGCTGGGTCCTTTGCTGTTTGCAGTGTACATTAATGATTTAGATATGAATGTAGGAGGTATGATCAGTAAGTTCGCAGATGACATGAAAATTGGTGGGGTGGTAAATAGCGAGGAGGGAAGCCTCAGGCTACAGGACGATATAGACGGGTTGGTCAGATGGGCAGAACAGTGGCAAATGGAATTTAACCCTGAAAAGTGTGAGGTGATGCATTTTGGGAGGACTAACAAGGCAAGGGAATACACAATGAATGGTAGGACCCTAGGAAGGACAGAGGATCAGAGGGACCTTGGTGTGCATGTACATAGATCCCTGAAGGCAGCAGGACAGGTAGATAAGGTGGTTAAGAAGGCATATGGGATACTTGCCTTCATTAGCCGAGGCATAGAATATAAGAACAGGGAGGTTATGATGGAGCTGTACAAAACGCTAGTTAGGCCACAGCTGGAATACTGTGTGCAGTTCTGGTCCCCACACTATAGGAAGGATGTGATTGCATTGGAGAGGGTGCAGAGGAGATTCACCAGGATGTTACCTGGGCTGGAGCGCTTCAGCTATGAAGAGAGACTGGACAGGCTGGGGTTGTTTTCCTTAGAGCAGAGAAGGCTGAGGGGGGACCTGATTGAGGTGTACAAAATTATGAGGGGCATAGATAGGGTACATAGAAAGGAACTTTTCCCCTTAGTAGAGGGGTCAATAACCAGGGGGCATAGTATCAAGGTAAGGGGCAGGAGGTTTAGAGGGGATTTGAGGAAAAACTTTTTCACCCAGAGGGTGGTTGGAATCTGGAACTCACTGCCTGAAAGGGTGGTAGAGGCAGGAACCCTCACAACATTCAAGAAGCATTTAGATGAGCACTTGAAACGCCGTAGCATACAAGGCTACGGACCAAAAGTGCTGGAAAATGGGATTAGAATAGATAGGGCTTGATGGCCGGCGCGGAAGGGCCTCTTTCTGTGCTGTATAACTCTATGACTCTATGGGCTCGATTTTGTCATTGGGGCGGGCTGGGGTTGTGTCATCCGCTTTTCGTGTTAGCCACCCGACTCCAATTGGATGTGGGAGAATTATTCGATTTTCCCCTAATTGGGCAATTGAGTTCCAGCATGTGGGAACCCATGACCCAATTAGTTTTTTCAGTCTGAAAGTCGCCTCTGATGATGTCATCATTGCTGCTGCATTTAAGGTCTGCAAAGACTGGGAAGCTTTTGGCTTTTGCTGTGAGAGGGACCTGGAGGCAAAATGAGCAGCAGGAGACCTAAGTCTGCTCCCAGATTTCTTTTGCATCACCACCACCACCACCACCACCATTACTACTTCAGGCTCCAAAGTTCCACAACAATGGTTATGACTGCTAAAAGTTCCCCCAGAATGATGATTGATCAAATCTCCTTCTTAATGGTGGACCTGCAGCTGATAGTCAGCAATCCAAGTGTGCTACCGCCAGGTTTCACCGTCGTGTTTCAGAGGAGGCGTGCATCACGTCGGAAAAGTGTTAAAATCAGAAAGGCCTCTCAAAATGGGATTATAGAGGCAATTAAGTAGTTGTTAAGGGCCTTAAGGGCCTATCCCACCTCTTTTAGGCGGGATGGAGACGGGATCAGAAACCACGCATTTTGGAAAATTGCTTGGAGGCGGGGTCAGGCCCGCCCACCAATTTTTTGCAATTTTAACACCCCACACGCCTCCATTCCCGCCTCCTCTGGCCTGGCAAAATCGAGCCCTATGACTCTAAATAGAGATTTGACGAGTGTCAATAACTGGAAGTCATAGATTCATTGGTAAAAGAGCTAGAGGAGAGATGAAGAGAATTTTTTCACTCAGAGAATTGTCGGGATCTGGAATGCTCTACCTGAAAAGGTGGTGGAAGCTGATTCCATAAATAATTTAAAAAGGGAGTTGGACAGGTACTTAAGGATGAGGAACTAACGGTATGGACAAAAAGCGAGGATGCGGGATGAAGCATGACTGCTCTTGCAAAGAGCCAGCACAGGCAGGACTGGCCAACTGGCCTCCTTCTGTGCTGTAAGTTTCTATGATTTTATGATTCTATATGTTAATGAAGTGCCTGTTTAAGGCAGTCATTCTCAGCAGTGCTGCGGAGCAAAGCAAACTTGTGGCAGGATGGGGCCCCCAGCCAGGCCAAACTGATGGGATGAAAGCGTTCTCCGCCTGGTGTTTGCGAGGGTCCGATGTGGAGTCTCAGTCCAGTTCCTAATGAATGTGAACACAATAGGAAAATATGCATTAATTGGTAATCACATCAGACAGGTCTCAGGGTGGCTCGTGTGAGAATTGGTGAATTAAAATTCCACACTGTTACAGTAAGGGGTGTTCTACAGAGGCTCCTTGCTCCAGCATAATAGAAGGAGCTTTACTTTATATCTAACTGTGATTAACTTGGAAGGAGGATTTTCTGGTGAGGTTGGATGCCTGAAATGGAAAGTATTCTGTTCCCTTGTATTAGTTTCCCTCACCTCGATAATCAGAAAGATAAATAAACATATCTTTATTTATTTAATAAATTGAATCCTATTGACCACAAATCTCATTCTTAAAGGGTTACCAATCTTGATAGCTTTGAGCAAAGCCAGCATTTAAAGTTTAAGTTTACAGTTTAAAGGTATGCAGGTAATCCTTTGATCTGTCCTGTTAGTGAAGAACTAAATTGATAGATTGAACCATTAGATGATTCGGATCGGATCAGCTGCCAGGTTTACATCCTACCCAACCTTACTTTCCACTGACTTCAATGGAAAGTAAAAGCAGGCGAGGTGTAAAACAGACATCCGATTGATCCCATCAGTTTCTCGCCGGGCCGCTTAGCTTAAAATTACCCCCTGTAATTCAGCTGATGGAGTTTCTTTCCTATTCAAATCCTTTATTCATTGTTTCCCACAATACAAATGTGTGTGTTGATTTCATTTTTCACATCAGCATTAAGTGTCAGCTCACCATTTTCAAGGACTCTTGATTTGGCTGCTCCCCAGCCACTTCATATTAATCAAGGGCAGCTCTTCCTACAAAATACTACCAGAAAAGATTGGTTTTCCTGTTTTTTTGTTGCTTCAGAGCTGATGATTGCCCATTTAATTCCTTAATTACAGAAGAGATCATGGGAATTATATACAAATTATCTGAAGAAAACTCTTGCATGAAAACACAATACTCTGTAATCTATAAATGTAATGAATGGAAATATAGTCCGACTCCTGACATGAAAGTTTGAAGAGAATGTTAGAGAAAATCAAATCTTGTACCAAATCCTGAGAGAAATACTGAGTGATTATTGTTTCCCAACCAAACTTGGATGCTGCTGCAAGACCCATTCCACTCTCTGGATAATCCCAATAATAGACATACTCGGGTAGAAATTGGTCATCATTGCGCCTGTTTTCCGGACCAATTTCGCAAGGCTAGACAATCTGGGAGGGTCGGCAACCCGAGGCACAGAACAGGACTCTGCCATAATTGGAAACAATATTCTGCCATCTACTGGGTACTTTTTTCAAACACAAGATACTATCAAGGCTGGGCTGACCATGGTTTTTGCATGCAATAAGGTAGCTCCTGTTTTCCTAATGTATCAGCTTTAATGCTTCTTTATCAGTTATGAGCAAAGGGGTATTTTTAAAAAGGAGGTAACACAGCCCAGACTGATACTATTCTCTCCCAATGCCTGCACATCCACACTTTGCAGCAGGATCATGAGATAGTAGGACCCCGGTTCATTTTCCTTCCTTAGCCATGGGAGATGTAACTAAAAGAACGTTGTCAAGTCATGTTTAATTGATCCTGCACGACAGTGCAAAATGGGCGATAGTGAATCGCCAGCCTGTTTCACACCCCGCCCAATTTTCTTTTCCACAGACTTCAATGCCGATTTACTATCACCCATTTTGCACTTCCACAGAGGACCAATTTTACCCCCAGCGTTTCTATAGCTACAAAATATTCCATAGACTGATTGGCACAAACCCAGCCAATTTCCCATGACATTTTCCATGAACATATAAGTCTTCTTATGTTACTGTGATGATAACTATTTAGAGCTCTTTATTCAGAATAAGGCATCCATTAAACTTTTGGCAAATAAGTGACAACAGGCTCAAATAAAAAATCAAATAGTTCCATCTTGTGATGTATTAATGAGCTGAAACCAGAAATGTTTAAGTCACAAACTTCTCAAAGATGGCTTTGGAGCTCATTGCATACTGTGTGCTCCTAGTTGTCCAGCATCAGAACCTAACAAACAGAATGGGGGAAGAAATTGATTAACGTCTAACGACGGGCGTGCCTGAAGAGATGGGCCCAAGGATCTCCCGAAATTGGTCCTCAGGCCTCATTTCAATATTACCGGCGAGCTGCCAGCGCCTGTTGCACCTTCAGAGGCTGTTCGCCAGTTTGAACATTTCCAATTTGGGCTGGCTGTCTCGCCAGCAATGGCCCCCAGGTAGGTTGTGGGATGGTGGGGAGGAGAACGACAGCGAGGCTGGAGATGCCGGCAACGATCCTCAGGGCTGATTTGCAGCCCTGTTCCTCCTGGCTCTACGTGAAGATGCAATTTAAAATTAAAATTAAATTAAAGTTAAAATAAAAACTTACCTGTTTGTTGATGGCCGCAGCAAACACTGCAAAACCCACGTTGAGCAAGCCTGGTGCCTGCTCAGCGCTGCCCAATTTCTTGAGGGGGCCCTTAAACGATCATTAGACCCCTCATTAACACATGCAAGGGACCTAATTCCTGTTTAAGGCGGCCGCCAGAGGTGCCTGATTCTTGTCCGAGGCCAATATGGTAATGAATGTATTTCAGGCATTCTTGTCAGCTGTGGCTCAGTGGGTAGCACTCTCACCTCTGAGTCAGAAGGTTGTGGGTTCACGTCTCACTCCAGAGACTTGAGCACAAAAATCTAGTCTGACACTCTAGTGCAGTGCTGAGGGGGTGCTGCACTGTTGGAGGTGCTGTCTTTCGGATGAGATGTTAAATCGAGGCCCCGTCTGCTCTCGCAGGTGGATGTAAAAGATCCCATGGCGCTATTTCGAAGAAGAGCAGGGGAGTTATCCCTGGTGTCCTGGCCAATTTATCCCTCAATCAACATTACTAAAAAAAAAACAGATTATCTGGTCATTATCACATTGCTGTTTGTGGGAGCTTGCTATGCGCAAGTTGGCTGCACCTTTTTCTACATTACAACAGTGACTGCACTTCAATAGTACCTGAATATAAAGCGCTTTAGGACGTCCTGAGGTAATGAAAGGCATTATATAACTGCAAGTCTTTTTTTCTTTCCTTGGGGGCAGGATATAGCCTGGTAAAATTGGCCCTTTTTGCCTCTATTTTTCATCTGGAAAACAGGCGCAACACGGACCAATTTCTGCCCCGGTGTGTCTGAAGATATTAGATTATTGACTCATTTTTAAGTTCATTTGTAAGTTGTGCAGCTGCTGATGATGTTATCCCAATTTTAATTTTTTTAAAAATTAAGACTGGTTATGTGATGTTAGAATCATAGAAATTTACAGCACAGAAGGAGGCCATTCTGCCCATCGTGTCTGTGCTGGCCGAAAAAGAGCTATCCAGCCTAATCCCACTTTCCAGCTCTTGGTCCGTAGCCTTGTAGGTTACAGCACTTCAAGTGCATATCCAAGTACTTTTTAAATGTCCAAGACCGTCACTGACCTCATCTCCTCTGGAGATCTTCCCCCCACGGCCGCCAACCTCATAGTTCCCCAACCGCGCACAGCCCGCTTCTACCTCCTTCCCAAGATCCACAAACAGGACTGCCCCGGTAGACCCATCGTTTCAGCCTGTTCTTGCCCCACGGAACTTATCTCTTCCTATCTCGACTCTATTTTTTCTCCCCTTGTCCAGTCTCTTCCCACCTACATCCGCGACTCTTCCGATGCCCTCCGCCATTTTAACAGTTTCCAGTTTCCCGGCCCCAACCGTCTCCTCTTCACTATGGACGTACAATCCCTCTACACCTCCATTCCCCACCAGGATGGCCTGAGGGCGCTCCGCTTCTTCCTTGAACAGAGGCCCAACCAGTCCCCATCCACCACCACCCTCCTCCGCCTGGCTGAACTTGTTCTCACATTGAACAACTTCTCCTTTGACTCTACCCATTTCCTCCAAATTAAAGGTGTTGCTATGGGTACCCGCATGGGTCCTAGCTATGCCTGCCTTTTCGTGGGATATGTGGAACACTCTTTGTTCCAGTCCTACTCGGGTCCCCTCCCTCACCTCTTTTTCCGGTACATTGATGACTGTATCGGTGCCGTCTCCTGCTCTCGCCCTGAACTAGAACATTTCATTCACTATGCTTCCAATTTCCACCCTTCCCTCACCTTCACATGGTCCATCTCCGACTCTTCCCTTCCCTTCCTCGACTTCTCCATCTCCATCTCTGGGGATAGGTTATTGACTAACATTCACTACAAGCCCACTGACTCCCACAGCTACCTGGACTACACTTCCTCCCACCCCGCCTCCTGTAAGGACTCTATTCCATTCTCCCAGTTTCTCCGTCTCCGCCGCATCTGCTCTGATGATGCCACCTTCCATACCAGTGCTTCCGACATGTCTTCCTTTTTCCTCAACCGAGGATTCCCCTCTACCGTGGTCGACACGGCCCTCGACCGTGTCCGTTCTATCTCCCGCACTTCTGCCCTCACCCCTGCCCCTCCCTCCCGGAACCACGATAGGGTTCCCCTTGTCCTCACCTTTCACCCCACCAGCCTCCACATTCAACGGATCATCCTCCGCCATTTCCGCCACCTCCAGCGTGATCCCACCACCAAACACATCTTCCCCTCACCTCCCCTTTCAGCATTCCGCAGGGACCGCTCCCTCCGCGACACCCTAGTCCACTCCTCTACCACCCCCAGCATCCCTTCCCCTTCGCCCGGCACCTTCCCGTGCACGCGCAGGAGATGCTACACATGCCCTTACACCTCCCCTCTTCCCACTGTCCAGGGCCCCAAACACCCCTTCCAGGTGAAACAGCGATTTACTTGTACTTCCTGCAATTTAGTATACTGTATTCGCTGCTCACGATGTGGTCTCCTCTACATTGGGGAGACCAAACGCAGATTGGGTGACCGCTTTGCGGAACACCTCCGTTCAGTCCGTAAGGGGGACCCCGAGCTCCCGGTGGCCTGTCACTTTAATTCACCGCTTCACTCCCACTCTGACCTCACCGTCCTCGGCCTATTACACTGTTCCACGGAAGCGCAGCGTAAGCTCGAGGAACAGCACCTCATCTTTCGTTTAAGCACTCTACAGCCCTCTGGACTCAACATCGAGTTCAACAATTTTAGATCATAACCTCAGCTCCAATCACATTTATATTTTATTTTTTCCACCCTTTTATTTGCCCCCCCCCCCCCACCTTTTTTTTTCCTCCTAGAAGCTGGCAGCTGTCCTTCATTCTGCCAGTGGATTTCACACTTCATTCAGCCTTAATCTGTCACATTTACACCACCTCTAGCCTTGCATATTTCTTAATGTCTCTTAATGTCTCTTCATCTCCCCCTTTGTTCTTTTATCCCCTCCCCCTTTTCCCAGCTTTACTCTGGCCTTAAATCTATTTGATTTCCGGCTCTTCACAGTTCTGATGAAAGGTCATCGACCTGAAACGTTAACTCTCTTTCTCTCTCCACGGATGCTGCCTGGCCTGCTGAGTTTTTCCAGCGTTTTCTGTTGTTATTTCAGATTTCCAGCATCCGCAGTATTTTGCTATCGTACTTTTTAAATGTGATGAGGGTTTCTGCCTCTACCACCCTTTCAGCCAGCGAGTTCCAGACCCCCACCATCCTCTGGGTGAAAAAAGATCTCCTCAAGTCCCCTCTAATCCTTCTACCAATTACTTAAAAAAGTTGTACTGCTTTTGCATAAATTGTCATAACTGCTATGAGATTTAAAATCTGAAGTTAGTGATCAATAGCAACATTTCCAGGCAGGTCACAGGCTGTGGCAGCAGCAATACATCTGGGTGTGGCATCGAAATGTAAATTCAGTTTAAATGAAGTGCAAGTAATGGTTAAATGTCCTTTATGTGACTTTCCTCCTTTAAGATCAGACACGGGTTTGAGGCAAGCTGCGCTCATGTAAAGTGGAATCAGAAAAAAAGAGGCAATGTTTGAGAAGGGTAATTATTTCAAGGGCCAAGCAGCCACTGTTTGGAGTACATACATAAAGTGAGCACCAAAGCAACAGCAAATATGAAACTATTAGGTTGCAGTAGATCTTCACAGTGTGGGACCAGGGGACTTACAGGAATGCTTGGGAGGGTCAGTTGTTACCTGCCATCATTGCCTTTACACAATGGATGTCCCCAGGATGAGCTGCAGGGCTAGCCATGGTAGTGAAGGTGCCAGCTGCCATGAACTTTTTCGCCATAGACTTATTCCAGAAGTCATTGTTGGCATTACTCAGTTTGCAATACATCGCTGCATAAAGCAGGTGTCTGATGCATTGTTTGCTGGAACAAACAACATCACTTTCCAATGGCGGCCTTCGAGACACACGACAACGCAAAATCATCGAGCAGAAACTGATAGCCAAGTTCCGCACCCATGAGGACGGCCTCAATAGGGATATCGGGTTCATGTCACGCTACAGAACGTGACTCGACATCGTTGTCTGTCTTTCCAGTTTTTAAAAGAAAAACACACACAAAAAAAAGGTTAAAAGCTCAACTGCAGACAGCAGGATTTGACACGTTGGACCCCCTGTCACCCATCTCATTGTCTTGGCTGTGCTCCGGTGTGTCTTTGATGTAAGGCCTCCCTGAAAGATTGTATCTCTGCAGACAAATTGCTTTTCGGTGTTTATATACTGTGTAATATTGTAGATTCCCTTATTGTAACTCTACCTGACGAAGGGGCAACAGCTCCGAAAGCTTGTAATTTTAAATAAATCTGTTGGACTATAACCTGGTGTTGTGCGACTTCTCATTTTTGTCCACCCCAGTCCAACACCGGCATCTCCGCATCACTTTCCAATGGGTAAGAGAGAGCAATGGGAGCGAGTACTAAAGGAAATCTGGAGTATTTGAGTGCTATTAGAAGAAATGGAGGACATGGAAGGGATGTCAGGCAGACCACCATATCTCACCTTGGCAGATGATTATTGCACGCGGAGGATCCAACTGTCAAGGTAGGGTGTGACACAATAGTTGTGAAGGTCTGATTAATTGTTATACTGGATGGTTCTTCAAAACCACCGCAAGCACAGCATGATGGTATTGCAAGAAATAAGGCATTGAGGTTGGTCAGCCAATGACACCTAATTTTCTGCAAGGTGCCACCAATCATGTTTGTAGGTATTGTTGCACCTATCTGGCAATCCTGTGGGAAGTGTTTTCACAGGGTCTGGGTCAGCAGAGCCAGATGCAGTGCTGTGGTATCTGCTATAACATGGATTATAGGATGGCAGGGCCAGCGATCATCTCCGGCCTCAAGCCTGCATAGTGAAGTACCTTTTCCTTCATTTTTGTCTGTTGCTTCTGCCTGCTCCTGCAGCCTTCCAAAGGCTGCTAATGAGCTGAGATGCCTTCTTCAGCCTTTCCAAAGGCTTCTGGAATTTTTATGCCCCTCCCCCCCCCCCCCCCACTCTGGCAAGTGGGTCAGTGACTAGAGGTCACAAATTTAAAATAATTGGCAAAAGATCGAGAGGGGAAATGAGGAGAATTTTTTTTCACGCAGAAGGTTGTTAAGATCTGAATGCACTACCTGAAGGAGTAGTGGAAGCAGATTCCATAGGAATTTTCAAAAGGCAATTGGAGATGTACTTGAAGAGGACTAATTTGCAGGGTTATGTGAAAAAAGCTGGGGTGTGGGTCTAAATTGGACAGCTCTTTCAAAGAGCCAGCACAGGCACGACAGGCCGAATGGCATCCTTCTGTGCTGTAGGATTCTATGATTGTGACACTCCTCTTTAATGGTTTCCATCCTTTAAATTTCACTTACATAAAACATTTCCTCTCCCCACAGATACCCCAGTCTGCACCTGGATCTATGAATAAAGATGCAAATAAACTGAAGCAGGAAGTTTGAGTGCTATTGGCACAATACCACTCCAACAGATGTAGAACCAGTTCTTAATCTTTTAGACATGAATGGCACCATGAGAGATAAATTGGCCAATGGGTACATATTCTGCACTCCAGGCAGCACCACCGGAAACACATGTTGCAAAATTACACGTTGCCAACCTATGACCTTCCATCCATTCATTTTAATGGATGGAAAATCATGGACTTGCAGTGAGCAATTCTGCAATATGAGCTCCAGGTGTCTGCCCATGGCATAGAAATGGAGAATGTACCCCAGAGTGTTGAGCATTGTTCATTCAAATTGACTCATCGTTCAGGTTTGCTCCTGTCTTGACCTGCATGCAGAGAAATAGTACAAAAGCCAGATACGGCGGATGCTGGAAACCTGAATTAAAAACAGAAAATGCTGGAAATATTCAGCAGGTCAGGCAGCATCTGTGGAGAGAGAAACAGAGATGACGTTTCAACGTTAACTCTGTTCCTCTCTCCACAGATGCTGCCTGACCTGCTGAGTATTTCCAGCATTTTCTGTTTTTATTGCAGAGAAATAGTGTTGAGATGTGAAAGTTTGAAGAGCACATAGAGTGAGGCCCAAATGCCCATCCTGTATGCTGGCTTGTGTGTGATTAAATGAACATGGTCATACAACAGTTTGTGTTATGTATGAACTTTTTTTGAGGGCTGAGTACGCAGCCTCAGTTAGTTCAGCAGGGTGGACATTTTGTGGCATGCATAATTTTCCCATCTACTTGTTATACTGACGAGCCTTACCTTTATTAGACGTTTTTCTCATCTACATCCATGTCTTTTGGCTGATTCACATCGCATTTGCCATGACTCCAAGCAGACTACTCCTCCTATGGGGAGTTTACCCAGGGATTCCAGACATAACAGCCCCTCTTTGCTGCACTTCTTATAGAAGCACCTCCAGCGCCGCATTTGAAAATATAAGTGCTCTGTATCAGTGACCAGTTATGTCCACTTTTCTGCCAAGCAAGAATGAAGCAGTCCCTTAAATAACAATTGCAGCCTTTTAAAGTTGCAGATAGCCCTAACCTTAACCCTCCCCTGCCATCAGCCTCCCACCCCTTCACCCCCTGCCCCCCCCACCCCCACCCGCACCCTGCTGCTGCCGCCACATCTGAAAGTAAAGTTCCTGCCGGCAGATCCGATCCTAGCTGGGAGTTTACTGCGCATCCATGAGGCATTGGCCCAGGATAATATCAGCAAGTGCTGTATTCTGGTCTCAGCGTCTCAACACTGGGCTTAAAAAACTGAGAGGTCGCACAACACCAGGTTATAGTCCAACAGTTTTATTTGAAATCACAAGCTTTCGGAGCTATCGATTGCCCCTTCCTCAGGTGAAGTGACTTAAAAAACTGGCCTGAGTATGTTTACTTTTCCTTCAGTGTATAAAAAATATAGAAAAATTTCAGTCTGTTGCCATTTATTCCTATTAATTGAATTCCTGTCATGTGTTTTTTTGTATTACCCAGACAAAGGCCAGTTCAGGGTTGAAGTTATAACGTTGATGCGTAGGGAATGCTGTCTCTGTCGTACTTGATCTGAATACTCCTGTAAACTTCACTGCTCTCCTCTACACATTTGTAAAAACTCATTAAGACTAGATCTGACCTGAAGTCAAATACATGCCTTTCCCAGTACTCTGCAGCAGCAAAATGCTGCATGAATCTTTAATAGTCAACATGGCTTTTTATTCTATATTTTCATTAGCATTTTTGCTCTTATTTTTGATGGGTAGAAATGCTTACAGCGACACTAAACATAATGCACTGCTACTGGCACCCAACCATTTCATAATTCTGTATTCACATTTTACATCGGATTACATAGAATACGCAGCACAGAAACAGGGCATTCGGCCCAACCAGTCCATGCCGGCGTTTATGCTCCACTCGAGTCTCCTCCCATCCATTCTCATTTAACTGTATTAGCATAACCCTCTATTCCTTTCTCCCTCATATGCTTATCTAACCTCCCTTTAACTGCATCTATACTAGTCGCCTCTACCACTCCCTGTGGTAGCGAGTTCCACATTTTCATCACTCTCTGTGCAAAGAAGTTTCTTCTGAATTCCCTATTTGATTTCTTGGTGACTATCTTATATTGATGGCCTCTTGTTTTGCTCTTCCCAAAAAGTGGAAACATTGGCTGCGATTTTATTAATGGAGGCGGGTTGAGTGCGGGACAGCTGGTTTCCGGCTTCCAGTCCCGCCCCCAGCTGCCTCCGCTCCACAGGCGTGACTTTGCCTTGATTGACCTTGTTAAGCCCGCCCTGCGGGCTTGCCGGCCAATTAACAGGAAGCGGGTCTGATGACATCATTTGATGACGCGTCATCTGCCGGTTTCCTTAAATGGACCACGCACAATTTTATTTTGAAAGTTGATTTCTCAGTGTTTGACAGCATCGAGGTGCTGAAAACACTGACAATCACTGCACAAAGGTGAGCTCTTGCACTCAGGCTCTCCAATGACTCCCTCCATAGGCTGGAATAGATGGCAGCTGCAGGTGAGGTGACAGAAGCGATCTGTCACTGGTGAGAGAGGTTCTCCTAATGAGGTGGCACTGGACATGGATTTAAAAACTGGTAAGCTAAAAATATCTGCAAATGTTTTAAAAATGTAGTAACCAACATTTTCTTTGCTCTGAAACTCACCATGCGCAACATTGGATCCTTCACACCACTTCTGCAGCTGTCATCATTCCACAAACATTACAGCAGACTCACAACACGCCACACTTACCTGGCGTGGTGTCCAGATGTTGGGAAAGCCGACCCAGAAGTGGGAAAATCCAAAAATAGGCTGTCAGCTACTGGCAAGTACCTGGTAATAGGCAGGTAATTGTCTTTAATCCGCTTCCCACCGCTAGGTGTCGGGTCCATTCGCAAATCGGGGACCCGACACTTGGGAAAGCTGTTTGGAGGCGGGTTGACGGTGGGATCGGGACCCACGGTCAATCAATTGCACTTTAACCTCTGACCCGCCTCTCTGAGCACCGACAAAATCACGGCCATTCTCTTTGTGTCCACTCTATCAAAACCCTTCATAATTTTAAAGACCTCTATTAGGACACTCCTCAGCCTTTTCTTTCAAGAGAAAAGATACCCAGCCTGTTCATCCTTTCCTGATAGGTATAACCTCGCAGTTCTGGTATCATCCTTGTAAATCTTTTTTGCACCCTCCCAGTGCCTCTATATCCTTTTTATAATATGGCGACCAGAACTGTACACAGTACTCCAAGTGTGGTCTAGCCAAGGTTCGGTATAAGTTTAGCATAACTTCTCTACTTTTCAATTCTATCCCTCTAGATATAAACCCTAGTGCTTGGTTTGCTTTGTTATGGCCTTGTTGACCTTCATCACAACTTTTTGCGATTTGTGTATTTGTACTCCTGGATCCCTTTGCCCCTCTACCTCATTTAGATTCTTATTTTCCAAGTAATATGTGACCTCCTTAGTTTTCTTACCAAAATGTAATACCTCACACATATCTATGTTGAAATTAATTTGCCAATTATATATCCATTCTGAAAGTTTATTAATGCCTTCTTGTAATTTGTTGCAATCCTCCTTTTAAGAACTATCAATTATGCAACAGAACTAGTTACTCATCACTGAATCCACTAATTACACTAATGAAGGAAGCATCTCAGACCCCTCAGTTCCTGCAATTAGGAGTTTTTGGACTAGCCCGCTATCCCGCCCAATTTGGTGTCATCCGCAAAGTTTGAAATTGTGTTTTTGATTCCAAAGTCTAAATCATTAATATAAATTGTGAACAACAGTGGTCCCAGCACTGATCCTTGTGGGACCCCACTTCCCACCTTCTTCCACTCTGAATAGCTACCCTTTACCCTTAATCTCTGCTTTCTGTCTTGCAGCCAGCTAGCTATCCATTCTGCTACTTGTCCCCTGACACCACATGCTTTGACCTTATTCATTAGTCTATTATGTGGTTCCTTATCAAAGGCCTTTTGGAAATCAAGCTATATTACATCTACTACATTACCCTAGTCTACTCTCTGTTACCACTTCAAAGAATTCAATGAGGTTGGTCAAGCAAGACTTTCCCTTTTGAAATCCATGTTGACTATTCATTATTATATTTTGGTTTCTAGATGTTTTTCTATTTTCTCCTTTAGTAGGGATTCCATTATTTTTCTACTACAAATGTTAAGCTGACTGGTCTATAGTTCCCTGGACCTGTTCTATCTCCCTTCTTAAATATCGGTATAACGTTAGTTATCCGCTAACTTTCTTGAATGGAGGTATGTCATGTTTTTAGTCCGAAAACTCCTAGTTGCAGGAACTGAGGGGTCTGAGATGCTTCCTTCATTAGTGTAATTAGTGGATTCCGTGATGAGTAATTAGTTCTGTTGCATAATTGATAGTTCTTAAAATCTGTTATTTTCCACTGTGCTTTGAAATCTTTGCTATGAATCCATTCCAAATTATATAATAATTTGATTATTTTCATAACTGACTAATTACAGATTTCTCTATTGGTATTTTGGAGTGTGGACTGACATTCTGAAATGAAAAATATCATTTGAATTTGCATAGAATTTTTAAATATTTTCTTGATTTGTGTAATTAAATGCATACAGAGAAAATTTAAATCTTAGTCTCTTCTCCTTCCTCATTAAACTCTGCTTGTTCTATGGTTTGGATTAACAATAATTATATTGGAATAGTTCCCCATTGACACACAATACTTGTTTTTCAATAAAGTAAATGTTTGCAGCTAGTTAGTATTTCGAGAATGGTTGCTCACTGTCAAGTAATTCCTTTATTGTTTTTCAATTTATTTCCCTCCTTGCTACTCAGTTGATTTCTTTTTTCCCTGTTTCCTGAAAGTGCTGACTCATGCTGGGGACAGTTTCACAAATACTGCCCATTCTCTGGGTCAGAGAACTCAGTCTAGATCAGGAATCAAACGTGAAACATTTTGGGGTAGAAATTTGTCCTCGTTACGCCCGTTTAACGGACGTAAAATGGGCGTAATAGGGCCCAATTTCGGGAGCAACGTCCTTCACCTGATCAATGCCAGGGATACGGGTCCCACCATGTTGGCATACGCGGCTGCATAGGACCCTTACACACGTAAATGAAAGGCCCAACATTTGTTTCAGGACCCCTGCACTAAATTGGTCGATGATGGTTCTTCATCTTCAGCAGTTGCTGTGGCCCAAGCAGCGGCTACCACCAAGCTATGGGAGCACTCCTCCCAGATCCACAGCACTCCTGATGGCCAATGCTGGGCCGTGATCGGTTCCCCTCCTGTTGTCCTTCCACCTCCTTCCCAGGACTTATCTCGGGGACGCTGCCAGCCAGATAGGCGGCCCAAAATTAAAGCGTTTACATTAGGTGAGGTTCCTCTGGCGGTGCGACAAATGCTGGCAGCTTGCCCAAATTATTAAAACTAGGCCCGGGGTCCAATTTCAGGCGGGCCTCAGACCTCCCTGTTGGGGTGTGTGCTGCCTGCGCGCCGTTGGTAATGCGCCCATAAATGGACCATAACCAATTTTTACCCCTTTATGTCTGTATGGCCCACTTCCACATTAGGCAATGAACTTACCAACAGAACCATTGGAGGAGACTACCGCTGGAACTTTCAATTTTGGTGATATCAGATGAGCCGCCTGCTATACATCCCACCCAGTATTCCTTTACATTGAAGTCAGGAAAACATATCTCCATATTCATCTAGTGCAATTTTCTTATATAGTTGAATGAAGTCAATGAAAAGGAAAATCAGGTGGCGTATATATTTTTTTTATTCGTTCATGGGATGTGGGCGTCACTGGCAAGGCCAGTATTTATTGCCCATCCCTAGTTGCCCTTGAGAAGGTGGTGGTGAGCCGCCCTCTTGAACCGCTGCAGTCCATGTGGTGAAGATACTCCCACAGTGCTGTTAGGGAGGGAGTTCCAGGATTTTGACCCAGCGACGATGAAGGAACGGCGATATACTTCTAAGTCAGGATAGTGTGTGACTTGGTGGGGAACTTGGATGTGGTGGTGTTCCCATGCGCCTGCTGCCTTTGTCCTTCTAAGTGGAAGAGGTCGCGGGTTTGGGAGGTGATGCCGAAGAAGCCTTGGCGAGTTGCTGCAGTGCATCTTGTAGATGGTACACACTGCGGCCACGATGCGCCGCTTTTGGAGGGAGTGAATGTTTAAGGTGGTGGATTGAGTGCCAATCAAGCAGGCTGCTTTGTCCTGGATGGTGTCGAGCTTCTTGAGTGTTGTTGGAGCTGCACTCATCCAGGCAAGTGGAGAGTATTCCATCACACTCCTGACTTGTGCCTTGTAGATGATGGAAAGGCTTTGGGGAGTCAGGAGGTGAGACACTCGCCGCAGAATACCCAGCCTCTGACCTGCTCTTGTTGCCACAGTATTTATGTGGCTGGTCCAGTTAAGTTTCTGGTCAATGGTGACCCCCAGGATGTTGATGGTGGGGGATTCGGCGATGGTAATGCCATTGAATGTCAAGTGGCGGTGGTTAGACGCTCGCTTGTTGGAGATAGTCATTGCCTGGCACTTGTGTGGCGTGAAAGTTACCTGCCAGTTATCAGCCCATTCCTGAACGTCGTCCAGGTCTTGTTACATGCGGGCATGGACTGCATCATTATCTGAGGAGTTGTGAATGGCACTGAACACTGTGCAGTCATCAGCAAACATCCCCATTTTTGACCTTATGTTGGAGGGAAGGTCATTGATGAAGCAGCTGAAGATGGTTGGGCCTAGGACACTACCCTGAGGAACTCCTGCAGTGATGTCCTTGGGCTGTGATGATTGACCTTCAACCACCACAACCATCTATAATAGGTGGCCGATCCAATATCACACATGGGATCTTTTCTGCCCTCCTGAGAGGTTTAACATCTCAGCCAAAGGACGGCGCCTCCAAGAGTCCACACTCCCACAGTACTGCACTGCAGAGTGAGCCGAGATTTTTGTGCTTAAGAGTGCTACCACTGTGCTATGGCTGACACTTTTCAAACCCACCGATAGACTTTCAGGTCTAAACTACGCAAAAAACAGTAAATCTAGGCTTTGAATTAGTCTTACTCGGATATCAGTTTTCAAACGCATGCCACTTCACCTGTAAGTACAGAGCATATTGTGTATTTATAATGGCCCAGAAATTCGCCTCTCTGGCTTGCCGCGGGGGTAAGGATCGCGCGCGCTCTTACCTACCGCGCCTGCCGTTGTGTTTTGGGCCCACGGGAACTTCGGGTCCTGGGCCTCTCCCAACTGCCGGCGCGCAGTGCTTGTATGTTCCAGGGGCGCAGTTAGTGCGATGCGTCCCCTGGGATCACGTGGGCCATGGAGAGCCAATGGCAGCAGACCATCTTTCATTCATAGATTTGACAGGAGACCTGTCAAATCTGTGAATTGAAATCGGCCCCAAAAGAACAGCTAAGCTTAAAATAATTTTTTTTTAAAACCCATCACATTTATAAAATAACTATAGTTAAATAAATTAACCACTTTAAACAAAAATTTTAATTTTTGAAAAAATTAAAGTACTTTTTAAAAGTTATAAAAATAAACTTACCTTTCTTTAAAGTATCTAAAAAAGATAAACCTGTTGAAAAAAATTTAAAATTATACTTAATTAACCACTTACCTTGTTCAAAACGGGACTTGCGCCTCCTTTTCATTAGCGTAGTATCTTCAATACTTACCCTCGCGTAGAAACCTGAAAAAAAACCTAAGTGTGCTGCGTGCGCGCAGCCTCTAGCGCGCACGCGGTTCACCTAGGAATCGCCCCCTTCACCATACCGGAAGTTCCGGTTTCCCGCGCATGCACAGTGCATGCAGGAAACCGGCACTTCGGGAAGCAATACGGGTGAGTACAGAGCGCGTACTCACCCGGGAAGGGCCGAATTTTTGGGCCATTATTTATAACATCATAAACGGAGCAATATAACTATCCTAAAAGACTGTCAGCTTAGTTTCTGTGCCTAATGTTTTGAGTAATTTTGCTAATAAATGCAATTGTCAGGGAACAGCAGCATGGTGGTTATGTAATCCAGAGGCCTGCAATAATGATCTGGAGACATGAGTTCAAATCCCACCATGGCAGCTGGGGAATTTAAATGCAGTTAATTAAATAAATCTGGAATAAAAAGCTAGTATCAGTAATGGTGACCATGAAACTGCCAGAATGTCATAAAAACTCATCCAGTTCACTAATGTCCTTTAGGGAAGGAAATCTGCCGTCCTTACCTGGCTTGGCCTATAAGTGACTCCAGAGCAATTTGGTTGACTTTTAACTGCCCTCTGAAATGGCCAAGCACGCCACTCAGTTGTAATTAACTGCTACGAAAAATCATAACAATAAAACCAGACGGACCCCCCGGCATCAACCTAGACACAACAAAGGCACACCCAGCCCAGTTAACCCTGCAAAATCCTCCTCACCAACATCTGGGGACTTGTGCCAAAATTGGGAGAGCTGTCCCGCAGACTAGTCAAGCAACAGCCTGATATAGTCATACTCACAGAATCATACCTTTCAGCCAATGTCCCAAACTCCTCCATCACCATCCCTGGGTATGCCCTGTCCCACCAGCAGGACAGACCCACCAGAGGTGGTGGCACAGAAAAAAAGACTTGCATTTCTATAGCGCCTTTCACATCCTCAGGACATCCCAAAGCACTTTACAGCCAATGAAGTATTTTGAAATATAGCCACTGTTGTAATGTAGGAAATGCAGCAGCCAATTGTGCACAGCAAGCTCCCATAAACAGCAATGTGATAATGACCTCTGAGTCAGAAGGTTGTTGGTTCAAGTCTCCAGACACTTGAGCACAAAAATCTAGGCTGTCACTCTAGTGCTATACTGAGGGAGTGCTGCACTGTTGGGGGTGTCGTCTTTCAGATGAGACGTTAAACCGAGGCCCCGTCTGCTCTCTCAGGTGGATGTAAAAGATCCCATGGCACTATTTCAAAGAAGAGCAGGGGAGTTATCCCTGGTGTTCTGGGCAATATTCATCCCTCAATCAACATCACTAAAACAGATGATCTGGTCATTATCATATTGCTGTTTGTGGGAACTTGCTGTACGCAAATTGGCTGCCGCGTTTCCTACAACAGTGACTACACTTCAAAAGTACTTCATTGGCTGTAAAGCACTTTGGGATGTCCTGAGGTCATGAAAAGCGCTATATAAATGCGAGTCTTTTTTTCTCTTTTTAACATTATAAGACCGAATGAAATCAAAGAAGGAGCTGAAAGACTGATGACTATAGTTGGCTTAAGCTTTTTTCCAGTTTCAAGCTGCTTTTTAAACCAAAATTTCTCTTTTTAAACCGAAACAGGACATTTTGGCCTTCTGAGATTGTATCTCCAATTACTGCTGCAATTTTTCTTGTGTACGTTTCAGCTGTGAATTTGGAGATTGCTCAAATCCATTTCACCAGATCACAGAGAAGAAAGAAATGTTCTGGCATTTATTACTGTTCTGGCCAGGTGTGACCTGATACTTATAATCCATGACGGCCTGAAAATCATTCGTATGTTTATAACTCTGGACAAAATGTGATTGGTAATATCTTCAGGCATGTTTGGATGAAAAGGACAGGCTAACATGGTGAGTTATAAAGCTATTCTTTCTTCTCTGTGATCTGAGATAGATGTGATGAAAGTCTCCTCACTCTGATTTCTGGTTAAGGGCACAGGTGAAATGGATTTGAGCAATCTCCAATTTGTTCCCAGCGCACATGAATAAATGCGAAGCAGTCCTCCAAATTCACAACTAAAACATACACAAGAAAAATTGCAGCAGTAGGTGCAATCTCAAAGGGCCAAAAAGTCATGTTTTGGTTAAAAAAGAGAAATTTTGATCTAAAAGGCAGCTTGCAACTGGAAAAAAGCTTAAGGCAGCTATAGTCGTCAGCCTTTCTGCTCCTTCATTGATTTCATTCAGGCTTAATTCCTCTTAATGCTTCACTCTTATCATTGTTCTTATTATCGTCCAGCTGGGTGGGACTGCCCTCGCCTGGTTCCATTCTTATCTATCTAATCGTAGCCAGAGAATCACCTGCAACGGCTTCTCTTCCTGCTCCCGCATCGTTACCTCTGGTGTCCCCCAAGAATCTATCCTTGGCCCCCTCCTATTTCTGATCTACATGCTGCCCCTTGGCGACATCATCCGAAAACACAGCGTCAGTTTCCACATGTACACTGATGACACCCAGCTCTACCTCACCACCACTTCTCTCGACCCCTCCACGGTCTCTAAATTGTCAGATTGCTTGTCCGACATACAGTTCTGGATGAGCAGAAATTTTCTCCAATTAAATATTGGTAAGACCGAAGCCATTGTTTTCGGTCCCCGCCACAAACTCCGTTCCCTAGCCACTGACTCCATCCCTCTCCCTAACATCTGTCTGAGGCTGAGCCACACTGTTCACAACCTTGGTGTCATATTTGATCCTGAAATGAGCTTCCGACCATATATCCGTGGCATAACTAAGACCGCCTATTTCCACCTCTGTAACATCGCCTGTTTCCACCCTTGCCTCAGCTCATCCACTGTGAAACCCTCACCCATGCCTTTGTTACCTCTAGACTTGACTATTCCAATGCACTCCTGGCTGACCTCCCACATTCTACCCTATGTAAAATTGAGGTCATCCAAGACTCAGCTGCCGTGTCCTAATTCAAGTCCCGTTCACCCATCATCCCTGTGCTCGCTGACCTACAGTGGCTCCCGGTTAAGCAGCGCCTCGATTTCAAAATTCTCATCCTTGTTTTCAAATCCCTCCATGGCCTCACCCCTCCCTATCTCTGTAATCTCCTTCAGCCCCACAACCCCCCCGCCCCCCCGAGATATCTGCGCTCCTCTAATTCTGCCCTCTTGAGCATCCCTGATTATAATCGCTCAACCATTGGTGGCCGTGCTTTCTGTTGCCTAGGCCCTAAGCTCTGGAATTCCCTGCCTAAACCTCTCCGCCTCTCTACCTCTCTTTCCTCCTTTAAGACGCTGCTTAAAACCTACCTCTTTGACCAAGCCTTTGGTCACCTGCCCTAATTTATCCTTATGTGGCTCGGTGTCAAATTTTTTGTCTTATAATACTCCTGTGAAGCGCCTTGGGACATTTTACTATGTTAAAGGCGCTATATAAATACAAGTTGTTGTTGTTGTTGTTCTAATTAAAATTTAGTTCTTGCAGCAGTTTGGTTTATCTTGGCTGTTAGATATGAAACCATTTTGTGAATTCACACATCCAAGAACAAAATGAACATTGTGGATGTATTCCTATTGTTTACTATATAAAGCATGCAGTGGTATTTGCTTCAAGACTGTGGAGAGATCCACTGTACACTTGCCTGTTATCCCAGGTGAAAGATGCATGAAGGCAGGGGAAATGTTTTAATCATAGACTGAAATAAAGCCACAAGGGTTGTTTTACTGTGAGGCAATAAAATATTCAATTTCTTTTTCCTGAAAAGATCAAGATCTCTGTGATGATAGCAAAATACTGCAGATGCTGGAAATCCGAAATAACAACAGAAAACGCTGGAAAAACTCAGCAGGCGAGGCAGCATCCGTGGAGAGAGAAAGAGAGTTAACGTTTCAGGTCGTTTCGACCTGAAACGTTAACTCTGTTTCTCTCTCCACGGATGCTGCCTCGCCTGCTGAGTTTTTCCAGCGTTTTCTGTTGTTATTTAAGATCTCTGTGATACTCAGTTTGATGACTGATGAGAAATAATGGGCTAATACATTTAAAGGGACACCACTGACAAAAAGTGGAGGACCTTCTTTTAAAACACATGGGGGGGGGGTAATTTTGACTTTGTGCGAGAGTGTAAAATGGGTAACAACGAATTGGCAGCCCGTTTTACATCTCTCCTGATTTTTATTTCCATTCATGATGTAGGACTTTCTCCTACTACCGTTCGGACCTCGAGAATTACAAATAAGCGTAACAATGACAGATAAGGTTGTTATAAATAAAATGATCTTTATTCCCACTACAGTTTATTATTCTCAGCAATTTATATGCTCTACAGTTTACTCCAGCACTTTATATGCCCCACAGTTTAATAAGTCCGTACATAGAAGTAACCCCAGCAATTTATATGCTCACCATTTAATAAGTCCATACATAAAAGTACTCCCAGCAATGTATAGGCTCTACAGTTTCGTACATAAAAGTACTCCCAGCAATATATACGCTCTATGTCTGACTTTCATACATACATACACGCCTCGTCGGGTGATCAATTTGACTTGGTGGTAGGCTGCAAAAGTCGACTGGCCATTCAAAACAGCTCCCTTTGTCCTTCTGATTTCCGCGCTTCTGTCTCTACCCTTTATGGTGCCCTCCTGCATGGGCCCCCTTGTTTTCCTTCAGCTGCCTCCCTCTGATAGGTCAGTTGCACTCCCAACCTTCCCTGATTGGAGTTCCTTCTGCATGATACGCTCATGTTCCTGTGATGTGTGTGGGGGTGGGGCTTCCTCTTCACCCTTCCTGTCCATGTGGTCTTCCAAACAAAGGACCACATGCTGACCTCCTCCATTTTGAATCCTTACAAACAAAGGAACACACACTGACCTCCTCAATTTGAATCCGTCCGTTATCATCTCACAATCTGTTCGCAATTTCAATCTCCACACGGTAGCAGCAGTTTTATTACGTGTATAGCAGCTTACAATGATGGATTAGAATAACTAGATTATTCCTACTCCATGACTACAAAAGATCCAGTTTGTATCTCAGCATTGTGTATTCAGCCTAGCAGATTAAGACATGGGGGGAGATTTTCCTGGGTTTAGTGCTCAAATAGCACCTGAAAAAGGGATGCTATGCACAGAAAAAATGGGTATTAATTGTTTGCTCCCATTTTGCACATTAATAGCACTGCATTCAAATTCCCAGTTGAAGCATGCTGGGGAATCTGAATGAACTAGTATCTCCATCTTAGGAACTGGCTCTGTCAATATTTATATTCTTCACCACCTCAAACCTTTTATTGTACAGCTTCAATCTGTTGAGCTGATGTACCTCATAATGAACTTGAACCTTCAGTTAATTTGGCTGGCTGCCCACGTTATCCAAGTAGATCCAAAAACACCTAGAAATTCAATAAAAGCTGAAATTTCACGCAGTCACACTGTAAAGTTGACAACCTTTTGTAAGGGTTTTTTTGTCGTGCTTGTATCGCAGACGGTGCTGGTGCGGGGTTAGGCCTTCGTTGCCTAATACTATTGCTTGCTCTGGTCTCCGGCCAGCCTTGTTGCAATAAGCACCTGTGAGTGGTTCGACCCACTCGCCCTTACGGTTCTAACACTGGACTTAGGTGCGAGAGCAGTAATGCAGAGAAAAACTCAAATAGACCCGGTTGAATAGTACGAAATGGAAATCTTTATTGCATAGCGTCCAAAATCATGAAGTACATGTCATAGGCGCAAATTAACGAGAGTACAAGTATACATACATTCATAAAGCTTGGTCTATGGTAATGAAGAACGCACGGCACATCGTAAAAAGGGGAACACATTATACTTTATCCTTAATAAAACCACCCTCCCTTATCAATACCTACACTACATCTAGATTTGTAGGATCGTGAAACATGCTCACCACTCGTGATACTTCGGAGAATTTTAAAGTGAGGCACTCGGCTCGTTTCGCTGCAGCGCCTGACTGTCACGTGTTTGGAGGGGTCTCTGTACCCCACTTGTTTATCTTCGCTGCTGCTGCAAGCAGGCCGGGCTCCCCGTTGTCATGAAGAACTCGACAGTGCTCGGGCCCGGCTGTAGAACTCAAAGAAAAGTCTTCCTGGACCGACACCAGTTGCCGGTAGAATTCAAAGAAGAGTCTTCCTGTATCGACACCAGTTGTCGATAAAATTCGAGGAAGAGTCTATGACCAGTTCGTGCAGTAACTGATAGAGTTCGTATAAATTCGGCGCGGTCGGGGTTTACTGACCGCGGCGGCACGTGGATTCTTCTTCTTCTCTTCTCATCTCGTCTCGTCTCATCTCTTCGGGCCTTCGGGGTCCAAAACACCGTTTACCAACACTCGGGATGGTGCACCCGGTTACTCGCCCTTCGTCGAGGCAGCTCGTCCCGATTGAGCTCCACCCAACATTCGAATAACCGTCCAGTGCGGCTAAAAGTCCAGAGTCAACAGTCCAGAGAAACAATAGCACGAATCAAGCGAATAATAGTCGAATCAAGAGCATCAGCCGAGATAAGAGAAATAAGCCCGCGATGGACATTTGTTGTCTATAGTTATAGTGCTGTGTTCCCTTATCTCCCACTCAAATCTTAATGTTTGTCCTTTGTGAAATATTGGCGCTCAAAACTCCCAGCATGGGGTGATTCTTGTCTTTAACGGGTTTCGGTAGTACCTGAGACTGGCCAACTACCCGTTAATGTTTTCCCCATTGTCGAACCGGCTCGGAGCCTCCCTGGCTGGGTTTTGGGGGCCCCGAATACTTGTTTAATCACCCGAGAATGGCTCTCTCATTGTAGAGCCGTGGGGGTATTTGCGTATTGATGTGTCTGGATGGGCCTTCGATTGCCCAGTACAATGGTCCTTACTTGTGCATGGAAAATGATTCCAGCACTCATATCTTTTGCTATTGTCACAAATGCAAACAGGTTGCATCCTGTCTTTATCAGTGCTTAGCGAAAATGTTTATTCGAATGCCATCTTGTCTGCCCACTGTACTTCTGGAAACTTCTGCCACGATGCGCGGTGGCCATTTTACAGGCTTCTGTGTCCTGTTTAATCATGACAGCATTTCGTTTAAATAAACTGATCAAACGAATTTGCTTCTATCTCGTTATTTCGAATCGCGATAATTGCGAAACTTTACACTTTCCTGATTACATTTTGCAGGCACTGGGGAAAAATAATGATTAAGGGTAAGGTTGACTACCAGTTCTTTGTTCAGGTGTCTTGTACTGAGTTTTTGTTGTCTTTAATACAAAGACCATGATCAGTCATCAGGGAAGTGACCCTTTGGAAAGAAATGTTCACCACATAAAGATATTTCTAATTTAGCTCATTGTGGACATATATAATAAATCGCCTTGCATTTGCACCTGATACTGCTTTAGATTTACTGATCTCTAAAGTTTTGTTCACAAGTGCATATACAAAGAGCCATGAGGCAGAGAAATGGGTCAGAGTTGGGGCAGATATGCAGGGGTGGGTGGAAATCCCATCCTGCCCAGAAGAGAATCTACCAACGATTTTAACTGGGAGCGGGAATCGGGCAGGAGGAGGTGAGGTGAACTCCAAATTCTCCTGACTCTGGCAGCATGAGGCCCGAGCAATTTTAGCTCCGGGCCTCATCTGTACACCGCCGGTCAGCTGCCTGCCCAAAATGATGCGGAGATGCCGGTGTTGGACTGGGGTGGACAAAAGTGAGAAGTCGCACAACACCAGGTTATAGTCCAAAATGGGCAGGAAGCAGCAGCTGGCTGGCGAGTAGGAGCGGAAATTCAGGCAGCAGGAGATCTTACTTAGAATTTCATTCTGGTGGTGAAATGACATCAAAAGGATAAGGACTGAAGAATTCTGCTTCCTCTCATGTCAATTCCAGCTGAAGCAGTGTCTTGTCAGTGCTGCGCTTTTTAAAATTGATATGCAGGCACCTGCATATACAAATGCTTTTAAAAAAAATAAAAAGCAGTTTAAATTTGTCCTGCAATTTTTTTGTCCTATTTTCTTCCCTTCCTTCTCTCTCCTGAAGACATATCGGGGTGAAATTACACAGTAGGGAGTAATCTTCTGGGACTTTTGCCAAGTTCTTCATATCAGAGCTTGGATATTGTGCTGACAATTGGACTAAGATGGAGCCTCACAACCAAGCTTAGTCCTGTCCTCACCCAATGTCTGGACACCTACTTTCATCCAATATTTCAATGCTTATATTTTGTGCTGTGACTATCTGGCATGTCTGAATTAACTAATCTTAGCCAGGGTGTTAGAAAAATCAGAGGAAAAGAAACTGGATGACAAATTTAAACTGTTACATGCCCACACGCCCCTCTGAGTTTGGGCTTCTTTGGCTCTCGACTTCCTTCTCTTTACTTTTGGTGGCAGGGCCTTCTGTCCTTTTCCCTCACGCTTAGGAGCTATCTTTCTAAATCCCTCTGCCTTGCTGCCGCTTGCCCCACCTTCAAAACTCTTTTCCTGCTATTGTTTGGTGTCCATTTTTGGCCTCTGTGAACTGCCTTGGGACGTTTTACTATGTTAAAGGTACTACATAAATGCAAGCTATCATTCTCTGCCGATCTTCATTAGTAAACTCAGGGGAATGATTTACCATTAGTTTTCAACAAGTTTGTAGCTGGAGAAGAAGACCCTGCCCTATCATTAATAGCAATAGCAAAAATCCTTTCACTTTTTAATAAGTGTGTAAGGGGAATTAACTTTTTAACATTACTGTTAGCTTGAAAGAACCCTAGATCTCAGTAGGTCTTAAATTTGCTATAGCTAAGTAATGTTATAAAGACGAGCTTGTGAAAAGGGGTCAATATGCCCCTGTCTCCTTGAACCCTGCTCATATGGTGGATCACTAACTTCACCTGGCCATGAGTGAAATGGGGCCTGTAGTTCTGTGAGCCTTCATTAGCCTGAGTGAAAGATGTGTCAAACTTTCTGAATATACAACTGACCTTTGCTATTGGAGCTATAGAGATTGAAACACAACAGGAAACCTCAGATGCTCTGGATGATCTGTTATTGTATGAAATATTTAAAATATCAAGGGAATTTGATTGGAATCACCAGTAGTTTGATATTATGCTAGAACTTTCACCTTCACTGCCTGCGTGGTAATCTGGTGGATTACTGATTACTGTAAAACAATCCGTTGTAGAGATCGACAGATTGAAAATCGGGCGGGTTCCACAATGAGCGGGTGATTCGCTCTGTCAGATTACTGCCCAAGTGGTGAAGGTGAATATGAATTCTGTAGTGTCTGAATTAAAAAAAACAAAGATCAGAAATCTAACCTCACCAAGCAACTCAGCAGTACAGTTCCCTTGCCCTAACTCAACCTTGACTATTTAATAAACAGAGGCAAAGAAACAGCAAAGTATATTGTAAATATTAAAATATATGGCAAATTTGAAGGGGATCTTTCTTGGTTTTTGGGTAGTCTTGCTGCATGCACAGACAGGCCTACCTTCTATCTAGTTCACCCACTAATATTCGTTACTCTGTGTGCAATTCATCCCTATCCATTCATCATTCTATAGAAATACTTCCTGTATATTACAATTCCTTAGCACTGGCTATTCTTGTCTGCAGAAAATTAACTTTCACCAAATGGAAACAGATGCAATTTGATAATGTACACATTAGTAAATGAAAAACTCTTCTGAATACGTGGCAAGAATAAACAAGAATGAAGGTTCACTCAATCAATTTGTGGCAAGCCATGCTCCAATAAAAATTCAGAATATCCAAAATGTTTATATTATAAGTAATATAAGGGGAATTGTAAACAGGCAAGACTTGCGCTATGTCTTGTAGTACCAGAGACACTTTAAAGCATTCTGTACTGCTTCTTCATTTGAGAGCTTTACTTATGAAGAAAGAAAGATCTTGCATTTAAATAGAACCTTATCATATCCTCGCCATTAAATATTTCACAAGCAATGGATAACCTTTGTTCTGTAAGCAAACACAGCAGCCATTTTGTGCATAGCAAAGCCCCACAGACAACAAATGAATATTGGCCAAGACACTCGGAGAATTTCCAGCTCTTCCTTGAATTGTGCCATGGGATCTTTTACATGCTGATACTGGATTAGGCAGACAGGTCTTCGGTTTAACATTTAACCTCATCTGAAGGATGACACCTCTGACAGTGCAGCATTCCCTCAGGACTTGCTGAATTGTCAGTATGGGTTACGAGCTCAAGTGTACCTTGAACCTACTACCTTCTGATTCAACGGCAAGAATTGCCACCAACTGAGCTAGTTTGACACTTAACACAGTTGACACTTAAGTTACACTATTGTATTTTATAATCAACATCCACTGCTCACACTTTCGCCACTGCACAATTGAGCCATAAATTGAGTAAAGCATTTATAATAAATCAATGTTATGGAATGGGTAGTGAGATCTATCAGCTGAATAATTAACAAATGTCCCTGTAGCTTTCTCTGTCAGTTAGGACTGAAATACGTTTGTTTGCTTCATTTATTGCTGATACAACAAGCACTAAAACATATTTCCACAATCTGATCTTGTAGAATAACTGACACAACAGCATTCTGGCTCACAATCTGCAAAGATATCAGTTTAATTTTAGTGTACTATTAATCTGTCAATTTGCTACTTAACAGACCTGGATATAGAATAATGCAAGGTATGCATTTTTAGAGAATGATGGACATTCTTCCTACAATCCCAGAAAAGCATTACCATAACTTTAGGTGAGGAATGTGCATCATCTCTGAGTATTCACATCAGCAGTCTGAATTCATTCATTCCATTTCCATTGTGACTCCATTTTACAAATGTACTGCTTAGTTTAGGTTTGGAAATGCTTGGCTCAATTACTGTAACACAGTAAGTTCTCGAGTTCCAGTTTATTTCAACCAGATACTTACACTGGCATCTTGAATCAGTTTAGGCCAGCTCATCTTCCCTGTGGATGTATTTTTAATTTCAGTTCCCTTAATATTTTGATTTATCCTTCATTCTTTCGTCTACGTTCACCATCAGTTTGGATTGGACCAGAATGAACAGCTTTAGATGTTTTTGCTTGAAAATAGGGGATAGTTGCATAATTTCTGATGTCTTGCAGTAAGGCTTTTTATAAAATTCTTAGCCTGGATACTACTGTGTTATCTGTATGGTTGCTTAAAATCAAATTCCTCCGATCAAATTCTCCACTTTACTATTTTAGTTAAGACATTAACCCATTTATTTTAAATGGCAGCCATTTTACACACAGCAAAACCCCACTGAAGGGGTTAAAAGTTAGATTAGTGGCTTAACTGACGAGCTGGCTGATGTAATAAAGGAGAAGTCTGGCAGAACAAAGACAGTTGCTGACAGTTGGAAAAAGCATATTACACGATGATTGGGGAAGTGAAAGAAGGCAAAGAGGCCATACATTAAACAATGGGTCGCCAATGTGATTTGTGAAGATGTGGTTAAGTGTACAAAATTGGATAAGAGCTAAAGATGTGGAAACAGGGCAAATGAGATAAACAAGATGTGTTTTGTGGAGATGTGATTAAGTGTACGTGACTTGGACAGTTAATTGGCCAAGTCCCGAAGATGTGAAGGAAACAAGGTGTAAAAATTAGACTCCCGGGTAGTGAGGACATGGGACCAGCCCAGGTCAGGATTAGGCGGTTTATTAAGGAACTATGCAAACAACTGCATGATCTGAGACAGGAAGTCAGGGACCAACAAATAGTCAGGGATATGGAATTGGAGGAAACGGAGGAAGAACAAAATTTACCAGTAGTAGGGGACAGGGTGATGGTAAGAGTCTTACCCGCCAGATCAGGATGGGCATCTCACTGGCAGGGACCCTACGAGGTCCTAATGACCAGCGACACTTGCGCATGCGTAAATATGAAAGGAAAAGGTCGGTGGAAACACTGGACACAACTTAAGAAATTCAAAAGCACAGTAAATAATAAGGACTAAACCGGTGACGACCGCGTCCACTGTTTATCTCCCTCTACAGGACTCAGATATGGATGACCTTACTGATATGCCTGGCCATGGCGACCACAAAAGGAGCCACATCGGTCGACCAAAGGGAGCAACGAGGCCTGTATTACAAGAACTCGAGCGACGTCAGTTGCAATCGGGAACGTGGGGCGTTAACTGTCACAGTTGATAAAACAGTGTATTTAAATTGTAACTCCGGGTTAACGGGCGTAAGCATATTTGACAACAAGCCAGGCGATACAGGGGATAGGGGTAACATGGGGATGGCTGTTAAATGGACAAACATGAGCACGGTATGCTTCAGGAAGAAGAGTGATGATACATTAACATGTGTACAGGGAGGAACTATGCAAGTAAGATGTGGGAGGGATTTCAGTCAGATGTCCGGGGTACTCCAGCAGGAAGAAGGAGGGTGGGAACTATGCCCAACCTCCAAGTGCACCAACTCTGATGATTGGTGTTGGAAGTTGAACCCCCGGGATACCCCCACCACCACAACCACACCAACCACCTCAGTAATAGGAGCCCCGAAGCCCACCACTTTGACTACGGAGGAAGCCTTGAGGTTACCGCAGCCTAGCTCTGGACCCAAAGGGGGGCTCATGATCCGGGATTCTGATAGGCGCTTATTTGAGAATGTACACCATGAGATAGTTTCGGTTGTCCTCAACATTAGCCAGATGGGGTTACCCAAATGGTGCGAGTGGCAAACAAGGTCATTTTACCATCAGCTCCTCGACATGACAGTTACTGATGCCCTCCGGGCCTCTGGGAGACGCGTGCGGTTGAGCCTATCTCGCTGCAAGAGGAACCTGGTAAATGATATAGCCACTGCTTATAGTGCAGGGACATCCACAGTTAATTCCCTGGATATAGCGGAAATTGATAGCAAGGTGAATCATCTAACATCCAAACTAAGGGACCTCATGTTAAAGGCAAATAAGTTGGAGGGACAACAGGGACAGACCAGAGAAGACTTGGCTAAAACTCTATTAGAGTCCGTGTAAGTTTTGGAAAATCATGCCAATACAGTTAACCACGTCACCGCCACCCTGCATAACGTAACCAATCAGGCTTCTAGGGAGCGAATGTGCATGGCCTACGGTGCATAGCTAGTGGGGGAGGTGCGACATAATCTAGCACAGCTCCACAATGGAGATGTGCCGAATTGGATTACAGATAGTGCACTGCAAGACTGGGTGCCAGACAGCGGTAATCTGCCCGACAACTAAACATTGGGCCGAAAATTGATCCCGGGACGCGAGAGTAGGCACTGCGTACTCTCGCGTATTCCCACTCCAATTGCCGGTTTTCTGCATGCCCTGTGCATGCGCTGAAAACCGGCAATTGCTCTTCTGAAAAGGGGGCGGGTCCTGGGTGCATCGCGTGCGCGCTACAGGCTGCGCGCACGCTGTGCACTTCATGCTTTGGACGCGCAGGTAAGTAGGGAAGATTTTGGAAATGTAAAAATGTAAGGGTTTTTGTCTCTCAGCCTGTGAGATTCGCGTGGCTCTGTGCAGCCCGGGTGCTAGTGCGGGTTTAGGCCTTGTTGCCTGTTCTGGTCTCCAGCCAGTCTGGGAGCACTAGACACACCTGTGAGTGGTTCGACCCACTCGCCCTTACGGTTCTAGACACTGGACTTAGATGCGAGAGCAGTAATGGAGATGAAACTCAGGTAGACTCGGTTGAATGGTACGAAATGGAAAATCTTTATTGCATAATATTTAAGATTACGAAACACATGTCATAAGCACAGATTAATGACAGTACAATCTTACACGCAGTTATGTAACTAATTTCGGGGAAACGAGGAACGAACGACACATCGTAAATGGGGGCACACATTACAATTATCCTTAATACTTAAAACCCTCCCCTATCAATATCTGTCCTAAGCTAGATTCGTAGGATTCGAGACTCATGCTCACCACTCGTGATAACTCGGAGAATTCCGAAAACTCTGATCGGATGTTTTTCACCGCAGCGCCCACGTGTCGATCAGGGGGTCTCCTGGCCCCACTTGTTTACTCGTTTCTGCTCCGGCTAGCAGGCTGGAACGTCTGCTGTCATGAAGATCTGTGTTGTCCTCGGAGTTCCGACTCTACTCAAAAAAGAGTCTTCCTGTGCCCTCGCACGGATGCGATAGAATTCGAAGAATAATCTTCCTGGCAGTTCTGTAAAACTCGAAGAAGTCTTCCTGGCAAGGAAAATGTCTATTCGACCTACAGGCGCGGTCGGAGCTTACTGACCGTGGCGATAAGTATGGTCTTCTTCTCTTCTCATCTCATCTCATCTCATCTCGGGCCTTCGGTTCCAACACCGTTTACCGACTTATCGGGATGGTGCGCCCGCTTCAAGGCTTCAGAGCCCAGTTCTACACAGGTCTTCGCGACACGACACGAGGTAGATTCGAGCGGATCGTAAAGTTCAACAGTCTTTTGAAAAGAGACACGAGGCAAGCAGGAACAAGACGGCGAGTCAAGAGCAGCCACGAGGATCAACACCAGCAGGATAAGAGTCAACCGAATAAGAGTCAAGAGTCAAGAGAGAGATGGACGGTTTGGAGCTTGCAATTATAGTGCAAAATCTTCCGTTTCCCGCCCAACCTTAATGTCTTTTCTTTTGTTAGGGTTTGGCGCTCAAATGTCTTGTATAGGGGTGATCTTCGTTTTAATGGGTTTCGGGGCTACTCGTAAATGTCTGAGTACCTGTTAATATTTCTCCCATTGTTTAATCGGTCGGTGTTCTCCCTGGAGGGGTTTTGGGCTTCCAAGTGTTTTCTGTAACTACCCGCTAACGGCTCTCTCATCGTAGGGTCGTTGGGATTTTACATATTAATGTCTTTGGATGGGTTCGTGATTACTTGGTACAACAGCCCTCATTCGCACCTGGGAGACCGATTTCAGTATTTATGTGTATACTGTGAACCCATGATGTCTCGTGTATTATCTTCAATGTGCTGAGTCTTAATCGATCTTGCACAAATGTTTACTGGAACGCCATCTTGTCTGCCTGTTGAAAAGTCTAGAATGTTCTGCCACGAGGCGCGGCGGCCATTTTACAAGCTGCTTGTGTCCACTTTGAAAACCTGACAGCATTCTGCTGAAATAAAAGCTGTTTGAACGAAACTATGTGTTCTTCTCCTTATTAATAAAATCGCGATATATTGCAAATTCTACAGTCCCTCCTGTTGATGCGAATAACTCCGCTTATCGTATCAAAAATATTGTGGTGAGCAATATTATCTCGATTTCTCCAGATCCAGAAAATTAATCCCATAACTTAAACTATCTAGGGTCTTTGCGTCGTCCTTATTTCCCAAGAAAATTACACTTTATATCACCGTAGGCATCATTTGCCTTTAAACTTACACCACTTGTTTTCCTTCCAGGTGTAACCAGGCCGATGCCTCTCGTATCACCTGTATATTCATATTTTTATTTAGGGAAAAGAAAAAGAAAACAAAACCAAACAATCATTTTTAACTATAACACCATCACCAAAATAATCAACACCAACTCTTAAAACATGTCGAGTTCCAAACGTATTTACAGTTTCCGAAAAATCATGATCGAGTACAAACTTCCGCGGCGCACGTGGCAAGCGGGAGTGACGCCATTTTCCGATCACACGGTGCTTTCATCGTGCACGCGCACGTAACGTTCTCGCCACTCTCCCGTGTTTTCGTGCTTGGTGAGGCGTTTGCCTCTCTTACAATGTACGACCAATAGGTACACTACAATAAAAACTTGGCATACAACTAAAATGTGGGAGGCTATTCTGATCCATGAAGGTACTTCAATATTGGTGAACAGATTCCACCACGGTGGAATTACTATATCCAGAATGTCTGTTCCTATTTCGACAGTTTTCTGCTCTAGTGTGTAAAAATGTTTCTGTGACACCGCGACGGCTTTCAAAAGCTTGGTGAGGTGTTCAGGGAGAGGGGGAATGAGGTATCTGAAATGCGCGACGAATCGCTGCAAGTCGGTGAAATTCTCTTTTACTGTTAGATGAACAGTGGATGGTTCAGGGATTGGGACAATTCGCTGTTGTGCTACTTGAACTTCCGCCCTGGGTTTGAAACAGAAACTGCTGTCACTCACCGGACACCAGCTACGGTTTCCATGCTGGTAGTGTTGCGCTGCAGTGGTAACACAATATGTTCCACCCCCGATGTATGCTACCTGCGGAGGCACATGATCTTGTGCCATTGCCTCCATGGTGCAATTCATGGACTTGGCGCCAGCCGTTCTGAACCCGCACTGTGGTGTTAAAAAGGCATTCAAGTGCTGGGGACACAGTATTATGTGTGCTCCCCTGCCACGACAACCAGAGAGATCTGTACCTGTCATCGTTTGCTCCCAGCGGATGACGTAAGGTGGAACCGCTGCATAGCGAATATGGGCTCCCCCCTGAATGACACCAATGTTCTCTACCCGATACACCAGGGCGGGCTTTGCTGTGTCGCCCAAAACCGGCATACGTAGTACTATACCCATGATAGTATGGTTTGATCGTCCGCAGTCCACGGGGACTGGGTATGCTTCTGAAGCTAGCCTGAGCTGGCACGGGCTTAATGCGTTCTGAAAAGGGTGGAGCGCCCGCAGGTGTTTGTTACTTATCCAGGACGGGACCAAACCTTGTTTTAAATCCTCCAAATTACTGCGGCCCTCGCCCAGTAACCACGCCCCGTAAAGCACGCACACCTCATTCTGCAGCTTGATCGGATGCATTCCGATCTTCCCTAATCAGGGCATTTACCGTCTTTGCATGTTTCTCTAACTCTGCTATAATTTCCTTTAAATGGAGAGTCATGGCTTGGTCCTCGTGTAAACCCGACCCAACCACTTTATTTTCATCTGTTAGAATGTCTTTTAATTGCGTCTTTAAACCATTAATCTGGGTCTGCAGCTCCACACTGTCTAGAGCGTTGACCACAGATGTACCCGTGTTAAAAGCAGTGAACGCGTCGTTCACTACACCCCTTCTTTGCCTCCCCACTTGATCAAAAACTTCATGTGGTGCAGTGTACAAACTTGTTTTATCAATTTCCGCGAAATCGAATTCGTAAAATTGTCTGAACATCTTGGTCAACAGGACCTGATACAACTGTTCCGTCTTTTTGGGGCACCACTCTGGTAACCGCACCTCGGTGAGATTTAAAATCACCGAGGCTACCACGTAATGTACCCCCTGAAATAGTATCTGGTCTGTGGGGACCAGTACCAAACCATTCCCGGGTCCCTTACTAGTTTTAGGGCACCCTTCCTCTTCAGCTAGAACCACCGGAATCGTGGGCGGGGCTTTGCGTGGGCGCGTAATGAGCTCAGTGGCATTTACCGGGATCGAAGAGTATGGGGCTCCGTACCCCCGGGTGCTCGCATCCCACCTCATCCCCTGTCCGTTATCCTGCCATTGATTAATGAAAAATATGGAGATGCCTTTGGGGCAAGCGTACTTTGACCCCCACATGCATACATAAATTCCCTCATCCGGTTCCCACCATTTGTCCCAACAGACTCTCACTTGTCCGTTTGTCCCCGTAATTGTCCGATGGGTATTATTACCCAGTCGTTCCCACTCGACCGAAGAGTTCCTCATGTTTTTGCTCAGCTTTCGCAGCCACCACCATCGGCTCAATGGGACATTTCCATTACAAGTCAAACAAATCCGTTTGCCGACGGTGACGCTGATTCTGGGTGCGATGATCCTTACTTTGGGGCACATTAAAGAAGTCTCTTGGTAGGCAAACCCCGATGTGCTGGAATACTCCGTCGAGTTCGTTCCCAGCCATCCTGGCCACCTTCCCTTGTGGAAATAGGTGGTGGTCTCCTCAGCCTCCCGTCTTCCGGTCCCATCCACCGCGATGGGGGCCGTGTCCCCGGAGCATCCAAACACCACGACATCCTTGGTGCGGCCTCGATAGGCCAATCCACATCCGATTGCCGCGAGCAATACTAGAATTCGTTCCATCCTTCCTTGGTTCCTGTGATCAGATAGAATGAGGTAGCCAGCCTCGCAAGAGTCTCTGGCTTTTGTGAAGGGTGAGCGGGTCCCCTGACCTCGCCTCACGTAAACTTCAATGTTCACTAAATAAACTTTAACTAAACCTATCTAAAACTCCCATCATTTTATCATTTTCTGTTAAAATTAAACTACAAACTTAACCTTATTTAAAACTATGAACTTATTACCTTAAACTTATCAGAAACTTATCCTAAACTTAAACTTATTACTGTACAACGCCGCCCGTTCCCAGGGCGGCCCCTTTAAATTCTGAGAAGGCTGCTGCGAGCTCTTCCCGACGGTGGGAGGGCACTGACCCCTTCCTTTGATCTGCCGCAGCCTGTTGCTGCTGCGATGGGACCGGGCCCTACCTGGGCTGCCTTAACCTTAAGCCTGCGCCTTGGGGCAGTCTGGGGCCATGACCACATCTTCCTGGGCTGGGGTGCTCGACTTGACCTACGAGGAGTTGTCGGGGGCAGGAATCCCAGGACCGACGGACCGGGTTTCGAGACTTTCGCCGGGACGACCTGTGGTGCCACCACAGTCGCTGGCTCCGCCTCCCCTGACTCCGCCTCCCTGACCTCGGGACTTGCAGCTTGTGGCACTGCCCTGCTCGGCCCAGCAGGCGGCCCTTCACTCGCAATCCCTACCTCCCTCGAGGGCAGGACGTTCAAGGCGGGCGGCTCGGGCTCTGAGGTTTCCGCCGTCATGCCCTGTGGTCTCACAGCGGCTGGCTCCGCCTCCCCTAGCTCCTCCCTCCTGTGTTCGGGACCTGCAGCCTCGGTGTCCACCCTGTGTGGATCTCTATCTGCAGCCCCTGTCCTCCCTATACCTGAATCGGGGGCGACCCTTGCGTTCCCCGATTCCCACTCGTCCTCATCACTATCCTCATCTGACTCGAGTTCCGGGAACTCTCCCTCATCTGACTCCCAACCCCACAAAAATGTTTCACAATTTTCCAGGATGTCTCCTCCCCTGATGCAAGCTGCTTTGCCTGCCTGTGTGCCCTGTGGTCCTACCTGGGGCTGCGAGTCCCCACTCGCAGGTTTTGCCCCTGTGGTTTTCCCTTGTGCACCTGGCTTGTACAGTTTGCACTGGTTTACATCCCTGCTTCTGGCTACCCTGTAGGCTGCTTTTATCTCTCTAAGCTGCCCTTCTAGCCTGAGCACGTCTAACTTTCCCATTAAGCGGGCGTTCTCCTCCCGCAGGGCCTGCTCTCTAAGCTGCACTTCCAGCCCATCTATTTTCCCTATTAAACGGGCGTTCTCCTCCCGCAAGGCCTGCTCTTTCAACCTGGCCTCCTCACAGGAGACGCCCTCCTGTGCGTGTCTTTTAAAAGGACACAGGTAGGCAGGCTGCGTGGGCTCTAGTCATTGGGTATTGTTAGACGGGCCTGTGGCACCTACGGGGCCGGTAGCAACCGCCACTTTTCCATGCGCACTCATAAAGTTGCGCATGGCTCCCAACACTGTTTCGAGGTCGTCGGGAGGGGTGGGTGCACTAGCTTCCCTAACAAAGACAAGCATCTGGGCTCGGGCTGCGGGATTTTTATCCCTGGAATCCTTCCAAGGGTTCCTGCAGTTCTTGCGCCAGTGCCCTGTCCTCCCACACCCGTAACAAGCATTACTTGCCTGCGGGGCGCGGTTACCCTCCTGATGCCACTCCTTTTGAGCCGGGGCTGCGGGTCGTACCTCATGTACTTTTCCCTTAAGGGGACGTGTTCCCATACCCCTTATATTGCGGTATCCTACCGTGAGTCGATTTAAGACCGACTCTTCCGTAATGTTGGGGTCATTGGGATCAAACCACGCTTTTGCCTGCTCTCTGACGGCTGGCAAACTGTTGGCTACTATACACCTGAGCCAATGAGTTAAACCGACGCCGTCCACAGCGTCGCGCTCTGGCGCACCTGGACAGCTGCGCTGATATACTGGCCACAGCCTGTCGGCAAAAACCTTCGGGGGTTCTCCCTCCATCTGCACTGTCTGTCCCACTCTAACAAACGGACCTTCATCGTCCGTCCCCAACACTTCTAGGACCTCATTTTTTAATGCCTCATAGTTCTTGGTTCCCCTCTTGCTCTCGTCCGAGAGACACTGAAGGATTGAACTGCCTAACGAAAATAACAGCATTTTTGCTGTTTCCCCATCGTCACAGCCGTTAATGGCTGCGGTTTGCTCAACTTCTCTAAAATGCACGGAAGGGTCGTCTGACTCGGTCAGCTTCCGTACGTGATTTATCATAACTCTCAGCTGGTGTGAGCTGTGAGGCAACACAAGCTGGTTGAGGAGATCCCCTTCTTCCCCACCGTTTCTGTTTGGGCCCCTTTTTATACCCGTAACTGGACACAACGGTCCCTTTTCCACTTCTCCCTCAGTGGGCTCTTTCGTTTCTTCTACTACTTCTCCCCTTACCCAGGTTTCCGAATAGCTGGGTGGCGCGGAGGGCGTAGTGGCTAATACTTCCTTTGCTTTACTGGGTGGGAATTTCTGAGACTCCTCATCTACTAGTGGCTGGTGTGCTGACGGACTGATAAGGCACACCATGCCGTGCGCTTTGTTCACGGCCCTTTTAAGGTGTTCTATCTCCTTTTGGCAGACGCTATGATCGGCCCCCTGAAATTTATCCTCAAGGGCCATCTTATATGCCGCCCTAACCCCCGTTAAGCTCTCTTCCTGGGCTCTTATTTGGGCAGCTTGGCGGGCACATCGTTCCTTTAGTCTGCCCTCACTTAACTTTGCCTCAGTGACCTGGCACTCGAGGTAATCTATTTTTGCTTTATGGTGACTGGTGATTTCCTGGCGTTCTCGGTGCAACGCGCTTAAATTCCTAATGAGCAACTCCCCTCCAGAGACCTTCTCATCCATTTCCTCCTCTAAATGCCTGATCCGAGCTGTTTGCGCTGTAATGACCTGGTTTGAAATCTGGACCTGCCTTTTATAGCACATTAACCAGACTGCTTTCTCGACTGTCTTTTTATGTTCCTTACTATCTGTCCACCTCTCGGCTGCCTCTAGTGGACACTTATCCGCTAACAAGTCACTTATCCATTTCTTAGTTAAATTTACCTTTCCGAACACATAATCTGCTATCTTTTCCTGCATAACATTTCGTACATTCACACCAAAGTCTAACACACTACCCTCTCGCTGCCAGTGTCCTGCCACGGTCGCCATTTTCTGTAAGGGTTTTTGTCTCTCAGCCTGTGAGATTCGCGTGGCTCTGTGCAGCCCGGGTGCTAGTGCGGGTTTAGGCCTTGTTGCCTGTTCTGGTCTCCAGCCAGTCTGGGAGCACTAGACACACCTGTGAGTGGTTTGACCTACTCGCCCTTACGGTTCTAGACACTGGACTTAGATGCGAGAGCAGTAATGGAGATGAAACTCAGGTAGACTCGGTTGAATGGTACGAAATGGAAAATCTTTATTGCATAATATTTAAGATTACGAAACACATGTCATAAACACAGATTAATGACAGTACAATCTTACACGCAGTTATGTAACTAATTTCGGGGAAATGAGGAATGAACGACACATCATAAATGGGGGCACACATTACAATTATCCTTAATACTTAAAACCCTCCCCTATCAATATCTGTCCTAAGCTAGATTCGTAGGATTCGAGACTCATGCTCACCACTCGTGATAACTCGGAGAATTCCGAAAACTCTGATCGGATGTTTTTCACCGCAGCGCCCACGTGTCGATCAGGGGGTCTCCTGGCCCCACTTGTTTACTCGTTTCTGCTCCGGCTAGCAGGCTGGAACGTCTGCTGTCATGAAGATCTGTGTTGTCCTCGGAGTTCCGACTCTACTCAAAAAAGAGTCTTCCTGTGCCCTCGCACGGATGCGATAGAATTCGAAGAATAATCTTCCTGGCAGTTCTGTAAAACTCGAAGAAGTCTTCCTGGCAAGGAAAATGTCTATTCGACCTACAGGCGCGGTCGGAGCTTACTGACCGTGGCGATAAGTATGGTCTTCTTCTCTTCTCATCTCATCTCATCTCATCTCATCTCGGGCCTTCGGTTCCAACACCGTTTACCGACTTATCGGGATGGTGCGCCCGCTTCAAGGCCTTCAGAGCCCAGTTCTACACAGGTCTTCGCGACACGACACGAGGTAGATTCGAGCGGATCGTAAAGTTCAACAGTCTTTTGAAAAGAGACACGAGGCAAGCAGGAACAAGACGGCGAGTCAAGAGCAGCCACGAGGATCAACACCAGCAGGATAAGAGTCAACCGAATAAGAGTCAAGAGTCAAGAGAGAGATGGACGGTTTGGAGCTTGCAATTATAGTGCAAAATCTTCCGTTTCCCGCCCAACCTTAATGTCTTTTCTTTTGTTAGGGTTTGGCGCTCAAATGTCTTGTATAGGGGTGATCTTCGTTTTAATGGGTTTCGGGGCTACTCGTAAATGTCTGAGTACCTGTTAATATTTCTCCCATTGTTTAATCGGTCGGTGTTCTCCCTGGAGGGGTTTTGGGCTTCCAAGTGTTTTCTGTAACTACCCGCTAACGGCTCTCTCATCGTAGGGTCGTTGGGATTTTACATATTAATGTCTTTGGATGGGTTCGTGATTACTTGGTACAACAGCCCTCATTCGCACCTGGGAGACCGATTTCAGTATTTATGTGTATACTGTGAACCCATGATGTCTCGTGTATTATCTTCAATGTGCTGAGTCTTAATCGATCTTGCACAAATGTTTACTGGAACGCCATCTTGTCTGCCTGTTGAAAAGTCTAGAATGTTCTGCCACGAGGCGCGGCGGCCATTTTACAAGCTGCTTGTGTCCACTTTGAAAACCTGACAGCATTCTGCTGAAATAAAAGCTGTTTGAACGAAACTATGTGTTCTTCTCCTTATTAATAAAATCGCGATATATTGCGAATTCTACAAAAAGGAGGAGTAAGACCCGCTTTTAAGAAGGTAAGTAGTGAATTAAGTATTTTTTTGAATTTTTTTTTACAGGTATATCTTTTTTAGAGACTTTAAAGACAGGTACGTTTATTTTTATAACTTTTTAAAAGATTTTAAATTTTTTCAAAAATTTAATTTTTTATTTAAAATGGTTAATTTAATTAACTATACTTATTTTATTAATGTGATGGTTTTTTTTTAATTTAATTGAGGTTTAGCTGTTATTTTGGGGGGGTGTAAGATTCATAGATTTCACAGCAGGTCTGTGAAACTTATGAATGGAAGATGGTGTGCTGCCATTGGGTCTAACTGAGTCACGTGATCCCACAGCTCGCACGAATTCACTACGCCGCTGGGATACGCAAGCCCAGCACAGCTGATGTCTGGAACATCAAGTTCGTGCGAGCTGGATCTGAAAAAGCACAAGCGAGGTGAGACATCGCGGGGAAGGCTTACCCCCGCGGGAACAGAGCGAGATCAATTTCTGGGCCATTGTGTTACCACTCACCTGAGGCTGATAGGAATGGTATTAGCTGTACTCAGTCTGCAGGAATGGGAATCCAAGCCCCTCTACGAAGTAGAGAATGTCGGGATCATAAGAGATGGCAATTGGCTCAGATACTACCATGCACCCAGTTATGCAACCCAGAAAAGTTCCTTCTTGACGGGGATCTCGCTAGAGGGATGCAGAGAAAGGGGGAGTAACATAGTCTGCCCATATCCCGTGGGGACAGGGCCAGGAGCCATGTGCGGCTTCAACACCACCCTAAACTGTACCCTTGAAATTTCCAGCGCCTGCCATGAGCCAACGCGAGCAGCACACCGGGGAAAAGGAGAATACTGTGTGACCACCAGTGAATCTCAACACCAGTATGGTAACATCCAGTGCCCAGTGACCAGCTCAAGTTTCTGCTTCCGCCCCCGGGCCTCAACAACGATCAGACATGCAACCATAACCTACCTACGGTCGCCCCGCGAGGAACGCGTGAGTCCAACTGACACAACAGCATTCTGGCTCACAATCTGCAAAGATATCAGTTTAATTTTAGTGTACTATTAATCTGTCAATTTGCTACTTAACTGACCTGGATATAGAATAATGCAAGGTATGCATTTTTAGAGAATGATGGACATTCTTCCTACAATCCCAGAAAAGCATTACCATAACTTTAGGTGAGGAATGTGCATCATCTCTGAGTATTCACATCAGCAGTCTGAATTCATTCATTCCATTTCCATTGCGACTCCATTTTACAAATGTACTGCTTAGTTAAGGTTTGGAAATGCTTGGCTCAATTACTGTAACACAGTAAGTTCTCGAGTTCCAGTTTATTTCAACCAGATACTTACACTGGCGTTTTGAATCAGTTTAGGCCAGCTCATCTTCCCTGTGGATGTATTTTTAATTTCAGTTCCCTTAATATTTTGATTTATCCTTCATTCTTTCATCTACGTTCACCATCAGTTTGGATTGGACCAGAATGCACAGCTTTAGATGTTTTTGCTCGAAAATAGGGGATAGTTACATCAAAGTTTCAACTTGTATGCATTGAAGATTAGAAATCATAATTTTTGATGTCGTGTTGTGAAGCTTTTTTAAAAATTCTTAGCCTGGATACTACTGTGTTATCTGTATGGTTGCTTAAAATCAAATTCCTCCGATCAAATTCTCCACTTTACTATTTTAGTTAAGACATTAACCCATTTATTTTAAATGGCAGCCATTTTACACACAGCAAAACCCCACTGAAGGGGTTAAAAGTTAGATTAGCGGCTTAACTGACGAGCTGGCTGATGTAATAAAGGAGAAGTCTGGCAGAACAAAGACAGTTGCTGACAGTTGGAAAAAGCATATTACACGATGATTGGGGGAGTGAAAGAAGGCGAGGAGGCCATGCAATGAACAATGGGCCGCCAATGTGATTTGTGAAGATGTGGTTAAGTGTACAAAATTGGATAAGAGCTAAAGATGTGGAAACAGGGCAAATGAGATAAACAAGATGTGTTTTGTGGAGATGTGATTAAGTGTACGTGACTTGGACAGTTAATTGGCCAAGTCCCGAAGATGTGAAGGAAACAAGGTGTAAAAATTAGACTCCCGTCTCAGCTGCGGCTGAGAGGGCCTCTCCCTGCACGTGCTTGAATAAAGATCGCTTGGAACCAGTACACGCTCGTCTCCGTCTGCTTTGGGGCAGAGAGAAATCCCACAACACCCACAAACAACAATGCAATGCATAACCAACTTGTTTTTAGTGGTGTTGGTCGAGGGAAGAACACAATGCCCTTGCTCAGTACCTTTTGTTATTATTATGATGGCCAGTATGATTTCCCTTTTGTTTTTCTTTTCACTTTATTTTTATCTTCCAAGAAAACATTTTCTACCTTTCATTTCCCTAAGTTACTAGTCCAGATCTGGTCAAAAGGACAGGATGATCCCATGTTCCACATGGAAATCTTCAGCAACATCGTCTGTGCTGTTCTCTGGCCAACCACCAGGGGGCTTGTCTCAGGAAAGGACATCCCCAAACAAACAGTATTTCCTTTTTTCAGTCCTGACAACCCAGTTGAGACTGGTGAAATTCTCATCCCAGGGAAACATGAATGCAAATTTCAGTTCAGACTAAAATTGAAGTAAGGTGGGAGGAGGCTCGTGTGGAGCATAAATATCGGCATAGACCTGTTGGGCAAAAAGTCCTGTTTCTGTGCTGTAAATTCTATGTATTAGAACCTCTGTTCCAGTCTGGAGCAGGAGACATAGCTAAAATTTCCCAGTTCCCCGTCCATCGCTGCATCCGGGAGGTCACAGAGGCTCTGTACTCCAGGAGAAGGGACTTCATTGTCTTCTCTCTGAACAGAGAGAAGCAGGAGGTGCGTGCATGCGGCTTTGCCAGGATATCGGGCTTCCCCATGGCGCTGGGAGCCATCGACTGCACACACGTGGCTTTGCAGACGCCGCATATCAATCCTGAGATGTACTGCAACCGCAAAAGCTACCACTCACTTAATGTGCAGTTGGTGTGCGACCACGCCAGGCGTATCATGATGTTGAATGCCCAGTATCCTGGCAGCAGTCATGATGCCTTCATCCTGCGGCAGTCCAGTGTGCCAGCAATTCCAGCCACCACGTCAAGCCCAAGACTGGCTGCTCGGAGACATGGGCTATCTGCTCTACACCTGGCTGATGACACCCCTCCGCAGCCAGCAATCATATAATGACAGCCATGCTGCCACGAGGAACCTCATCAAGTAGTCCATCGGGGTGCTGAAGCAACAGTTCCACTGCCTTTAGCGCTCGGGAGGAGCCCTCCAGTAAATGCCGGAGATGGTGTCCCATTTGGTGGTGGTCTGCTGTGTCCTCCACAACTTGGCCATCATGAGGGCGCAGCCCTTGCCACCACGGGTTCCAGGACAACCTCAGGAGGAGGATGAGGAAGAGGAGGAGGAGGAGGAAGAGGAGGAGGAAGGGAGGAGGCAGGCAGCAGGTCCCCATTCTGGACGGGCTGTCCTTGAGTGCCTCATCAGACTCCAGTTCCAATGAATAAAACTCCAGATCTCCATTGCTCACCACTTCCCCACCTTACCATACCTCTATCACGGAACATCACCGTGTCCTCCTGGGCACAAAGCTGAAATGAGAGCCACCACAAAACAAACATTCCAAACATAATATATAAATTCATCAAATCCAACACTACCAAACAATGTGAACCCTTGTGCATTCCTTTAATGTCTGTCTTTCGTGTTACTTTGCCTACTCTAGTGCTCCTACGAAGTGCTACCCCAGTGGCTGCAGCATGGCTGGTGGAAGGCTGCTGACTTTCAGTGGGGGAGGCTGTAGATGACCTTGAGCAGCTCTGGGCCGAAAAGGCCCAGCTGTAGACTGCACCACCTCAGCATGGGCAGCAGCAGTCTGGGATGGCTGGATGACAGGCAGCAGCAAGGGCACTGGTGGAGAGGCGGTGGTGGGAGTAGGAATGCTGTCATCCTGAGAGAGTACAACAGGTTCTTGCTCCACGGAGCCACTGCCACTCCCCTGGGGCGACACCTCAGCATTCCTAGCCATCAGTTGGAGAACAGATTGCTGGACTGCTATGAAATCCTGCAAGCCCCTTTCCACACTCGTAAACCCAACCACGATGGCAGCAGTCTGATCTTGCATGACAGCAAGCTGAGCCGGCATAAGATCAGTCTGCTCTTGCGTGACAGCAAGCTGAGCCGGCATAAGAGCAGTCTGCTCTTGCGTGACAGCAAGCTGAGACTGCAGGACAGCAGTCTGAGCATCCAGTGAAGCACTGAGACGTTGGGTTGCTTCCGCCTGTGTTGCAATGGAAGCTGTGAGAGCACCCATCACACCCAGCATCATAGTTGGGTCCACAAGTGTTCTAATGGAGTTGCCCATCATTTCCATCCTGGAAATCATGGGCTCCAAGCTCCACGCAAAACCCCGTGCAATGTTGGAGCTGGACTCCTCCATGCTCCTTGACACTGACAAGAGGCTCTCTGGCAGGCTTCCCATTGCACCAAGCATTTCTGTGAATGCCCATCACCCTTCTACTGAAGGCCGCCCCAATGAGGTCATCATCTGAATCCTGTGCAGCACAACTCGCGCGCGAACTCGCCCTCCGGGAGCTGGCACCCGAGCTACCCTTTCGTCTTGGCCTGGCTGCAGCCCACTCATGCCTGGTGACTCACCACGTGCAGATCCTGCCTCTATAATAGCCTCTAAAGTCTGCGCAGTGCCATTTTCTAAGCTGGTGCCTGGGACTGTCAGATCGAGTGACGGTGCCTTTTCCTCTCCTTCACTCTCCTCCTCCATAACTTCGGGGACAAGCTGGGCTGGTGGGACTTCTTGGGTATCTGAAAGGAGAAAGGCACAAGGGTCGGGTTGTGATGAGGGGAGGGGGGTAGCAAGCTGCACTTGCTTACACCATCAGCAACTTGTAAGTGAGAAGAGATTGTGGGATGATGGGAAGTGGGATGTGAGAAGGATTAGGTATTGTAGAATTCGCAAATTATCGCGATTTGAAAATAATGAGAAAGAGACATACAGTTTCGTAAAACGGCTTTATTTCAGCAAAATGCTGTCAGGTTTCAAAACGGACACAAGCAGCCTGTAAAATGGCCGCCACGCCTCGTGGCAGAAGGTTCTAGACTTTCAGTAGGCAGACAAGATGGCGTTTCAATAAACATTTCAGCAAGATCGGACAGGACTCAGCATATTGAGATAAGACAAGACGAGATCGTTTTGCATTTTAACACCCAAGCAAGGAATATAAGTGCTGGAATCGGGTTTTTCCATGCACAAATGAGAGCTATTGTACTGGGCAATCAAGGGGCCCATCCAAAGACATTGATACGCAAATTCCCCACGGCTCTACGATGAGAGAGCCGTTCGCGGGTACTCACAGCAAGAATCGGAGGCCCCCAAAACCCCTCCAGGGAGACTCCTAGCCGGTTCCACAAGGGGAGAAATATTAACGGGTACTCAGACAGTTACAAGTATCACCGAAACCCATTAACGACAAGTACCACCCCATACAAGAAGTTTGAGCGCCAAAACATGACAAAAGATGAACATTAAGATTGGGCGGGAGATAAAGAATTACACTACTATAACTGTAGTAAACAAATGTCCATCTTTCTCTTAATTCGACCCCTGGCTCTCATTTGCGGCCCACCGAGCTCTTGGTCCGCTGATCTTCCGGGAGTCAACCTCGTGGCTTGCCGCGAAGATCTGTGAAGAGCTGGGCTGCGAAGGCCGGTAAGCGGGTACACCATCCCGAGGGTCGGTAGACGGTGTAGGGACCTGAAGGCCCGACGAGACGAAACAAGACAAGAAGAAGAAGACGACTGCACGTGCCGCCGTGGTCAGTAAACCCCGACCGCGCCCGTAAACATAAAGACCATTTTTGAACTCTACAGGGTACTGCATGAACTGGTCAAAAGACTCTTCTTTGAATTTTACCGGCTAACTGGTGTCGGTCCAGAAAGACTCTTCTTTGAATTCTACCGGCTAACTGGTGTCGGGCACAGGAAGACTCTTCTTTGAGTTTTATCAGAGTTCCGAGGTCAACACAGATCTTCATGACAGCAGGCGGTCCAGCCTGCTAGCCGGAGCAAAGCGAGTAAACAAGTGGGGTACAGAGACCCCTGATCAACACGTGAATAGTCAGGTGCTGTGGCGAAAACATCTGAGCAGCGTTTCGGAATTCTCCGAGTTATCACGAGTGGTGAGCATGAGTCTCGATCCTACAGATCTAGATTAGGACAGGTATTGATAGGGGAGGTGTTTTGTTTTAAGGATAATTATAATGTGTGTCCCCTTTTACGATGTGTCGTGCGCTCCTCGTTTCCCTAAACCTAGTTTCCTAAATGTATGTAAGCTTGTACTGTCATTAATCTGTGCTTATGACATGTATTTCATAATCTTGAACAATATGCAATAAAGATTTTCCATTTCGTACTATTCAACCGGGTCTACCTGAGTTTTCTCTGCATTACTGCTCTCGCACCTAAGTCCAGTGTCAGAACCGTAAGGGCGAGTGGGTCGAACCACTCACAGGTGTCTAGTGCTACCAGGCTGGCTGGAGACCAGAACAGGCAACGAGGCCTAACCCCGCACTAGCACCCAGGCTAAGCACAGAGCCACACGAACCCCTTACAGTATGAGATTACCGTCATCATCACCAATGCTTTCAACTTCTCCTGCTCGCCACAGTCTCAGTGACGGCCCCTCCAAATATCTCCAGCACTGTCTCCTCCAGCTCCATGAGGTTGTGAAGTCGGGCTTCTCCTCCACCTGTCTGCTGCTGCTCACGGCGGTTATGAGCCACATTTGCCTGCAAGAGAAAGGGAAGTGTGTCAGTGAGTGTGGTGCAATGTGTTTGGGTGATGTGCCTGCCATGATTGAATAGTTGGCAGTGTGTGCAAGGTGTGAGATGTGGGTGTGAGTGTTGCAGCAGTGGTAAGTGTGTGAGGGTGAGATGATTGCTAGAGATTTGTGGTAGGTGAGTGATGGGGATATGGTGCATTGAGCAGTGTGTGAGGCTATTGGTGCAGTTGGTAGGATATGGCATTTGAAGATGCATTCACTGACCTTGACCACTCATTAAACGTCTTGCGGCACTGGATCCAGGTCCTGAGGACAGCACTCGTGGCACTAACAGCTTGAGCTATTTCCTCCCACAGCCTTCTGGCATGCGGACTGGAAGGCCTACTGCCCCCCTGCAGGTAAAGGACCTCACGTCGTCTGTGAACCCCCAGGACCAGGGCCTCCAGTGCCACATCAGAAAACCTCCTCGGCCTCTCTCTTCCCTGTTGAACCATGTCTTCATCCAGACTGACAATGAGGTGCTCCTGCAACAAAGCACCTCCCCTTTAAATAGTGCAGGGAGCCTAGGCCAAATTTGATTGGCCAGTAGACTGCACCCTGTTCAGCATTAAGTCAACTAGCACCGCGTTTAGCGCTGAGATCACCGCTCCAATTATTATAATGAGCAGGCAGCTCGAATTTGGTGTGCAGCCTGCACTACTTTGAACGGGTGCTGGCACGTCGCACTTTGCGCTCCCCGTGCCCGTTTTTTAGGCTTTATCCAATTTCACCTCCTTTGTGGAGTCCAATGGAACAGGCATGCCCCTCCTGGCTCCTTGAAACCACAGTGGGCCCCTGTCAGCCCAGCTGCCCTCACCCATCCTCCAGAGCAGCTTCCCACTCCAGACTTATCGTTACGCCTCGGAGTAAGCCAAAATCCATAAGGTCTTGGCAGGCGAGTAGTGTTGGGATGCCTCCCGCAGCTTTATTCTGATGAGGCACGAGGTCAAATTTACTTCAGTCCTTGGGCCTCTCTGTTTCAGTGCCAGGTTTTTAAGGAATTTAGACCACCATCCATTCTAGTTTAGAGAGTTGCTCATTTATCTGAATTTGAGTAAAAGTCCTTATCCATCATTCATTAGTACAGTAAGAAAAGGCTGGCTACGATTGGATAAGTAAGAGTAGAACCAGGCAAGGGCAGTCCCAATCAGATGGATAACGGAGGAGAGGTGTTGGAGGAGAATGGTGCCAAAGGCTGCAGAGAGGTTGAGATGGATGATGAGGGATAGTGCACCAAGGTCACAGTCACATAGGATGTCATTTCTGACTTTGATTAGGGCCGTTTCAGTGCAGTGGCAGCAGCGGAATCCTGATTGGACGGTTCAAACATGGAGTTGCGGGAAAACGGGGCACATATTTGGGAGGCAACAACACATTCAAGGACTTTGGAGAGGAAAGGGAGGTTGGAGATAGGGCAGTACTGTTGATGGCAGATTTGAAGGGGAGGGAGACAGTACCCGAGGAGAGGAAACCGCTTACAATATCAGCTATCTTGGGGGCCAGGAAGGGAAGTTGGGTGGTCAGCAGTTTTTTGGGAATAGAATCGCGAGAGCAGGAGGTGGATCTCATGGACAAGTTGAGCTTAGAGAGGGCATGAGAGAAGATAGAAGAGAAACTATAGAAAGATGTGAGTTCAGGGCTAGGGCATTTAGCTCATTTTACTCATCCATAGGGCAGATATAAATTAATTCTTCATGGAGATAATTCACTCCTAAGATAATTAGGTAAAACCTCCTTTGGGTGGAATTTCTTCTATATTTTATATGCTTTTAATCTATTGAGTAATATTTATTATGCTTTTGGTTGTTTTAGAAATGTCTGATATGTATATAACCTGGTTTTGTTTCCAAAAAGAAAGTTCATGTTTTTTTTATTCAATCCGGGATGTGGGCATCGCTGGCAAGGCCAGCATTTATTGCCTATCCCTAATTGCCCTTGAGAAGGTGATGGTGAGCCGCCTTCTTGAACCGCTGCAGTCCGTGTGGTGAAGGTACTCCCACAGTACTGTTAGGTAGGGAGTTCCAGGATTTTGACCCAGTGACGATGAAGGAACGGCGATATGTTTCCAAGTCAGGACAGTGTGTAACTTGGAGGGGAACTTGGAGGTGGTGGTGTTCCCATGCGCCTGCTGCCCTTGTCCTTCTAGATGGAAGAGGTCGCGGGTCTGGGAGGTGCTGTCGAAGAAGCCTTGGCGAGTTGCTGCAGTGCATCTTTTAGATGGTACACACTGCAGCCACGGTGCACCGGTGGTGGAGGGAGTGAATGTTTAAGGTGGTGGATGGGGTGCCGATCAAGCGGGCTGCTTTGTCCTGGATGGTGTCGAGCTTCTTGTGTGTTGTTGGACTTGCACTCATCCAGGCAAGTGCAGAGTATTCCATCACACTCCTGACTTGTGCCTTATAGATGGTGGACAGCCTTCGGGAAGTCAGGAGGTGAGACACTCATCGCAGAATACCCAGCCTCTGACCTGCTCTTGTAGCCACAATATTTATGTGGCTGGTCCAGTTAAGTTTCTGGTCAATGGCGACCCCCCAGGATGTTGATGGTGGGGGATTTGGCGATGGTAATGCGGTTGAATATCAAGGGGCGGTGGTTAGACTCTATCTTGTTGGAGATAGTCATTGCCTGCACTTGTGTTTCTTGCCACTTATCAGCCCAAGCCTGAATGTCATCCAGGTCTGCATGTGGGCATGGACTGCTTAGAAAATAATAATAGGATTGGGCAGAGTCAACATGGATTTATGAAAGAGAAATTGTATTTGACAAATCTGTTGGAATTTTTTGAGGTTGTAACTAGCAGAATAGATAAGGGGGAACCAGTGGATGTGGTGTATTTGGATTTTCAGAAGGCATTCAATAAGGTGCCATACAAGAGGTTATTAAACAAAATTAGGGCTCATGGGATTAGGGGTAATATACTAGCATGGATTGAGGATTGGTTAACGGACAGAAAACAGAGAGTAGGAATAAACGGGTCATTTTCGGGTTGGTAGGCTGTAACTAGTGGGGTACCACAAGGATCAGTGCTTGGGCCTCAGCTATTCACAATCTACATCAATGATTTGGATGAGGGGACCAAATGTAATACATCCAAGTTTGCTGATGATATAAAGCTGGGTGGGAATGTAAGTTGTGAGGAGGATGCAAGGAGGCTTCAGGAGGATATAGACAGGCTAAGTGAGTGGGCAAGAACATAGCAAATGGAATATAATGTGGAGAAATGTGAAGTTATCCACTTTGGTAGGAAAAATAGAAAAGCAGAGTATTTTTTTAAATAGTGAGAGATTGGGAAATGTTGGTGTTTAGAGGGACCTGGGTGTCCTTGTACACGAATCACTGAAAGTTAACATGCAGGGACAGCAAGCAATTAGGAAAGCAAAAGGTATGTTGGCCTTTATTACAAGAGGATTTGAGTATAAGAGTAAAGACGTCTTACTGCAATTATATAGGGCCCTGGTGAGACCACACCTGGAGTATTGTGTACAGTTTTGGTCTCCTTACCGAAGGAAGTATATATTTGCCATAGAGGGAGTGCAACGAAGTTTCACCAGACTGGTTCCTGGGATGGGGGTATTGTCCTATTAGGACAGATTGGGGGAAAAATTCAGTATCGCCCCATTTGGGGCGCAATTATCGGCTGTGCGCAAAGTTCAGCGCCTGGCGCTAATTATCGCCTCCAACTGCAAACTTGGCTTTTATCGCCCCTGGAGGTGATTGGAGCACTAAATCAGGCGCTACACACCTGTCTTAAGGCGCAAAGGCCGAGGAGCGAGGCGCTACCTTTCAGAGTGCTGGCGAAGCTCATGTGATGTCAGTCAGCAATGGAACACAGACACAATGGCGCCGGCCAGTTCTTAAAGGGGAGGGTTGATCTTGCCCTCCATCCACATCCTGCTCATTGCAGCCTTGAATCTCGGCCTGGAGAGACCTGTACATCAAATCTGCTGGAAAGAACAATGGAGAGGTCCAGGGAAAGAGCTCAGAGTGCAGCCCCCACAGTCTCTTCTAAATAGATGCAAGGAAGGGCAATTCAAAATGAACCTGCAAAGTGCTGCTCAGTACCCAAAACTCCTTCACACAGGAGTTGAATCTCTCCAGAAGTCTCCCTCTCTCTCTCTCAGAATGTGTGGTGCAAAAATGTCAGCAACAAAAAAAGACAGGAAGCGTTCGCCTTTAAATAGCGCTCCCCCAGTCCCTTCCTTACCGCAAAACGCTCCCCTCAACCTGTTGTTGCTAGTGGCAGGCGGTAAGGCAGGGGGCGCCACTCAATATCCACTCCGGGGCGCTACCGGGGCGTTGCGCACTCGACTGACGTCACGATCTGCCGGCGCAGGAGATCGTGGTGGTAGTGTTTAGCGCCGCCGCAAAATGTCTGGTCAATTTCGCGAGAGGCGCAGATATCGCCGCGCCCGGGCGCTAGTTGCTTTGCGCCCCATTAACGCCCTCTTAAGGCGCAAACGGGAGGCGCAAACCAACTGAATTTTGCCCCCATTGAGTAGACTAGGTCTATATTCCCTAGAGTTTAGAAGCATGAGAGTTGATATCTTTGAAACATACAAAATTCTTACAGGGCTTGACAGGGTAGATGCAGGGAAGATGTTTCCCCTGGCTGGGGAGTCTAGAACCAGGGGTCACAGTCTCAGCATAAAAGGTTGGCCATTTAGGACTGAGATGAGGAGAAATATCTTCACTCAGAGGGTGGTGAATCTTTGGAATTTTCTACCCCAGTGGGCTGTGGAGGCTCAGTCGTTGAATATATTCAAGATAGAGATTAATAGGTCCAGCCTGCGGGCATGGGCGTACACTGGGGGGCCTGTGGTGGGGATGAAGTGTTCCACCCTGTGTTTGGTGGCCTCCGCGGAGAAGGTCGGATTGGTAAGGGCCGGGAATTCGGCCAGGAGTATCGAGTAGTCATCCGTGGCCCGGGCGTGGCACTGTGACGCCATGTCGGCGGGTTGACGGGGGGCCAGGGCGCCCAGGATGGGGGACATGGTGTTCATGTCCACGAGGTGGTGTCGAGGGATGTCTACCAGTAGGCCGTGGGCGCACAGGAAATCTGCGCCGATGAGAGGGGAGAGCACCTTGGCAGTGATGAACTCCCATCGGTAGCGGCGACCAGCGAGGTCGAGGGTGACTCTGCGGGTGCCGTACGTCTGGATGTCCGAGCCGTTAGCAGCAGCCAGCGCCGGTCCTCGTTTGCCCTTTTGGATGTCGAGGGCGGAGGCCGGGATGATGCTGTGCTGAGCTCCAGTGTCGCACAGGAACCGGCGGCCGGCTTTGTCATCCGTGACGTACAGCAGGGAGCCCGCGTGGCCCACGGCCATCGCGGGGGCTGGTACGGGGCCGGACTTGAAAGAGCAGGGAGGTGTGCACCGTTGTGCCCTGGCGCCGAACCGTGCGTGGTACTAACAGTGGCCCGGGTTAGTGGGGCACGAAGGCCCTGTGAGCCCGTTGGCTGGGCCTTGTGGCCGCGTGGTGGCCGGTGAGGGGCGCGCCCAGGTAGTGGCTGCCAGGTCCGGAGTGACGTCGCGGCTGGAGTGAGCGGACAGCAGCTTATCGGCCTCATTGGCCAGGGCTTCCAGGTCCGTGAGGCCGGACGCCACGATCGCTGGGCGGATGCTGAGAGGTAGCTGGCGGATGAACAGCGTGCGGAAGAGGGATCCGGGTGGGCTCTCATCGGTGAGGGAGAGCATGTGGGAGAGGAGGTCTGACGGTGAGGCATCACCGAGGCCTGGAAGGTCGAGGAGGTGGCAGTTTCGCTGGTATGTCGAGGCCGTAAATTTTTTAAGGAGCGCGGCCTTAAGATGTGCATACTTGCCCCCCTCTGGTGGGTTCTGCAGTGCTGTCCAGACCTTCGTAACTGTGGAGCTACCGAGTGATGTGACAAGGTAGTCGTACTTCGTCCCATCTGTGGTGATTTGTTGCAGCCGGAATCGGGACTCGGCTTGGAGAAACCAGGCTTCGGGCTGGTTTTCCCAAAACTCCGGCAGTTTCACGGAAACTGCGTTCGTGTCCACCATTGCAGTGCTCGGAATACGTTCTGAGCGTCGGGGTCACCAATGTTGTGGCTGCCGCGAAGCACGAATTGAGGCTGAGTCAACATGTGAAACACATAGCTTTTAATCACATCTCTGGTCAAAATGGCTGCAGCCACATTTCTCTGCAAAAACCCAGAGGCCACGCCCACTCCTTTTTTCCTGCCTTAAAGTCAAGGGGGGAAAAATTCAGTTGGTTGCGCCTCCCGTTAGCGCCTTAAGAGGGCGCTAATGGGGCGCAACGCAGCTAGCGCCCGGGCGCAGCGATGTTTGCGCCGCTCGGGAACTTAACTAGACATTTTGCGGCGGCGCTAAACTTTATCGCCGCGATCTCCTGCGCGCGCAGATTGTGACGTCAGACGAGAGTGCAACGCCCTTGTGGCGCCCCGGAGCAGAATTTCAGTGGCGCCCCCATCCTTACCGCCTGGCGCATCCAACGACCGGTAGAGTGGAACGCTATCATTCGCTGTGGGGCTGGGGGGGGCGCTATTTAAAGGGGGCCTCTTCCTGTCTTTCTCTGTGGTGGACATTTTTGCACCACTCGTTCTGAGAGAGAGAGAGAGATTTGGAGAGAGAGAAAGAGAGACTTCTGCATTGAGTCAACGCTGTGTGAGGTAGTTTTGGCTACTCATCCTAACTTCGCTGGTACTTTGGTTTCTGGCCTTCATAACTTTGCTTGCTAAGAGATATGGGGGCTGCACTGATGGGGGGCGTCGTCCTGCGCCAGCTGAATCGGAGGAGACAGAGACGCAGAGAGAGAGTGGCAATGATGGCCAGACGGAGGAGGGCCAACAGGCGTCTGTACAGGAGAGCTTACCCTCCCAGGGTATATCGTGAACAGCTCTCCTACATTCATATGTCTGAGGAGCAGTGTCTGCGAAGGCTGCGCTTCAGCAAGGAGGTGGTCACTGAGCTCTGCCACCTGCTGCAGCCAGATCTGCAGCCTCAACTGAGGTCCAGGACGTCTCTGTCGGTGGCAGTGAAGGTCACAGTGGCTCTGAACTTTTATGCTACTGGCTCATTTCAATCTGCTGTTGGGGACATCGCCAATATCTCCCAGTTCGCGGTGCATTGCTGCATCAGGAAGGTCACAAATGCCCTCTTTAAAAGGAGACGAGAGTTCATCTCTTTCCCCATGACCCCAGACAAGCAGCAAGAACGCGCTCTGGGCTTTGCGAGGATAGTGGGCTTCCCCATGGTGCAGGGCGCCATTGACTGCACGCATGTGGCTTTGCGTGCTCCGCATGAGAATGCCGAGGATTTCCGGAACAGAAAGGGGTTCCATTCCTTGAATGTTCAGTTGGTCTGTGACCACAGACAGCTGATACTCGCTGTCAATGTCCAGTATCCTGGCAGCTGCCACGATGCTTTCATCCTGCGCCAGACTACTGTGGCAGAACTTTTCGAGGCACCGCATCAGCCAGTTGGTTGGCTTCTCGGGGACAAGGGGTATCCACTGAGCACCTGGCTGATGACACCGCTCCGTACGCCCAACACCCCTGCTGAGCTGCGGTACAACGAGAGCCATCAAGCTACCAGGAACATCGTGGAGCACACAATCGGCGTGCTCAAGCAACGGTTCCGCTGTCTCGACCATTCTGGAGGAGCCCTGCAGTACTCGCCTGAGCGAGTTTCCAACATCGTAGTTGTGTGCTGCATGCTGCATAACATGGCAATCCTCAGGACCCAGCCAATGCCACCAGGCCTTGGAGCACCACCAGAGGAGGAGGAGGAAGAGGAGGAGGAGGATGATCAGCAGCAGCACCAAGGCGTGAGGGCGGCACACAATGGTGAAACTGCAAGGGCCGTCCGTCAGCGGCTGATAGCAAGCCGCTTCTAGGCCCCTGCTGTGGAAATGGCTTCTGCCATTGAGAACAGCATGAATGAACCCAACACGCAACCCCTAAGCCGGCCAAGGCACCAATCATTCCAAACACCAAACATGTATATTTTGAGTACCAAAACTTATTTATTTTACAAACTCTGTGTGTGTCATTTCTTCATGTCAAACTCATACAAATAAACACAAAAAAACAGTCATTACCATAACTGGTTCTCACAACCTGGAGATCATGTGCAAAACACTCAACAAAAGTTTGACCACGAACCTCGGCCTTTAATAAAAAAATGACCAGCATTTTGTCACACCTCCTACATCGAGGGTGAACTCCTTCCCGTGCGCCCTTCCCCCCTTCTTACCCTACTGCTCCTCCGCAATGGGACCTCAGTGGCTGCAGCAAGGCTGGTGGAAGGCTGCTGACTGTCAGGCCCTGACAATGCAGATGCCCTTGAGGGACGGCCTCGACCAGTTCTGGTCCTGGAGAGCCCGGCTGCAGACTGCACCAACTCTGCATGGGCGGCAGCAGTCTGTCCTACAGGCGGTGGCAACTGCAGTGGAGAAGTGACAGTGGTGGCAGCAGGAATGCTGTCATCTTGAGCGAGGACAGCAACTCCCTGCTCGACCGGCACACTGGCACTCCCACGGGGCAGCACCTCAGCATCCGGAACAATCTGCTGGAGCACAGATTGCTGGCCTGCTGCGGCGTGGTGAGAGCCCCGGGGAAATGTGAACGAACCAGCGAGGATGGCAGCAGACAGTGCTCGCGTGGCCTTAATCTGAGTCTGCATGAGAGCAGTCTGAGATTGAATTGCAGCACTGACCTTCAGTGTCGCATCCGCCTGCGCTGCAGCGAAGTGCTCCACACTCCTTGCCAGTGCTTCAATGCATTCGGGCACCCTACCCACTGCAGCCATGAGCTCAGTGTGCATGCCCACCGCCTGGGTGTTCATTTCCGCGATCAGCCGCTCCTCCTCTGCGTCCAGTGCAGCAGGACTCGCTGGCATACTCTCCCTCCGGGGAGAAGGCCCCCGAGCTTCCCTACCCCCATCGCGTTGCTGCAGCCCGCTGGGTCCTGGAGCTTCACCCTCATCAGACCCTTCCCCCCTGCTCCCCTCCAGGGAAGGCGTGTTCCCAGTGTCGGCATGGGCTTCCTCGGGAGAGGGTGGCACTGATGCTCCGGCTTCCTCTTCCTCCTCGGCTGCAGCTTCACTCCCACTGGCAGCTTGAGGGCCCGTCTCCTCAGCTGGTGAATCACCATCTGAAAGCAGGGAGGTACAAGAGTGGCTTTAGCGTGAGGACAGGGTGGCAGTAAGGGAGGAATAAGTGCAGCGAGTTAGTAAGTTGGATTGAAAGTGTCAAAGGCTGGTGTTGTGAGGGACAAGTGGAAGGACAGAGGACAAAAAGGTGATGACCTTACCATTGCTGTCCAGAACGGGGTCGGCGTCTCCAGTGGCAACGGGACCGATCACCCGGCTTGCCACAATCCTGTGGACGCGCTCCTCAAGATCGCTGAGGGGTTGCAGCTGAGGCCGCCCTCCACCCGTCCGTTGCTGCTGTCTTCTATTATGCGCCAGCTTGGCCTGCAAGAAAAAGGACGGCGTCTGAGTAAATATACAGCCATGGTCTTGCCTGATGTGCCTCCCATAGATGAATAGCCCTTACTGTATACAGCCATGGTCTTGCCTGATGTGCCTCCCATAGGTGAATAGCCCTTACTGTATGCAAAGTGTGGAATGTGTGTGTGTGCTTCATGAAAGGGCCATAGGTGTTGGATGAGTGTTGTTAATTGTGGTTTTAAGACCCTCTGGCCATAGAGTGAGGTTGAGATGGAGGGATGGAGAGGTATTGCAAAAAAGCCACTCACCCTGAGGACCCGAGTGAGGTCGTTGAACTTTTTCCGGCATTGGACATGGGTCCTGGGCACCATGCTCCTGGAGGAGACACGCTGAGCCACCTCCCTCCACACTCTTCTGTAGTCGCGCGGCAAAGGCCTCCTGCCACTCTCTGGGTACAGTATTGCTCTTCGGCGCTCCACCGCGCCAACCAGAGCATCCAAGGCCCGCTCGGTGAAGCGCTCAGCTCGTTCTCTCGCCCTCTCCATCCTTGGCTGGAAAATAGAATCTCAGGTCTCTCCAGGTCGAGATTCAAGGCTGCAATGAGCAGGGTGTGGCTGGGGAGCAAGATCGCCCCCCCCCCCTTTAAGAACTGGCCGGCGCCAGTGTGTCTGCGTTCCCTCGCTAACTGGCAGCACCTGCGCTGCGCTCGCGCTCTGAGTTAGCGCCTCACTCCTCGGCCTTTGTGCCTTAAGACAGGTGTGCAGCGCCTGATTTAGCGCTCCAATCACCTCCCGGGGCGTTAAAAGTGAAGTTTCCAGTCAGTGGCGATAATTAGCGCCAGGCGCTAATTTTTGCACCCGGACGATATTTGCGCCCCAAATGGGGCGCGACTCAATTTTTCCCCCAAGGTGCCTTAAAGGCAAGGTTCCCGATTTATTGTCCACGGACGGAAAAGTGGATTGCACCCGTTTAGGTGGCGATCCGCCACAATGGTTTTTTTTAAAATTTATTTGAAGTTTAGGTGTTGTTTTGGGGCCGATTTCAAATCATAGATTTGACAAGTCTTCTGTCAAATCTATGAATGAAAGATGGTCTGCTGCCATTGGCTCTCCATGGCCCACGTGATCCCAGGGGACGCATCGCACTAACTATGCCCCTGGGATACACAAGCACTGCGCACCGGCAGCTGCAGGAGGCCCAGGAGCTGAAGTCCCCGTGGGCTCAGAGGTCAACGGCAGGCGCGGTAGGTAGGTGCGCGCGGGATCCTTGCACCCACGGGAAGCCAGGGAGCCGAATTTCTGGGCCAATATAAAATGTAAATGGGATTCAAACCATGGTCCACTTGTGTCAGAAGGCTGCACCTTTTTAAACAGCTGTAAAATTTGAATATTGTTATCTTCAAGGTCATATTACTCACTGGTGGCTGCTATTCTAAGGGCAAAGTCCTGCTGAAGGAGGTTGGTGGTGCTTCATATGGTGTTTTAATGCTGAGTTGTTGTCATTCATGCCCCTTTGCAGTGCTGTGCTGCAGAAATCCTGGGAATTGCTCAAGGTGTAAATTGAAATAAAAATGAAAAATGTTGGAAATAAATGTCAAATCCATCAACATCCAAAAGAGAAAAAACACATTGGGGGAGTTTTGCAGCCTACTGCCCAGAAAGGGGATATTAAAAACATCAATTTTTTAAATTATTTATTCCTGGAATGTGGGCATCATTGGCAAGGCCAGCATTTATTGCCTACCCCTAATTGCCCTTGAGAAGGTGTTGGTATTTATGTGGCAGGTCCAGTTTCTGGTCGATGGTGACCCCCAGGATGTTGATGGTGGGGGGGTTCGGTAATGGTAATGCCATTGAATGTCAAGGGGCGGTGTTGTAGCTGTACTGGAACAGCTTGGCTAGAGGCGCAGCTAGTTCTGGAGCACAAGTCTTCAGCACAACAGCCAGGATGTTGTCGGGGCCCAGAGCCCAATGGTGAGGTACGACTTGCCGCTCTGTTCCCACCAACGGTGTTTTATTTCAGGTTTCCAACATTTGAGTTTTTTTTCTTTTTATCTCCACAAGTTAATATACATTCACAGGACTAATAGCCGCGATTTTGCGCCTGGAGGCGGGATGGTGGCGGGTCCGCTGTTCGGCGGGTTATGGACCCGCTCCCGGTTCCCGCCGCCCTGCAGTTGAAATTTTACGTTGACTGGCCTCGTTAAGGCCGACGTGCGGGTTCTCCAAGGCAATTGCTGGGTGTGGGTCAGCTGCTCGCAGCTGATGAAGCGATGTTGGACTGATTATTTAAAGGGGCCATGTCCCCTCTGCAGATTCATTTCCATTTTGTTCCCTGAAGTGCTGGCTGCTCCAGGTATGGCAGCGCAAAAAACCTAAGGCAGCTCCCCGCTTCGATCAGGACTCCCTCCATGCTCTTGTGGGGGGCGTAAGAGGACGTAAGGAGGTCCTCTTCCCTGGAGACGGAAGGAGGAGGCCTCCTCAGCATATCAAGGCAGCTTGACTGCAAATTGCTGAGGAGGTCAGTTCGAGGTCGGTCTGCACACATACCTCGGTGCAGTGTGGCAAGAGGTTTAATGATCTGTTGCGATCAGCAAAAGTGAGTATAACATCACACTTACCTTCCATCTGCCTCCCATCTCTTCTCACCCCCATCATTCTGCATTGGCAGCCTTCCCCTGCACATCCCAACTCACAAACATCCCTTGCACTCTCACCCATCCCTCTCTTTCTCTGTACAGAATCACGTCACCATCTTACTATGCACCACTCACACTCTTATGCAATGCCAACAACTAACAATGCACAGGGAGGGAACTTGGTTTGTGCACCTCACTGCTTCGTAATCTCCCTCTAACCATCTATGTCATCCATTCTTTACACTCACTCCATCAATATCTCTCAAACTCCAATTGAGTCCCTCATTACAGGAGAAGAGAGCCCACAATAAAAGGGAGAGGGGGAGGACAGGAGGAGGACCACCATCCCTGGCGCACCTAACGAGCGCTGAGGAGGCAGCCCTGGAGAGGTGCAGAGGAGCTGGAAGTGGGGGACGGAGAGACGGCATAGAAGAGCAAGCTGGTGACAGAATTGATTTACAACCCTATGATTTAGCATTCATGAGTGATTAATATGGGATATGATGTTCATAGAGATTGAGTGCTAAGCATCTGTACAATGGAATGTGTCTGCTACATTTCACTTGTCTAACTCATGCCTTTATACCCCACAGGACCATCAAGAGCCCCGCTCCCCACTGTCCAGGCGGAAGATCAGGAGGACTCCTCAGAGGAACCACCAGCCTCTGAGGGAGCAGTGTCACCAGCATTCAGCGCAGATACGCACACCTCGGTGGGTCCTATGCAAGATAGAGTAGTGTTGTCACCTGGTGTATCACAGGTCACAAGTGAGCAGAGCAGATGTTGGAGACAGGTACAGCAGTGGACAGTCCTCGCCGGAGGATGCAGGGTTCTCCCAGCTCTGCTCAGCTGCATACAGACGCTGAGCCTCTGGGGCTATCCAGGAAGAGAGCTCAGGAACAAGTGCAGGAGGCTCTGAGTGGGTTTGCTTCCACGGTAACTGCGAGGCCATCTTAGACTGGGTATTATGTAATGAGAAAGGATTGATTAGCAATCTTGTTGTGCGAGGCCCCTTGGGGAGGAGCGATCATAATATGATAGAATTCTTCATTAAGATGGAGAGTGAAGTAGTTGACTCAGAGACTAGGGTCCTGAATTTAAATAAAGGAAACTACAATGGTATGAGGCGCGAGTTGGCTAGGATGGATTGGGAAACGTTACTTAAAGGGTTGACGGTGGCAATGGCAAACATTTAAAAATTGCATGGATGAACTACAGAATTTGTTCATTCCTGTCTGGCATAAAAATAAAACAAAAAAGGTGGTGCAACCGTGGCTAACAAGGGAAATTAGGGATAGCATAAGATCCAAGGAGAGGACATATAAATTGGCCAGAAAAAGCAGCAAACATGAGGATTGGGAGCAGTTTGGGATTCAGCAAAGGAGGACAGAAGGATTAATTAAGAGGGGGAAAATAGAATATGAGAGTAAGCTTGCATGGAACATAAAAACTGACTGAAAAGATATGTGAAGAGAAAAAGATTGGTGAAGTCAAGCGTAAGTCCCTTGCAGTCAGAATCAGGGGAATTTATAATGGGGAACAAAGAAATGGCTGACCAATTAAATACATACTTTGGTTCTGTCTTCACAAAGGAGGACACAAATAACCTCCCAGAGATGTCGGGGAACATAGGGTCTAATGAGAGGGAGGAACTGAATGAAATCAGTATTTGTAGGGAAATTGACGGGATTGAAAGCCGATAAATCCCCAGGGCCTGATAATCTACATCCTAGGGTACTTAAGGAAGTGGCCCTAGAAATAGTAGATGCATTGCTGGTCATCTTCCAAAATTCTATAGACTCTGCAACAGTTCCCATGGATTGGAGGATAGCTAATGTAACCCCACTATTTAAAAAAGGTGGTAGAGAGAAAACGGGGAATTATAGACCGGTATGCCTGACATCGGTAGTGGGAAAAATGCTAGAGTCCATTATAAAAGATGTAATTGCAGAGCACTTGGAAAACAGTGACAGGATCGGACAAAGTCAACATGGATTTACAAAAGGTAAATCGTGCTTGACTAATCTACTGGAATTTTTTGAGGATGTAACTGGTAGAATAGATAAGGGAGAACCAGTGGATGTGGTGTATTTGGACATTCAGAAGGCTTTCGATAAGGTCCCACATAAGAGATTAGCATGTAAAGTTAAAGCACATGGGATTGGGGGTAAGGTACTGACTTGGATAGTGAACTGGTTGGCAGACAGGAAGCAAAGAGTTGGAATAAACGGGTCTTTTTCCGAGTGGCAGGCAGTGACTAGTGGGGTACCGCAGGGATCGGTGCTAGGACCCCAGCTATTCACAATATTTTTTAATGATCTAGACGAGGGAACTAGATGTAATATCTCCAAGTTTGCAGATGACACAAAGCTGGGTGGGCGTGTGTGCTGTGAGGAGAATGCCGAGAAACTCCAGTATGATTTGGACAGGTTGGGTGATTGGGCAGATGCATGGCAGATGCAGTATAATGTGGATAAATGCGAGGTTATCCACTTTGGTGGAAAAAACAGAAAGGCAGATTATTATCTGAACGGCAATAGATTGGGAGAAGGGGAAGTGCAACGAGACCTGGGTGTCCTTGTGCACCAGTCGCTGAAGATAAGCATGCAGGTGCAGCAGGCGGTTAAGAAGGCAAATGGTATGTTGGCCTTCATAGCGAGAGGATTCGAGTACAGGAGCAAGGATGTCTTGCTGCAGTTGTACAGGGCCTTGGTGAGACCACACCTTGAGTATTGTGTGCAGTTTTGGTCACCTTATCTGAGGAAGGATGTTCTTGCCATGGAGGGAGTGCAGCAAAGATTCACCAGACTGATACCTGGGATGGCAGGAATGACGTATGAGGAGAGATTGGGTCGATTGGGCTTATATTCGCTGGAGTTTAGAAGAATGAGAGGGGATCTCATTGAAACTTATAAAATTCTGACAGGACTAGACAGACTAGATGCAGGAAGGATGTTCCCGATGGCGGGGGAGTCCAGAACCAGGGGTCACAGTCTAAGGATAAGGGGTAAGCCATTTAGGACAGAGATGAGGAGGAATTTCTTCACCCAGAGAGTGGTGAACCTGTGGAATTCTCTACCACAAAAGGCAGTTGAGGCCAATTCATTAAATATATTTAAGAAGGAGTTAGATATATTTCTTAAGGCTAAAGGGATCAAAGAATATGGGGAGAAAGCAGGGACAGGGTACTGAATTTGGATGATCAACCATGATCTCATTAAATGGCGGAGCAGGCTCGAGGGGCCGAATGGCCTACTCCTGCTCCTATCTTCTATGTTTCTATGTTTCTATGTGCAGAGAATGGAGGAGTCCATCTTAAACATTAGCAATGACGTGGTGAACGCTATGGGAAATCTAGGTGCCGCCATGGAAAGAATGGCAACCTCCATGGAGGACCTAACTCGCCAGACACAAGCCAACATGGTGGCTCTTCTAGATAGATGGGCAGCTATGGAGGATAGAAGGTCATCTATCGTGGAGAGGAACCAGAGGTACATGGACGTCCCGGTTATGAGGACTGTCAGTACAGAGACGGGTCCTCATGGCCCAACCAATGTGCAGCAAGGTGTTCTCCAGCAACTTGTTAGCAGTGATGTGCGGGTGACCCATGAGAGGGACGGTGGTGTTCGAGCACAAGGAAGTGGGGGTTCCTCTCCAAGCGCTCACCCTCCCTTGCCACTGCCGAGCCCTAGGTCAGAGCCCCATCTGCCTGAGCCAACAGAGATGGCCGAGTCTGCCCCTGCATAGCCGCAGGAGGAGCAGACTTTGGCAGGGCCCTCCAAGGCTCCCAAAACCAGAGGATGGCCGGCAAAGGCGTCTAAGCAGGAGCAGCAGGGAAGTGAGCAGGCTGCCTCCACATATGCTGAAGCCACAGGGGTCTCACAACATAGAAGCACGCGTGAGAGGAAAATGTCACGTTAATAATCACAAGGGTTCTCACTTGGGTGAAAAGATAGATTTATTTGTAAAGTTTCTGTTCTTTGAAAAAATAAACATTTGCTTATGAGTTTAATAACCCATCTGGTTCACTAATGACCACCCAGCATCAACCTCAGCACTGGCTTCGGACATGACAACGGCAACGGCAACGGCAACGGCACACCCAGCCCAGGCCAGTCGACCCTGCAAAGTCCTCATCACTAACATCTGGCGACTTGTGTCAAAATTGGGAGAGCTGTCCCACAGATTAGTCAAGCAACAGCCTGACATAGTCATACTCACAGAATCATAGCTTTCAGCCAATGTCCCTTGAATCCTCCATCACCATTCCTGGGTATGTCCTGTCCCACCGGCAGGACAGACCCACCAGAGGTGGTGGCACAGTGGTATACAGTCGGGAGGAAGTGACCCTGGGAGTCCTCAACATTGACTCCGGACCCCATGATGTCTCAAGACTTCAGGTCAAGAATGAGCAAGGAAACCTCCTGCTGATTACCACCAACCGTCCTCCCTCAGCTGATGAATCAGTACTCCTCCATGACGAACACCACTTCGAAGAAGCACTGAGGGTAGCAAGGGCACAGAATGTACTCTGGGTGGGGGACTTCAATGTCCATCACCAACAGTGGCTCGGTAGCACCACTACTGACCGAGATGGCTGAGTCCTGAAGGACATAGCTGCCAGACTGGGCCTGCGGCAGGTGGTGAGAGAACCAACATGAGGGAAAAACCTAGTTGAATTTGTCCTCACCAATCTACCTGTCCCAGATGCATCTGTCCATGGCAGTATTGGTAGCAGTGACCACCGCACGGTCCTTGTGGAGACGAAGACCCGTCTTAACACTGAGGACATCCTCCATCTTGTTGTTTGGTACTTCCACCTTGCTAAATGGGATAGAAACATAGAAACATAGAATCTAGGAGCAGGAGTAGGCCATTCGGCCCGTCGAGCCTGCACCACCATTCAATATGATCATGGCTGATCATTCAAAATCCAGTACCCTGTCCCTGCTTTAATCCCCACAGTACACATATCCCACCCGAGCCCCGTAACCCCACGTATTTAATTCCCCCTAACATATCCCATCCTATCCCCATAACCCCACATATTTAATCCCCCCCTAACACTAAGGGTCAATTTATCATAGCCAAATCAACCTAACCCGCACATTTTTGGACAGTGGGAGGAAACCGGAGCACCCGGAGGAAACCCACTTATTCAGATAGATTCAGAACAGATCTAGCAGCTCAAAATTGGGCAACCATGAGATGCTGTGGGCCATCAAGAGCAGCAGAATTGTATTCCACCACAATCTGTCACCTCATGGCCTGGCACATCCCTCACTCTACCATTACCATCAAGCCAGGGGACCAACCTTGGTTCAATGAGGAGTGCAGAAGAGTATGCCAGCAGCAGCACCAGGTGTACCTAAAAATAAGGCACCAAACTGGGGATGCTGCAACACAGGCTGTTTACCATACGACATGTATGGTAAACTGCGAAAGCAGCATGCTATAGACAGAGCTAAGCGATCCCACTATCAACAGATCGGATCAAAGCTCTGCAGTCCTGCCACATCCAGTCATGAATGGTGGTGGACAATTAAACAACTAACGGGAGGAGGAGGCTCCATAAATATTCCCATCCTCAATGATGACGGAGCCCAGCACGCGAGTGCAAAAGACATGGCTGAAGCATTTGCAACCATCTTCAGCCAGAAGTGCCGAGTGGATGATTCATATCGGCCTCCTCCTGAGGTCCCCACCATCACAGAAGCTAGTCTTCAGCCAATTCGATTCACTCCACATGATATCAAGAAACAGCTGAGCGCACTGGATACAGCAAAGCCTATGGACCCTGACAACATCCTGGCTGTTGTGCTGAAGACTTGCGCTCCAGAACTAGCCGCGCCTCTAGCCAAGCTGTTCCAGTACAGCTACAACACTGACATCTATCCAACAATGTGGAAAACTGCCCAGGTATGTCCTGTCCACAAAAAGCAGGACAACTCCAATCCAGCAAATTACCGGCCCATCAGTCTACTCTCAATCATCAGCAAAGTGATGGAAGGTGTCATCGACAGTGCTATCAAGTGGCACTTACTCACCAATAACCTGCTCACTGATGCTCAGTTTGGGTTCCGCCAGGACAACTCGGCTCCAGACCTCATTACAGCCTTGGTCCAAACATGGACACAAGAGCTGAATTCCAGACCTGAGGTGAGGTGAGAGTGACTTGCCTTGACATCAAGGCAGCATTTGACCGAGTGTGGCATCAAGGAGCCCTAGTAAAATTGAAGTCAATGAGAATCAGGGGGGAAAACGCTCCACTGGCTGGAGTCATACCGAGCAGAAACGAAGATTGTTGTGGTGGTTGAAGATCAATCATCTCAGCCCCAGGACATCACTGCAGGAGTTCCTCAGGGCAGTGTCCTAGTTCCCACCCATCTTCAGCTGCTTCATCAATGACCTTCCCTCCATCATGAGGTCAGAAGTGGGGATGTTCGTTGATGATTGCACAGTGTTCAGTTCCATTCGCAACTCCCCAGATAATGAAGCAGGCCATGCCCACATGCAACAAGACCTGGATGACGTTCAGGCTTGGGCTGATAAGTGGCAGGTAACATTCACGCCACACAAATGCCAGGCAATGGCTATCTCCAACAAGAGAGAGTCTAATCACCACCCCTTGACATTCAACAGCATTGCCATCGCCGCATCCCCCACCATCAACATCCTGGGGTTCACCACTGACCAGAAACTTAACTGGACCAGCCACATAAATACTGTGGCTACAAGAGCAGGTCAGAGGCTAGATATTCTGCGGCGAGTGTCTCACCTCCTGACTCCCCAAAGCCTTTCCACCATCTACAAGGCACACCTTTTTTTTGTGATGGTGGCTGAGTGATCTATGTTGGCCAGGAGAACTCCCCTGCTTTGAAAAGTGTCATGGGATCTTTTATATTCATGTGAGAATGCAGATCTCATCCAAAAGACCGCACCTCCTACAGTGCAGCACTCCATTAGTGATACACCTAAATGTCAACCTAGATTATGTGAAAGTAGATTTACTGTTTACAAATTATGACATAACAGCTTTTGACGAAGCATTGGAGTCCCACCATATGGACCTGGAATTGAATATTTGATTGACAAATTAATTCACATTTGAGCTAGTTAACTCACTTATTGCCAATTGTTGACTCATATCAGTCTTCCAGTCGGTAGACCGAGTATCTTCTGGTAGTGGAGCAAACCATCTGTCCTTGGAAGAAGCTTTAGCAGGGGCGACCAGACTGTAGCCTAAGGGTTATCTACAGCCCCTGAGCCCTGGAAAACCAGCCCTCAAAGTCCAGGCAGCTCCGTTCTTGAAATATCTGCAAAATGAATGGGCAGATTCTATGGATCTCGAGACGCTACAGTTCGCACTGATGTGACCACAAAATAAAAATCTTGGGATACCGCGCACTAGGGTGCCTGATTCTGTAAAGTTTGCTACCTGTCAGATGGATCAGTATGGTGGCTATTAGGAAGTTTGTGGCCCAAGTCAGCCCATCTTTCTAGTTGAAGCAGAACAAGGAGGAGGCAGAAACTGAACAAAAGCAAAATACAAAGTAAAGAAGATTTTTTTTTTAGATATGTAGGCCCCAAAATTCCTGGAGCTGGAGATGGCAGAAACTCAATTTCCACCCTGGTCAGGATGGCTCGGAATGTGGGGTGGAACTCAGTTCTGCTGGGAATCTGCCCTGTTTAGACCAATTGTTTCGATTCTGGATCTTCTGCTCATCCACCTCATGTCATGGCAGTTTATCGAGAGGAGTAACTGGGCTTTTCCGGAAAGTCCACCCTTTCTGCTCTTGAGAAACTCACACTAATTGAGAGCTGATGTGAGACCTCTTTGTGGCCTTCTGAAGGCAACAAACATTCACATAATAAGGTAATATTGGTTACCTTCTCTAATTGGAATGGCTCCAATGGGAGCCAATGATTGAAAATTAAATGTTTTCTTCGACTGACTTGGGCCTCAGGGGGACCTCAAGCAGAGTGACATGGGCAGATCGGATCGAGCAGGGGCGGGTACCGCTAACGCGTCCTTGCAAGTGCCGGTGGTCCACCCCAGCTATATAAATGATCCTGTCCCTGGATTGGGGCAGGGTCTCCAGGGCAGTCAGGATTCCTGCTCTGCCAAACTTACAATGGCAGAGTCGGCCCTCAGGAATCTTGGGGCCTTATACTTGAATAAAATGTTTCCAATTGCTCAGCTGTGGAAGACATCTAATAAAGAACACAATGGGGTTTTATTCTTCTCAATGGGTGATACTTGTTAACTCTTGCCAGGGCTGCCAAATTAAACACTTTGTTGAAGTGAGAATTCTATGTTGGATTTGGGAGGAACGACAAAGCAAAGATTTTCAGGACAAGTCCTGCCCTGCGGGATTGCACATTCCATCGCCTGATCATAGAACAAGATTGATGGCAATTATGGAGAAAGCTATGACTGATAAAGGGTTAAGTGGCGTGGGTGGCAGTATGGGAATAGAACAAAATAACCTGTGTTTAAAAAAAATGGAATTATCTCATAATATGGATTAAGTAGCATGAATAACATAGAAGGTAGGAATTTTGAGCTTAAAATATGAATCATCAGGATATTTGAATTAAGCTGCCTTGAATTAAGAGCGTAAGCTGTACATTAAAAAATATTTATGCAGCTTCATAGCATCATGCCTGAGGGCATGGCCATTGCAGGTATCTTCCATTGAAGCAATTTTTGTAAATCAGAAGTTAACAAGATAATGGCCCAGATTTTACGGGGCCGATGACGTACTCCGTCGTAAGCTTTCAGAATGGCCCCGCAAGTTCCGTTGGGACGGGCTTCACTTGGCCAGTGCTGGGACTAGAGTCCTGGCGGATCATATAACTAGGGCTGTAGAGAGGGCTTTAAACTAACTAGTGGGGGGGAGGTTCCTAGAGAGCAAATAATAAAAATGACAACAGAGAAGGTCATAGACTTAGGTAGCAGTGGGGAAATTAAAAACCAGAGTGTGTCAGGAAGGGGCAGAAGGTATGGAGTAAAAGGTAAAGTAATAAAAAGGGCAAAAGCAGGAACTAAGTGTCACAAAACATATTTGAAAGTTTTCTGAATGCACGTAGCATTCGTAACAAAATAGACGAGTTAATGGCACAAATAACTACATATGGGTATGATCTTGTGGCCATTACAGAAACATGGCTGCAGGGTGACAATGCCTGGGAATTAAACATACCAGGTTATTTAACGATCAGGAAGGACAGGCAGGAAGGAAGGGGAGGTGGGGTGGCTATGTTAATAAAGGAAGGAATCACTGTAATATAGAGAAATGATATTGGGTCAAAAGATCAGGATATTGAAACAGTTTGGGTGGAGATAAGGAATAATAAGGGGAAAAAAAACACTAGTGGGCGTAGTCTATAGGCCTCCGAACAATTGCAACTCTGTTGGACGGAGTATCAATCAGGAAATAGTTGAGGCTTGTAATAAGGGAACATCTATAATTATGGGGGATTTTAACTATCATATTAATTGGACAAATCAAATTGGGCAGGGCTGCCTTGAGGATGAGTTCATTGAGTGTATTAGGGATGGGTTTCTTGAGCAGTATGTAACTGAACCGACCAGGGGCAAGCAACCTTAGATCTGGTCCTCTGTAACGAGACAGGATTAATTAAAAATGTCCTAGTAAAGGATCCCCTTGGAATGAGTAACAATAACATGGTTGAATTTCATAATCAATTAGAGGGTGAGAAGGTTGGATCTCAAACAAGCGTGCTAAGCCTGAATAAAGGAGACTATGAAGGTATGCGAGCGGAATTTAGTAGAGTGGATTGGGAAAATAGATTAAAGGGTAAGACGATACATGATCAGTGGTGTACATTTAAGGAGTTATTTTACAACTTCCAAAAAATATATATTCCACTGAGAAGAAAAGGGTGTAAAAGAAAAGACAGTCATCCGTGGCTAAGTACAGAAATTAAGGATAGTATTCGACTAAAAACAAGGGCTTATAAGGTAGCCAAATCTAGTGGGAGGATAGAGGATTGGGAAAACTTTAAAAGACAGCAAAAAATAACAAAAAGATTGATTAAGAAAGGGAAGATAGATTATGAAATTAAATTAGCAAAAAATATAAAAACAGATAGTAAGAGTTTTTATAGTTATATAAAAAGAAAAAGGGTGGCTAAAGTAAATGTTGGTCCCTTAGAGGATGAGACCGGGAAATTAATGGTGGGAAACATGGAGATGGCAAATACACTGAATGAATATTTTGTATCAGTCTTTACAGTAGAGGACACTAAGAATATCCCAACACTGGACAAACAGGGGGCTATGGGGGGGAGGAGCTAAACACGAACAAAATCACTAAGGAAGTGGTACTCGGTAAAATAATGGGACTCAAGGCAGATAAATCACCTGGACCTGATGGCTTACATCCTAGGGTCTTGAGGGAAGTGGCGGTAGGGATTGTGGATGCATTGGTAATAATTTTCCAAAACTCCCTGGACTCAGCAAAGATCCCGGCAGACTGGAAAACTGCTAATGTAACACCCTTATTTAAAAAGGGCAGTAGACAGAAGGCTGGAAACTATAGACTGGTTAGCCTAACATCTGTGGTAGGTAAAATTTTGGAGTCCATTATTAAGGAGACAGTAACGGGACATTTGGATAATCATAATTTAATAGGACAAAGTCAGCATGGTTTTATGAAGGGGAAGTCATGTTTGACAAATTTGCTGGAGTTCTTTGAGGAAGTAACATACAGTGTGGATAAAGGGGAACCAGTGGATGTGGTGTATTTAGACTTCCAAAAGGCATTTGACAAGGTGCCACACAAAAGATTATTGCTTAAGATAAAAAATCACGGGATTGGGGGTAATATTCTGGCATGGATAGAGGATTGGCTATCTAACAGAAGGCAGAGACTTGGGATAAATGGTTCATTCTCAGACTGGCAATCAGTAACTAGTGGTGTTCCGCAGGGGTCAGTGCTGGGTCCCCAACTCTTTACAATCTATATTAACGATTTGGAGGAGGGGACCGAGTGTAACATATCAAAGTTTGCAGATGATACTAAGATGGGAGGGAAAGTAATGAGTGAGGAGGACATAAAAAATCTGCAAGGGGACATAGACAGGCTAAGTAAGTGGGCAGAGATTTGGCAGATGGAATACAATACTGGAAAGTGTGAGGTTATGCACTTTGGCAGGAAAAATAGTAGAGCAAGTTATTATCTTAATGGCAAGAAACTGGAAAGTACTGAAGTACAAAGGGATCTGGGGGTCCTGGTGCACGAAACTCAAAAGGTTAGTATGCAGGTGCAGCGAGTGATTAAGAAGGCCAATGGAATGTTGGCTTTCATTGCTAGGGGGATAGAATATAAAAATAGGGAGGTATTGCTTCAGTTGTACAAGGTATTGGTGAGACCGCACCTGGAATACTGCATACAGTTTTGGTATCCATACTTAAGAAAAGACATACTTGCTCTCGAGTCAGTACAAAGAAGGTTCACTCGGTTAATCCCGGGGATGAGGGGATGGACATATGAGGAGAGATTGGGTAGATTGGGACTCTACTCATTGGAGTTCAGAAGAATGAGAGGCGATCTTATTGAAACATATAAGATTGTGAAGGGGTTGGATTGGGTGGATGCGGGGAGGATGTTCCCGATGATGGGTGAAACTAGAACTAGGGGGCATAATCTTAGAATAAGGGGCTGCTCTTTCAAAACTGAGATGAGAAGGAATTACTTCACTCAGAGGGTGGTAGGTCCATGGAATATGCTGCCCCAAAAAGCTGTAGAAGCTACATCATTACATAAATTTAAAACAGAAATAGACAGTTTCCTAGAAGTAAAGGGAATTAAGGGTTACGGGGAGCGGGCAGGAATTTGGACATGAGTCTAGGTTCGGATCGGTCATGGCCCTGTGGGTAGCGTAGCGGGCCCAGGGGCCGTGTAGCCTGATCCTGCTCCTATCTCGTGTGTCCAATTCTGTTAGGTTCAGGAGATGGTTCTTGATAGTAGATTGGCGGTTAGGATCAGATCAGCCATGATCTTATTAAATGGTGGAGCAGGCTCGAGGGGCCAATTGGCCTACTCCTGCTCCTATTTCTTATGTTCTTATGTTCCGGGTTACCGCATGCGCTGTGCATGTGCGAAAACCCGGAACTTGCGATCTGTCAAGTTTCTCCTTGACAGATCATCCGCATGCTTCCCAAAAAACACTTTCACTGGTGCAGAGTTAGGCTATTTGCCCAACTACTGCCTACGAAACCCTTACGCCTGCCAGGCGTAGGGCCTGCTTTTACCAGTGTAAGAATTAAAATAAATATTAAATTAAAATTTTATAAATGATTACGCCTCCGACCGCAAATTCAGGGTTGAGCTTTATACAACATCCGAGACATTTGCAGGTATCTTAGCTGTGTGTTTTTTTAAATCTAAATCTAAATCCTGCCACTCAAATGTTACATTTAGCTAGTCTTACAAAAATAGCAATGCAATAGCCTTTAGATACATACCAGAGAGAGTGAGAGAGAGAAAGAGAGAGTAAGAGTTGTTGATAAGGAGTAACGAACAATGTGGTAAATTGACTTTAGAAGTGTGTTGCTGAAACTGAATGTTAAGCTACTAAAAATGGTACTTGAACAGTTAACTATTTCCATTTAAAATTACCAGACATCGCTAAGAATTCCTGCTGAAAACAGTAGAGATGCTGGATATTCTGAGTACAAAAAGATTCATCTATCTTTGGGATGTCATTGAGACACCATGTTGTTCCCTCCAGCATAGCATCCAACTTCAGCAGTCACTTCCCACTGTGGCATGAGCAGCATAAACCAAACATTTGTTTGCTAACCTGCCACTCTATTGACAATATGAAAGCGTAAAATTGGTGCAACAGTCTATTTATATACAGTTGACCAGCTGAGCACAGTGGAAGCAAGACAATAACAGAAGATTATTACTGATTTGTTCTCTCGATCAAGCAACAATCCCTGCAAATCATCTGGAGCAACTTCCAGAAAACTATCCCTTAACATTAGCTCACTTAATTCATCAAACCTCTTACATTCCTTCTGATCACATTTCTGTAACTATGGCCATGAGCTTTACATAACCTTTTCAATTTATGCCTGTATGCTTTTGCTATGAGATCAAAAGCAGCAAAAATAGGATACCAGCCTCAATGTCTGTCATTGCTTTCCTTAAAATTCGAAAAAAGATTATATTTAATAAAGATGTGGGCTGAATGCAGCAGACCCTCATTCAGTCTTGTAGTCAATGTGCTGCATTCCACCAACTCTGGTACAGGCTGAAGCTCTTTCTCCCTTTTCTTCTGCTTCTCACCTGCACTGCTTCACCTTGTGCTAATGCTGCTCCTTCTGCGCCTCCAATGCCAAGCTGTACAATTCAGTCCCATGTTGGAGCTTCTGTCTCTGGAGTCAATGCTGTGCTCTCCTCTACCTGTGCCTCTACCCCCAATCTCTGCACCTACAGTTGGGGTGTTCTTTTGTCTCTTTCATGCATTTACTTATCTTGCACCAGGTCGATTTCTGGCATTGTGCCCCTAGTATCTGCCTTTAGTTTCTGCTTATTTCATTAAAACATTAAGGGGGCTAAATTCGGTTGATTTGAGCCTCCCATTAGCGCCCTAAGAGGGCGCTAACGGGGCGCAAATCAACTAGCGCCTGGGCATGGCGCCACTAACACCTCCCACGAAATTCAATGGTAGGTTAGTGGCAGCGCTAACCGTTAGCGCCGCGTGGCAATGACGTCATCGCCGTGTGCAGCGCCCCTCTCGCGCCCCGGCTGTAATATTGGGTGGCGCCCCCCGACTTACCGCTGGACGCTGTGTCTGCCGGGGTCAGGGGGGCCTACCTGTGGCTGGGGCGGCGCTAGTTAAAGGGGAAGTGGCGGGCGGCCATTTTTGTTGCTGGCCGCCTGCCAGCACCTGCCCCTGTTGCTGTCCCCGGCCCCCGTGAAGCCCCCCACGGGGTGCCAGCTGCTCTCCATGAGCCCAAAGGGGGCGCTACCCAAATTTTACCCCTTAATAGCCTGTCTCATCTATGATTGGTCTTATTCCCACTTTAGTTGCCACCAATTGTCACTGTTTGGGCTTCTTTCCGACATCACTTTCTTCGGCAAAAGACCTGATATCAGTTCTCATAAACAGACTATGGGGGTGATTTCCACCTTTCTACCACCCCGTTTATGCCCCAAAATGGGACAGAAGTGGGATCAAAATCACCGACTTACATCTGGTTATCGTCCTGTTCCTATTTTTGGGCGGACCTTGATTTAGGCAAACACAGCTCCCACCAGAAATAGGCAGGACCTCATTAATAAATGCAAATCCAGGTCAAATAACATAATTAAGACCACAAAACCATTTTCATTTCTACCCACATTGCTACTGCCAGCTCCTCAACTTAGCGACAAACCATGGACAGTACAAATTGGGAGACGGCCATTTCCAGTGGTTTTAAAGGGATCCTCACCTGCTCTGGGCGTTTTTGGGCCATATTTGGAGTCCCTTTAAAGACCGCTCGTTAGGCCGCTCAAAGCCAGAGTGTAGGGATAGAGCGTGCGCAGCAAATGCTCTATCCATGTGTCCTTCAACATTGCAGTTGGGGTCCTAACCACATCTTAGGACCCCGATTTGTAAAATCAAAAGGCTTACCACCTGAAGTAGGCGAACGCTCCAGCCATCTAAGGGAAAGCCCCTTTAAAAATGGCGATCAACAGAAAATTGCCCTTCTTGCAGACACCTGTCTCCAGTCTGCCACTTTAAACTTCAACAAAGTGAGTAAAACACAACTTCGGACTAAGTTACCACAACTTTTAAAAATATATATACCTAACAGGACAAAAATTCACTTCTTGTCACAGTGTATGCATTTAACATTTTCCTGTTATTTTCCTGTTGTGTTTTGTGAACTTCTACATATTGGTTGTTGATGTTGTCTACTACTAAATACTGCCCTAGCTGAGTGACTTGTTTGTGCTGATAGGGTCTGCTCATTCTACACTGTGCCTTATGGTTATATACCATTTTTGCTTTGGAGAAGAGATCAGAGGAGGGCTCAGGGGTCGGGGGACTTGGATCTTGGGAGTGGGAGCGGTGCGATCGGGATGCTGATTGTGGTAAGTACTGTTAATTAGCCAATTTGTTGATATTAGTTTATCTCTAGTCTTTCAAATAATCAGGATCGACTGCAAACCAATATGGTGGGAATATTGGCCCTGAATTTCCGATCGGAGGCTTCCTTCGGGCGGATGCCTCCGATCGGAAAAAAATCTACGAACCTACCTGCTGGTTCCATAGATCCCGAGGCTTCCAATCCTGGGCCTCTCCGGGTCCACGCGGGCAAAGGCCCACGTATCCCAGGAGCACATGTGGTTCGTAAGCGCCCCTGGGATAATATGGGCCAGGCGAACCAATCAAAGAAGGGAATCCCCATTCATACTTTTGACAGGTCTGTAGGGACAGAACTGTCAAAAGTATGAATGGGGATCACATTTAAAAACACACTAAAACATTAAATACATTTTTTTTAAATTACCTAATTAGAAATTAATTAAAATTACATTTAATTAAATATTTTAAATTAAAAAAAAAAAAATTGAAAAAAAATTAAATGTTTTTACGGGGCTAAAAATAAACTTAACTTTTTGAAGAGTATTTTTAATTTATAAATGAGTTATCAAATTTAATTTTTCTATTTTTCAACACTCTTAAGCTGGTAAAAGCAGGCCTTAGTCCGCTTTTACCAGGCGTAAGAATTCTATGGCCTTTCAGCGGGCGGAAGTTGTGCAGAAAGCGGAACTCTCCACCCGCAGAGGCCCTTCTCCCGGGCAGGTGGGTGATCTGTCAAGAGAATTCTTGACAGATCGCAAGTGACGGTTTTCAGCACATGCGCTTCGCATGCCTGAAACCGGCACTTGCGAGACCCCTACGGGTGCGTACACACCTCATACGCACCCGTGGGGGTCCGAAAATCCGGCCCATTGTGTTTAATCAGAGTTTAAGACGGAATATAACACACTAGTTATACAGCAAAAACATACGACTGTGGCAAGCAGCTCCAAGAGTGTTAACTTAGGTCAGCATGAGTCCTGGAAGCTCTCCCCTTCACCGTCTCTGCTAAGGGCTTTTCAGGTCTTTCTCTTATAACCATTTTTAGGGGTGGGCCTGATGTAAAATATGTACAGGATCATTTAACCTGTAAGGACTTTTTCTAAATCAAGGTGCCCAATGGCACGTCGAGTTCTTTGTCTCAACTTCGAGATGAAGATCCTCCCTCCAGGAGAGGTCTTCACAATCATTACACATGCTTTATTGTTTATATGTTTTGAAGGCCTACCCATTGGAATTTCTCTTATCTCCCTTGTCCCTATCCTCCCTAGTTTGGAGTCAGACATGCCATTCTCGGCCATCAGATGTTCGTAACTGCTTGTTATCAGTTATTTATGTTCATGCTGTTCATGCAACTATTGTACCATGGAATGAATTATTAAATTCCCAAAGATATCTTCTATTCTATGTTGTTACACTTAATTAACTTACGCATTTTAAAGCAGCTTTGTTAAACAAAGTCAAAATCCTAATTCATCATTATAATATGGTTATTAGCAATAATGGAAGAAACAGAGGTGTTGGGCCTCGGTTGGCCAAATCAAAGATAGAGTCAACAACCTGTCTAGCACACACACAGCAGACAGCCAGTCTGGAAACAAAGTCACCGCCACGGTGCAGAATGTTATAACATCCGCAGGGAACCAAAATATAAGCAAATTCTAAGCGTCTATTTAGTTATTCTAATACTAGCCTGAAGAGACTTCTTGTCTCAAGTTCTAATACAATCATCTAAGCGCAGTATTATTCGCATAACCCCATATATTTTGGATACCCTAATTTCTAACAGTACTTACCTTTTTTTATTTCTGTGATGTTTAGGGTTGATTTTGCATGAGACAGCCAGTTCTTGCGCTGCTTCAAGCGTGGGTAAAGGACGCCTCTTGTTTGTCCTTAACCAATATGGCAGGCGGCGCACTTCCAGTTGGAAACATGTAAACTCTTTGTGCCCGCCATGGTTAACAGACAGAAAACAGAGAGTAGGGATAAACCGGTCATTTTCCAGTTGGCAGGCTGTAACTAGTGGGGTGCCGCAAGGATCAATACTTGGGCCTCAGCTGTTTACAATCTCTATTAATGACTTAGATGAAGGGACCGAGTGTAATGTATCCAAGTTTGCTGATGATACAAAGCTAGGTGGGAAAGTAAGCTGTGAGGAGGACACAAAGAGCCTGCAAAGGGATACAGACAAGTTAAGTGAGTGGGCAATAAGGTGGCAGATGGAGTATAATGTGGGGAAATGTGAGGATATTCACTTTGGTAGGAAGAATAGAAAAACAGAATATTTTTTAAATGGTGAGAAACTATTAAATGTTGGTGTTCAGGGAGATTTGGGTGTCCTCGTACAGGAAACACGGAAAGTTAGCATGCAGGTACAGCAAGCAATTAGGAAGGCAAATGGCATGTTGGCCTTTACTACAAGGGGGTTGGAGTACAAGAGTAAGGAAGTCTTACTACAATTGTACAAGGCTTTGGTGAGACCACACCTGGAGTACTGTGCACAGTTTTGGTCTCCTTATCTGAGGAAGGATATACTTGCCTTTGAGGCAGTGCAACAAAGGTTCACTGGATTGTTTCCTAGGATGAGAGGGTTGTCCTATGAGGAGAGATTGAGTAGATTGGGCCTGTACTCTCTGGAGTTTAGAAGAATGAGAGGTGATCTCATTGAAACATACAAGATTCTGAAGGGGATTGAGAGGATAGATGCTGAGAGGTTGTTTCCCCTGGCTGGAGAGTCTAGAATTTGGGACATAATCTCAGGATAAGGGGTCGGCCATTTAAGACTGAGATGAGGAGGAATTTCTTTACCCAGAGGGTTGTGAATCTTTGGAATTCTCTGCCCCAGAGGGCTGTGGATGCTGAGTCGTTGAGTATATTCAAGGCTGAGATAGATAGATTTTTGGACTCTAGGGGAATCAAGGCATATGGGAATCGGTCGGGAAAGGGGAGTTGAGGTCAAAGATCAGCCATGATCTTATTGAATGGCGGAGCAGGCTCAAAGGACCATATGGCCTACTCCTGCTCCTAATTCTTAAGTTATGTTCTTACCTACCAACAATCTCTACCAAACACGAGGCACATCTCCCATTCCTAGCTTCACCACACCCCCGTGGAGGAGATGGTGCTGGTCATTCTTGGCAGGGGTATGGCTGACTCCTTAGTCAGCAGCAGGGCTGAAAGGATACAATATGCTGGTATCCTCATACGTTATCCTCCTTCTCGCATGCAACTCTGGTTTCCCGCCCTCCCTCACCACAACTCCACCCTTGTGCCTTCCTCATTCCATACCCCCAAGAAATACAGCCTGCCCAGCCAATGGTTGACCAAGAACAGGGAGAAGAAGAGGGAGAAGAAGCAGGAGAAGAGGGAGAGAGAGGAGAAGACGGAGAAGGAGAAGGAGAAGAAGATGACAGAGAAGAAGCAGGAGAAGAGGGAGAAGAAGAGGAGAAGAGGGAGAAGGAGAAGAAGAGGGAGAATAATAATAATAATAATCACTCGATTTCACACTTCCAGCCACCAGCTCTTCGAGGTTGACCAGCAAGGCCATTTGCCGTGTTCCCCACTGAAAGTCAGCAGCCTTTCACCAGCCATGCGGCAGCCACTGGGGTAGCACAGCATGACATCACTAGGATAGGCAAAGGCTCACTTAAGACAGTCACTAAGGGAATGCACAAGGCTGATAAGTTGATTTCTTGATGTCATATTGGATGGATAGATGTATAAAGTTTACTTTGTGGTGGCTTTTATTTGAGCATTGTGGCCAAGAGGACACTGTGATGGTCAATAACAAAGGGAAGGTAAGGTGTGGGAGAAATGTTGAAAGGGGAATTAGGATTGTGGTCACTGGTACCACAGGCGGATGATTCCATCCCGGCATAAGGGTGGAGTTGTGGTGAGGGAGGGCGGGAAACCAGAGTTGCATGCGAGAAGGAGGATAACGTATGAGGATACCAGCATATTGTATCCTTTCAGCCCTGCTGCTGACTAAGGGGTCAGCCATACCCCTGCCAAGAATGACCAGCACCATCTCCTCCAGAAAGGGACTGCCTGGGTTGCATCCTTCCTTCTGCTTCCTCCTCATCTACTTCCTCTTCTTCTGCATCTTCCTCTTCCCTCTGCGAGTGGACGCTGTAAAGCTGAAAGAAAAGCAGAAAATGCTGGAAATACTCAGCCTGTCAGGCAGCATCTCGACCTGAGACGTGAACTCTGTTTCTCTCTCCACGGATGCTGCCTGACCTGCTGAGTATTTCCAGCATTTCCTGTCTTCTCAGAGGCCTTCCTTTACCATCCGAGACCTTGCTAGAGTCCAGCAGCACTCCCTGCACACTTAAAAAAATCTTTTAGCATGTATTGCACCAACCCACTATTTCAATAAAACAAAAAAAATCAGTCCAAAAGCTTAAATGCAAACTTACCTGAAAGCTGTGTCTGTCCCTTTAAGAAGTGCTGACAGTGTCTCTGTCAGTCTGCTGCACGCTCACTTTTCAGGGCGAGCTTAGGACCCAGCACTAAACTCAGCGGTATGGTCGAAGTTCGCAGAGCGTGACATTAAGTTGGTGTTGCACACCGACTGACATCACACTCTCGATATTTGCATCTCCAGGGCCAGCGCTGCTATCGGCAGTGCTAAGGCCCTCACCAAAATGGCGACTGCCAAGTCCCGTGCCAGAGAAAGGCGCAAGAGTGGCAGCCGCTATTTTTCACTAGGATTGCAGCGCTAACTCGTGGCAATAAGGTAAAGAATTTCTGGGCCATAGTGCCTTAAACAGAGTAGAAGCTGGATTTGATGGTCTTGAATTGGGAGCCTTACTACAGGATAACTACTTGTGTCAGGACTTTGAAAACAGTGGAGTAGTTGGAGATATTAGAGGGGTCAAGAGTGCATTTATTGAGGAAAGAGGTGATGATGGCAGTTTTGGAGGAGGTAGGGACAGCACATGGGATTTAAAACTCCACATACCAAAAGTGCGTCACAGATTATTCTGAAAATAACTGCAGTGTGGTTCTATGTGAAGTCTGTGTTCACTTTAACCATATAACTTTTATTGTATATTCGCATTCAGTGAGAGAGCAATAGTGTAGTAAGTAGCTGTAACATAAAACTAATTAGTTCATGCTAATATCTATTACATTTAGCTGGTTCACAGAAACCTGACAGCTAATGTCCCGAGCCAGTAGAATCATTCAGTGCATTATTTTTAAACATTATTACAGGATTTTTTTAAAAAGCCAGTGAGGAATTAACAATAATAATGAATGTATGCTATTATTATCCTTAAAATTTGAAGTTCAATCTCATTGTTGGATTTGCCTCAGGCAATTACTAACCTCTGCACATTGTATGTAATTTTCATTAATTGCTGATGGGAATTACACAATGTTGCGTTATTAGTTGACAGCAACTTAAATGATGCAGTTTGTGAATTATACTGAAGGCCAGTACGCCCAGTTTAGGTGAGGCATACCGATCTTCAGATGGGCCTGTCATGGGTCCCACCAGTGAGATCCAGGCCAGGAAAATGGCCTGGACTCCTGAAGAAACCCCCTAATTAAAAACAAAAATCAATTTGGCCAAGGATGATATGGTTGAGTGCTGCCGGAGTTTCGGACCACATGTCATGGCCCTTGTGCCTGCCTGCCCCATGTTACTTAGGTACCCTCCTACTGACCCTGCAAACTATGACAGGAGGGCACTAGTGGGCATGATCCCGCTGTAACCACTCCTACGTGTTACAAATGTTACAAAGTGTGTAGTATTTTTATCATTTATGACTTGTCCTCCAAGGCTATACCATCTACAGAGCTAAAAAGACCATCTGTTAAATGTTAGTGCTACAGATGTTAAGGTACTACAGTTGTTAAGGTATTGTCACTCAAATATATATGCCAGATTGCAAAGACACAATTATCTGTGAAATAAAGTATAATATTTCACAAAACATTCTTTTTCCCATTTTTTGCTTTTTAAAAAAAGTGCTGCTGAATTATGTGTTCATCAAAGTGAGGACGAGATTGTTGGGTACATTCCCCAAATTAATATTTACACTCAAGAAGACTGATGTGGTGGCACAGTTCTGAGATCAGATGTTGATTTGATTTTGTTGTGCAACTTAGCAGAGGAAACAAAATGATACACCATTGACAGACATTATAGTTATTGCGAGAACATTAGCTGAGACCTTAAGCTTTGGCGACAAAGTAAAAATACAGAACAACTGTTCTGATGTCACATTTTGTTGATTATTTCTGACTACAAATAGTTGATACTGCTTACTCCATCACAAAAGCTTTCTAACAGATGCAAAGGATAAATCTTAACAGAGAAAATTGCACTAATCTATGTCATTCTTCCATTCATATCAATCATCCTTCAAAGATTCAGCAGGAGGCCTATGATCACCTAAAACCTTATTCTGTGGTTCCAAGGTGCAACCGCATTTAAATAGCTGGTTGCTAAACTCATAGAAAGAAAGAACTTGCATTTATGCAGCCCCTTTCATATTGTGAAACCTGCACACAGGAAACAGCAAATGAGACAAATAATCTGTTAATCTGTGTTGGTAGTGTTAGTTGAGGGTTGAATATTGGTCAGGACCCTGGGAGAACTCCCTACTGTTCATTGAATAAAGCCGTGGGATCCTTTGCATTCACCTGATCGGGCAGATGGGGCCTTGGTTAAATATCTCATCCAAAAGATGGAAGCTCCAACAATGTAGCATTCCCTCAGTACTGCACTGAAGTGCAGCCTTGAACCCAAGGCCTTCGGGAGAGATGTAAAACGGGCTGCCAACTCGCTATCACCTGTTTTACACTAACGCACAAAGTCAAAATCTAATGTCTGTCTTAGAAGCAAAATTGATATCAGCTGAGCCGAGTGGTACCAAGACTGATAGATGGCAGTAAAAGATCATGTAAGGCATGCACTATAACCGGATTAAAATGGTGGTTTTCCTCTTGTTGAGGTATGTTTTCACCAATTGTTATCAAGTAGTAATCAATTGTCTAACTGAGAGATTCTTTCAGTGACTTTTCCTCAGTTTTTTCTTCACAGTCATTCCTGTTCAGTGAGCTTTCCCTCAGATACTGGCTTCTTCCAGCATCTAGAGCTATGATTCACTTAGTAATTGCCACTTTTCTTCCTGCCCCACATCACTGATTCATGTATGTTTGGCATCACCAATAATAATGAGAATGAATAAAATTATGATTTAAATAAAAAACCTGCAACCCTATACAAGAAATTAGACATTTGTTTTCCTTCAACAGTCTGAATTGAGGGTGGCATCAACCTGCCATGTCACTGAGTGAGAGGGTATGGATAGGGCTTACCAGATAGTGAGTTCCTGAACTCAGCCATGTTGTCTTGGGCAGACACTGAGTGGAGGGCACACACTTTCCTAAAGGAATGGAGGGAAAATTGGGGAGAACCACCCTGGACCAGTCTCGCACATCTACTGACATCCAGTTCCATAGGGAAATTGGTGCAAACTTGGGAGCAAGTTATCCTTCAGCTATGGAATGTGCATGGTGTAAACAGACTAAGAAACGGGAAGGGATACGGTATTTAAAGGAGTTATATTAAAGCCTGAAGTGAATCTTTACTGGATGCCTATTTAAATAACTTGTATCTTGAACAATTATCTGGAATATATAGGCCCTCTCTTCCCCCCCACCCCCCACCTCCAATAACTTCAGTAAAGTTATTTATGGTTTTATATTGTTCAACTGAGATGGTTGGAGAGTGGATAAGAAATTGTGTTCATGTACTAATTGAAATGATTGAATTACAATTACTAACTCCATAACGTAATGCTTCTGAAACAATGACCTACCTACAAATAATCTCCAAAGTTAATGAGTAGTGGCTTACACTGCATGCATTCAATCCCATGCTTCACTGACTTGCTTGTCTTGATATAACATGCGATTACATATAGATTCATAAAAGTTACTGGTCTTAGCCTTGGCCTCAGGGGCATTCTATAATGTCATTATAGTTTTACTGATGAACATTGATACTGCTAACTTATTAAAATGGACAATACATATTTCACTTTTCTAGTTTACAAAATTTATAATTCCTTTCTCAAACTGTAGTTGCCATTGCCGATTATTATGCCTGTGACATGGACTAAAATTGAGTTGGTTGAGGTACAGTGTTATCAGTACCATGCGGTGAGGAATCAGCAGAGATTGATCACACACTGTTTTATTTATTGGTTCCCTAGGCTGCATTTGGAACCTGTAAACATTCCACTCCAGAGCCACTTCCTGAATTTTACAGATTAAAAATACACAAACACTGAAAATCTGAACTAAAAATGAAACACTGGAAATGCACAACAGGTAGATTAGCATCTTAAAAAGAAAGGGCAGGACCCTTCATCAGAACATGTGCTGATTGATCTGCTGCTGTGCACTGCCAGCATTTTCTGTTTATTATTCCTGGTTTATTTGTTGCATTGTTTAAAATATAAATGTCCAAAATAGATGTTTTACAGTTTGCCATGACCTTCGACTTTAACCCTTTAGAAATGATTTCTTGTAGTATTGTTCAGAATATGAGTCTTCTAAAGAAGCTTAAGGAATTTGTGGAGCCATCAAACACAGATTAGCTTCTCCCGCCCACCACAGAAACGTCTCTCTGATAGTTGGATCCCAGAAGGATCGATTGTCATTGAAGAGGGACCACAGAGAGCGCCTTTAAAAAATATAATTCCATCTGTTTTTTCTTTCATACAGTGCGGACCTTGTACTCCCGCTCTCAGAAGGCAGGGTTCCACTCCGAGTTTCCGGCAGCAACACAGTGGGCACCTCTGTTGTGCCCTACAGGTGTGGGTCACCTACCCCAAATATTTAAACGACCCCATCACTGAGATTTGGGACAGGATCACTGGCAGTGAAAAGTGGAGAGCAGAAGTCCTGCCCCACCACAATTCCACCCTTCTTGATAGGATCCATGGAAGCTTTAGGCGCAGATGTTTTATTGTTATGCAGTTGCTGGCTGCGTTCAGGAAAATCAGGACTACATGCGGCCTACCTTGCTGTTCTTAAAGGGACTGCTGCAGGCCGCAACCGACAAGGTAAGTGTTTAAATATACTTACCTGAATATGGAGCCAGGAGCAACAGGAGTGCTGCTGTCCACCGCTCCCCCCAACACCCCCACAAACGCTGTTACTACCCTCCTGATCCCGGCCTCTACCCTCCCTGATCCCAGCCTCTATCCTCCCTGATCCCGGCCTCTACCCCACCCTGATCCTGACATCTATCCTCCCCGATCCAGGCCTCTACCGTCCCTGATCCCGGACTCTACCCTCCTGATCCCGGCCTCTACCCTCCCTGATCCCGGACTCTATCCTCCCTGATCCCAGCCTCTACCCCACCCTGATCCTGACATCTATCCTCCCCGATCCCGGCCTCTACCCTCCCTGATCCCAGCCTCTACCTTCCCCGATCCTGACGTCTATCCTCCCTGATCCCGACCTCTACCCTCTCTGACCCCGGCCTCTACCCTCCCTGATCCCAGCCTCTACCTTCCCCGATCCTGACATCTATCCTCCCTGATCCCAGCCTCTACCTTCCCCGATCCTGACATCTATCCTCCCTGATCCCAGCCTCTACCTTCCCCGATCCTGACGTCTATCCTCCCCGATCTTGACGTCTATCCTCCCCGATCCTGACATCTATCCTGCCTGATCCCAGCCTCTACCTTCCCCGGTCCTGATGTCTATCCTCCCCGATCCTGACGTCTAACCTCCCTGATCCCGGCCTCTACCCTCCTCGATCCCGGCCTCTATTCCCTCCACCGATCCTGGGCTCTACCCTTCCCGATCCTGGCCTCTACTCTGCCCGATTCAAGCCTCTACCCTCCCTGATCGCTGCCAACCACTACTCACCCTCCCGATCACCCCTACCCACCCTCCCTCTCAAAGGGCCCCTTCCTGGTCACCCCCTTACCAGAGGGCAGCTGCTGACGATGCGGTGGCCCAATCTTCAAGTCCTCTTCGCCAATATGTTCCTTATAGGGTCAAGAATATGATTCATGTGCCTGCTGACTTCAGTTAAAAAAATTAAAAATAGATCTGATCTGATAATAAAAAGTTGAACACTCCCAGCTCAAAAGTTGAAAAGTATGAAAGGATCTTAACAAAATGATGAACTAAAATAAATGGCACTTAGCAGGGTTCTATATATTTCTACATTCATAATCTATTATTTCTAGTCACAGTAAATGTAGGCAGGTTATTTCACTGAGACAGTAACCACTGAACGAGAGGATGTAAGTTCAGAATTAGTGCAGGTCAAAAGTTCCCCCATCTCCCACAGAATGGTGCAATGCCGTATGGAGAATCATAGAATCATAGAAGATAGGAGCAGGAGTAGGCCATTCGGCCCCTCGAGCTTGCTCCGCCATTTAATGAGATCATGGCTGATCATCCAAATTCAGTACCCTGTCCCTGCCTTCTCCCCATATCCCTTGATCCCTTTAGCCTTAAGAAATATATCTAACTCCTTCTTGAATATATTTAATGAGTTGGTCTCAACTGCCTTCTGTGGTAGAGAATTTCACAGGTTCACCACTCTTTGGATGAAGAAATTCCTCCTCATCTCTGTCCTAAATGGCTTACCCCTTATTCTTAGACTGTGATCCCCGGTTCTGGACTCCCCGGCCATCGGGAACATCCTTCCTGCATCTAGTCTGTCTAGCCCTGTTAGAATTTTATAAGTTTCAATGAGATCCCCTCTCATTCTTCTAAACTCCAGCGAGTATAAGCCCAATAGACCCAATCTCTCCTCATACGTCATTCCTGCCATCCCAGGTATCAGTCTGGTGAATCTTCGCTGCACTCCCTCCATGGCAAGAACATCCTTCCTCAGGTAAGGCGACCAAAACTGCACACAATACTCAAGATGTGGTCTCACCAAGGCTCTGTACAACTGCAGCAAGACATCCTTGTTCCTGTACTCGAACCCTCTCGCTACGAAGGCCAACATACCATTTGCCTTCTTAACCGTCTGCTGCACCTGCATGCTTATCTTCAGCGACTGGTGCACAAGGACACCCAGGTCTTGTTGCACTTCCCCTTCTCCCAATCTATTGCCGTTCAGATAATAATCTGTCTTCCTGTTTTTTCCACCAAAGTGGATAACCTCGCATTTATCCACATTGTACTGCATTTGCCATGCATCTGCCCAATCACCCAACCTATCCAAATCATACTGGAGTTTCTCGGCATCCTCCTCACAGCACACACGCCAACCCAGCTTTGTGTCGTCTGCAAACTTGGAGATATTACATCTAGTTCCCTCATCTAGATCATTAATATATATTGGGCCAAAAATTCGGGACTTGCCGGGTGAGTACGCGCTGTGTACTCACCCGTAAGGCCGCCTGAAGTGCCAGTTTCCTGCATGCACTGCGCATGCGCAGGAAACCGGAACTTCCGGTCTCGTGAAGGGAGCGGTTCAGAGGTGAACCGTGTGCGCGGTAGAGGCTGCGCGCACGCAGCAAACTTAGGTTTTTTTCAGGTTTCTCCAGGAGGGTAAGTATTGAAGAACCTGCGCTTTTAAAAAGCAGGCGCAGGACCCGTTTTCAACAAGGTAAGTGGTTAATTAATTATAATTTAAAAAAAATTTCAACAGGTTTATCTTTTTTAGATGCTTTAAAGAAAGGTAAGTTTATTTTTAGCACTTTTAAAGTATTTTAATTTTTTCAAAAATTTAAATTTTTGTTTAAAGTAGTTAATTTATTTAACTTATAGTTATTTTAAATATCTGATGGTTTTTTTTTTATTTGAAGTTTAGCTGTTCTTTTGGGGCCAATTTCAATTCATAGATTTGACAGGTCTTCCTGTCAAATCTATGAATGAAAGATGGTCTGCTGCCATTGGCTCTCCATGGCCCACGTGATCCCAGGGGACGCATCGCACTAACTACGCCCCTGGGACACGCAAGCACTGCGAGCCGGTAGTTGGAGCAGGCCCAGGAGCTGAAGTCCCCGTGGGCCAGAAGCAGAACGGCAGACGCGGTAGGTAAGTGCGCGCGCGATCCTTACCCCCGCGGCAAGCCGGAAAGGCGAATTTCTGGGCCATTGTGAATAGCTGGGGTCCTAGGACCGATCCCTGCGATACCCCACTTGTCACTGCCTGCCACTCGGAAAAAGACCCGTTTATTCCAACTCTTTGCTTCCTGTCTGCCAACCAGTTCTCTATCCAAGTCAGTACCCTGCCCCCAATCCCATGTGCCTTAACTTTACACGCTAATCTCTTATGCGGGACCTTATCGAAAGCCTTCTGAAAGTCCAAATACACCACATCCACTGGTTCTCCCTTATCTATTTTACCAGTTACATCCTCAAAAAATTCCAGTACATTACTCCATAACTAACTCTCATCAAAAGAAGCTCTGGCTAAATGGAACAGGATTGAAATGTACAAGAAGTATAGATACACGTGATCAAATATTCTTTAGCTGTTGGAATCATGGATCCATAATCTGTAGAAAGAGTTGAATTGTGTGGGCTGTAAATGTTATAATGATGTGCTGGAGTTCAGCTCAATAACCTTCAGGGTCGTGGTACGATTTCTGAACTTTATCTTCGTGGATGTTCTATGTGTGGCTGGTCAGCTTTCTCAAGAGATCTAGTAGGTTGGGTCAAATCATGAATTGTACATGATCTGTGGAAATATTGGGCCTGATGGACTGAATTACCTTTCTTATATAACAAACAACAGCCATGATATATTAGAATTATTTTAAACAGAAACGTACCATCTTCTTTATTCATTACAGGTGCATGACAGAACCCAGGGAAAGCAAGATCCTACAAATTGCCAACTAAGAGGTTATGAGGACTAAACTCACAATATAAAGTGGCACAGTACTATTTTGTTCTGTATTCTTGGGGTCTTAAAAATAGCAGCCCCAAAAGTCTGTGGGCTGCGATCCTGGCAGTTAAAATGGGGATTGTGCCCATTGGTGCCCTTCAGTGCGGACTCCACTAGAGTCTGTGCAGTCAGCAGGCGGGCACCTAATTTGCATGGGGCAGGTGGGCACACGAATCATTATGGGCAAATCTCCAGTGCCTGCCTGCCCCATGCAGCCAGAAAATCCAGTAATAAAAACTGAAAATGCTGGAAATACTCAGCAGGTCAGGCAGCATCTGTGGAGAGAGAAACAGAGTTAACGTTTCAGGTCGATGACCCTTCATCAGAACTGGAAAAAGCTGGAGATGGAATAGGTTTTTAAGCAAGTGCAGGGGCAGGGAAAGGGGGGAGGGGAGGATAGAACAAAAGGGAAGGTCTGTGATAGGATGGAAGGCAGGAGATGTTAAGGGGGGAATTTTGCCAGCCCTGGGGAGGCAGGTTTGGAGGCGGGACTGCCGGGAAAATGGCAGAAACTGGGGGCGGGTGCCCATCCTGCCCCCAATCCACCTCCGTGCCATCTTCCCAGAAGGCGAGTAACTGACCCGCGCTGGGAGCCGCCTCCCCGAGGCGGGAAGGGGATTACAGCCACTTAACTGCCTGTTAACAGGTAGTTAACAGGCAGTTAAGAGGATTATCCCCATTTTACCCCTGCAAGTGCGGGCTTCCCAATGTCGGGAAACCTCGCCAGGGTCAGCGAGGCGCGCAGTGGGTCTGTGGGGGTCGGAGGGATCCAAAAGTGTGCGGTAGAGGTGAGTGATGGGTGCAAGTGTGGAGAAGTAAGTATGTGAGGTGAGTGTAAAGTGATAGAAAATGTTTACTTATCTTTGTTTCCTCCTGAAGGCTTCAACAGTTGGGGAACCGGAGACTCCCGCATCTCACCGGCAGAGATGACAGATGGCTGCTGCATTCTCCGATGCAACAGCCATCTGATTCCTGCTCAGCGGATAGGTTTGATGAGTCTTGAATACAAGGACTCATCAAACAACATAGAATGTCAGTGTTTGACAGCTTCACAGAGCTGTCAAACGATAACAATTCAGCTGTCAAAAATTTTTGACAGATGAAACGTCATACGCTGATGTTCTCAGTAACCAGCTTTCCCTTAATTGGCCTGCTAAACCCACTGGGCGGGCTTAACAAGGTCAATCAAGGGAAAATAGCGTGGGTTGGCCAGAAGTCGATGAAAGCGGGACTGAAACCCAACAAGTGAGAGTCCCGCCTCCAAAAGCTCCCCATTAGCAAAATCCAGCCCTTAATCAGACAAAATGGATGATGGTGCAAGGCAAAAGGAGATGGTAATGAGACAAGTTAAGAAACAAAAGATGATTCTAGATGAAGTGTAAATGGCACTGGCAGAATGATCGACAGCTGCCATGTGAGAGAGAGAAAAAAAATGAAAAAACGATAGGAGCAGAGGTTATGGTCTGAAATTGTTGAACTCGATGTTGAGTCCAGAAGGCAGTAAAGTGCCTAATCGAAAGATGAGGTGCTGTTCCTCGAGCTTACGTTGAGCTTCATTGGAACAGTGTAAGAGGCCGAGGACAGTGAGGTCAGAGTGGGAGTGGAGACGAGAATTAAAGTGACAGGCGACCGGAAGCTCGGGGTCACCCTTACGGACTGAATGGAGGTGTTCCACAAAGCGGTCTCCTAATCTGCGTTTGGTCTCCCCAATGTAGAGGAGACTGCGTCGTGAGCAGAGAATACAGTATACTAAATTGCAAGAAGTACAAGTAAATCGCTGTTTCACCTGGAAGGAGTGTTTGGGGCCCTGGACAGTTGGAAGGGAGGAAGTAAAAGGGCATGTGTTGCATCTTCTGCACTTGCACGGGAAGGTGCCGGGCGAAGGGGAAGGGGTGTTGGGGGTGATAGAGGAGTGGACCAGGGTGTCGCGGAGGGAGCGGTCCCTTCGGAATGCTGAAAGGGGAGGTGAGGGGAAGATGTGTTTGGTGGTGGGATCTGTAGGAGGAGGTATCGGAGAGTTGGCGTTCAGCCTCTGCTAGGTAGAGGTCGGTTCGCCAAACATCAACAGCACCACCCTTGTCAGCAGGTTTAATGACAATGTTGGGGTTGTATCTGAGAGAATGGAGTGCTGCCAGTTCAGAGGGAGGTAGGTTGGAGTGGGTGAGGGGAGCAGAGAAATTGAGACAGCCGATGTCACGCCGGCAGTTTGCAATGAAAGATCTAGAGAGGGTAGGAGGCCAGAGAGAGCGGTCCAGGTAGAACGAGAATTCTGAAAGCGGGAGAAAGGGTCAGCTGTGCGGGGGGAAGACTCCTGGCCAAAGAAGTGGGCACGGAGACGAAGGCGACGGAAAAAGAGCTCAGCATCGTGCCAAGCTTGAAATTCATTGAGGTGGGGGCGTAAGGGGATGAAGCTCAGGCCTTTGCTGAGGACTGATCGTTCGGGGTCAGTGAGGGGAAGGTCAGAGGGGATAGTGAAAACACGGCAGGGGGTGAGATTGGAAGAAGGGATGGGGTCAGAGGAAAGTGAAGGGGAAGAAGGTTCCGGAGGGGCATTGGTGTCCAAGAGTTGTTGAAGCTTACAATCCTTCACACCTGAAAGGAAGAAAAAAAGGTTTTTTGTTAAAGCGCCGGATGAGGCGAAGGATGAAATGGAACTGCGGACCAGGACAGCTCTGAGATAGAGTGAGTCGGTGCTGCTGAAGAGAGAGGTCGAGAGTGTTCATGTGGCGGCGCATGGCATTCAGCGTGGATCTCAGGATATGGCGAGAGCAGTGGTTCGAGGAACGCTGAATATCTCGGAGATATCTGTAATCCTGGGTGGATCCAGTCCCTGGTCACCTTTGATGAGGGGTTTCCCAGGGCCCCTCCAAACCCCATGGAGCCCTCCCTTGGCCTGGCATGGGAGCTGTCACCTACGAAGCCCTGATATCATTCGATTAGCAGGATGGCCGGAGGTTCCTCCCTTTATAAGGCTGCCAAGAAGATGCTGCTGGAGCAAGTGATCCCTCGCAGTCCACTGGACTCGTAGCAGAGTTACAGCAGGAGTCTAGCGGAGACCCCAAGGAAACGCAAGGCCAACATTTTCTGGGTGAGACATGTTGATCTGGTGGGGGCAAAAGCTTCAGTTAAATCAAACAGGCTTCAATAACCTAACTTAAAGAAACGTGAAATCCTTTTTGTAAATTAAATCCTACTATTTAAATAGCCACAATTTATAATTATGTATTAGGTAGGTCACACTGTTCATAAGAAGTTTCATTTTATGACAAAACGGAAAATGAGATTGTACCCAACTCCCCCAAGGGTTTGAAGAACAAGCTGTTGCCACAGTCCTTGAAACGTGACACTGTGCAGTTCAGGCAAATGATGAAGTGACATTGATACACATTATGCTGGAGCTGCACCTTGTTTATAAAGAAGACATATTGCACAATGCTTGTACAGGGGGCACATGCTATTTGTAGAGCTCCTGTTTCAATCTGAAATCTTACAAAAATGAACATTGTCTTTACTGTCACCAACGCAGCTTCTGCTCTCCATTTTCTGTGCCCCTCCTATTTTAAGCAATTATTTACTCAATTTGAATCGTAGATCCATTGGATTAAAGCACCATTAATTTGTCCTCAGGGTCTGGGCAACATTTATCGCTCATCCCTAGTTGCCCTGGAAAGGTGGTGATGGGCCTTCTGCTTAAACTGCGCAGTCCTTGTGGTGATAATACTCCTATGATGGTGTTAGGTAGGCAACAAAGAAGAAATGGTTATATATGAACAGAAAGAATAAATGTGGCTGTCGATATGACTTTAAATTAGTAAGACCGGGGGTGGCGGGGAGAGGGATCTGGTGAAAATAACGTAAGTCTGAAGATAAAAGAAATAGGAGATGGAGGTAAAGGTCAGACCAAGGTAAGGAATAAGGGTAACATAAGTGGTCAGGGAACAAATATGGTTGTAGAACAGAAGTATAAAATGACCGTTAAAAATAAAATGAGGGGAACAATCAATAAAAACAAATTAAATTGCCTGTAAATTGAAAATAAAAATGGGGAAACTGGAGGCAATAATTTGCAGCAAGGAGCCAGATGTAGTAGGGAAACTGAAACGTGGCTACATAAAAGAACAGGACTGGCAGTTGAATATTGCAGGATATGATGGGCTAGAAATTCATCTGTTGAGCACCAATCCGTAGCACCATTAAATGGCGATAAAATGGCAGCTGCCACTCTTTCGCCAGCTGGTGGCGGGTCCCGCGACGGCTGCCATATTTCCTCTCCCCCTTTGAACTGCCGGTAACTGGCAGCGCCCTGGAAAAAATTGGTGGCATGGTGACGTCAACCGGCGTGCAACGCCGACTTAACATCGCCAACGTGAACTTTGACCCTACTGCTGAATTCAGCGCTGGGTCCTAAGCAGGCTGACAGTGGCGATGTCTGCAGCGCCCTGACTTACCGCCGGACGCTATGTCCAACGGGGTCAGGGGGGTCCTACCTGCAGCCAGGGCAGCGCTAGTTAAAGGTGAGGTGCCGGGCGGCCATTTTTGTTGCTGGCAACTGCCAGCACCTGCTCCCATTGCTATCCCCGGCCTCCTGTGCAGCCCCCCCCCCCCCCCGCCTCCCCTGGCAGAGTGCTGGCTGCGCTCCGTGAGCCCGGCACTTCTCTTGAGTGCCAGGCTCTTTTGCCGGCACTCCGATCTCTGGTGTCCCAGCTGGACCCCGGGTGATTCCTTGTGGACTCCACAGCTTCACTCACAGAGGCTGTGGGAAGCTGCAACACCAGACCTGGACAGAAATTTCATCCCAGATCCCTCCAGCAATGCCACCAGGATGGTGTTGCACAGAAGGTGAGCACTGCACCACTTATCTCCATGCCCTCCAGACCAATTTCACTCGGTTAGTGTTGCAACCATTTCCAGCGGCTGTTAACTGCAGTTGCCAGTATCACCAGCAACTTTGCTGGCAAACACAAATTTTTCCCCCTAAGTATTTAGAAAGGATAGGGAAGAAAGAGGTGGGGCGGGGGGGGTGGTTAGAAAAATAGAAAAAAGGGACATAACGAACATTAAGATAGAAACAGAATCCATATGGATTGAGACAAAGGATAAGAAGGGATTGATCATGTTAATAGGGGTATTCTACAGACCACCTAATAGTGAAACAGAAGTGGAGGAGGAAATATGTAGGCAATTCTATGAAATGAGTAAAGAACATCGAATAATAATTATGGGAGAGTTCAACTACCCCAATATAAACAGGCAAGATGTAGGGAAGAGGAATGGAGATTTTATAATGTGTTCAGGACTCCTTTCTTACTCAGTACATATGAAGCCCAACAAGAGAGGAATCACTGCTGGATCTGGTAATGGTAAATGAACCAGAGCAGATAAGAGAAGTAAGCGGAGGGGAACATCTAGGCAAAAGTGATCATAATGTAATAAGGTTTAAAATAATGATTGAGTAAAACATAAGTAAGAAAAAGACTAAAGTAATAGATTGGGAAAAAAAGCTAATTTTGAGGGGATAAGAATGGAACTAGGGAAAATAAACTGGAAAATAAAATTGACAAAGATAGAACAGCGGTAGGAAATATTTAAAGCGGTGATCAATAGAGTTCAGGAGAAATATATTCCTTAAAAAAGCAAGAACAAAGTGGCCAATAATTAAACACTTTAATTCTCCGCTTCACTCCCACTCTGATCTCTCTGTCCTCGGCCTATTACATTGTTCCAATGAAGCTCAACGTAAGCTCGAGGAACAGCACCTCATCTTTCGATTAGGCACTTTACAGCCTTCTGGACTCAACATTGAGTTCAACAATTTCAAACTATAACCCCTGCCCCCATTTTTCATGCGGGTGTGGCGGATCGCCACCTAAACGAGCATTATCCACTCTTCCGTCTGTGGACAAAAATCCAGCACCTTCCCTTTAAGGCACCTTACCTTTAAGGCAGGAGTGGGCGGGGCCTCAGAGTTTGCCCAGAGAATTCTGGGAGCTTTTGGTGCAGCCAATTTTGTGTCATGCAGTTGAATTAAAGTTTCTTGTTTTCCACATATGGATTCAGCCTCCATTCGTGTTTCGCGGCAGCCTCAACATTGGTGACCCCGACGCTCAGAACGTATTCCGAGCACTGCAATGGAAGAAACGAACGCAGTTTCCGTGAAACTGCCGGAGTTTTGGGAAAACCAGCCCGAAGCCTGGTTTCTCCAAGCTGAATCCCGCTTCCGGCTGCGAAATATCACCACAGATGGGACGAAGTACGACTATCTCGTCACATCATTCGGTAGCGCCGCAGTTTCCGAGGTTTGGACAACGCTGCAGAACCCACCAGAGGAAGGCAAGTATGCACATCTCAGGACAGCTCTCCTTAAAAAATTCACGGCCTACTGGTAGACATCCCTCGACACCGCCTCATGGACATGAACACCATGTCCCCCATCCTGGGCACCATGGCCCCCCGTCAACCCACCGACATGGCGTCACAGTGCCACGCCCGGGCCACGGATGACTACTCGGCACTCCTGGCCGAATTCCCGGCCCTTACCAATCTGACCTTCTCCGCGGAGGCCGCCAAACACGGGGTGGAACACTTCATCCCCACCACAGGCCCACCAGTGTACGCCCACACCCGCAGGCTGGACCCGACCAAACTGGAGATCGCGCGGACCGAGTTTGCCACCATGGAACAGCTCGGCATCATCCGCCGCTCCAACAGTCCCTGGGCCTCCCCACTCCACATCGCCCCCAAACCAGGCGGAGGTTGGCGCCCCTGCGGGGATTACCGCCGCCTCAATGACGCCACCACCCCTGATCGGTACCCCGTGCCGCACATTCAGGACTTCTCAGCTAGACTGGCCGGCCGCTCAGTCTTTTCCAAGGTCGACCTGGTGCGCGGCTACCACCAAGTCCCTGTCCACCCCGCGGACGTCCCCCCCGCGGACGTCCCCAAGACGGCCGTAATCACCCCCTTCGGCCTGTTCGAGTTCCTGCGGATGCCCTTCGGCCTCAAAAACGCGGCCCAGGCATTCCAACGGCTCATGGACTCGGTCCTTTGGGACCTGAAGTTCCTGTTCGTCTACCTGGATGACATCCTGGTAGCCAGTTCCTCCAAGCAGGAACACCTCGAACACCTTCGCATCCTGTTCGGGCGCCTCAGCGACCACGGGCTCATCCTCAGCCCAGCCAAATGCCAGTTCGGCCTGGACAAGATCGACTTCCTCGGCCACCACATCACCCATGCTGGGGCCATTCCCCTGCCCACCAAGGTGCAGGCCGTCCAACAATTTCCCCGCCCCACCACCATCAAAGGCCTCCAGGAGTTCCTCGGGATGGTGAATTTCTATAACCGCTTCATCCCCAAAGCGGCGTCCCTCATGAGGCCCCTGTATGAAGCCCTCCGGGGCAGGAGCAGCAAGATGGCGGTCGAATGGACGGCAGACGCGTCCGCCGCCTTCGACTCCACCAAGACCGCGCTCGCCAACGCCACCCTGCTTGCGCACCCACGGCCCAATGCCAGGGTAGCGCTCACCACGGACGCCTCCGACCACGCGGTCGGCGCCGTGTATGAGCAGTGGGTCGACGGCGCCTGGCAACCACTTGCCTTCTTCAGCTGCCAACTACGCCCCCCGGAGGTCAAGTACAGCACCTTCGACCGCGAACTCCTCGCGCTGTTCCTGGCAGTCCGCCATTTCTGGTTTTTGCTTGAGGGCCACCCCTTCACTGCGTTTGTCGACCACAAGCCCCTGACATTCGCAATGGCAAAGACAACCGACCCCTGGTCCGCAGTCAGCAGCGCCAGCTTGCGGCAGTGTCCGAGTTCACCACGGACATCCAACACGTCTCCGGCCGAGACAATGTGGTAGCCGACTGCCTTTCCCGCCCCGCCATCCACGCCGCACACCTGGCAGTCGACTACGCTCAACTCGCAGCAGACCAGATCACCGACCCTGATCTGCTCTCTGCACCCACCAACCTACCAGGGCTACGCCTGGCCGACGTCGCCTGTGGCCCGACCGCAGTCACGGTCAAGTGCGACATATCCCTATGTCAACCTCGGCCCGTCATCCCAGCGTCCTGGCGCCGCCGGGTATTCGACATTCTCCACAACCTCTCCCACCCCGGCACCCGCGCATCCATCAAATTGGTAGCCAACCGCTTCGTCTGGCGCGGCCTTCGCAAGGATGTGCGCACTTGGGCCAACTCCTGCCTAGCCTGCCAACGGGCCAAGGTACAGCAACACACGAAAGCACCCCTCGAGGAGTTTACCGTCCCCTCGCGGAGATTCGACCACATCCATGTGGACATCGTCGGGCCCCTGCCGCCGTCGCAAGGCCACACGCACTTGCTGACCATCGTTGACCGCACCACACACTGGCCCGAGGCAATTCCACTGACCTCTTCCACCACCACCGACATCGCCAGAGCCTTCGTCAGCACCTGGGTCGCACGGTTCGGCGTCCCCTCCAACATGACGTCGGACAGAGGTCCACAATTTACCTCTGAACTCTGGACCGCCGTCGCATGCAATCGCGGGGTGACCATTCACTGCACCACAGCGTACCACCCCCAAGCCAACGGACTGTGTGAGCGGTTCCACAGATCCTTGAAGGCATCTCTTCGAGCCAGCCTCCAGGACGGCGCCTGGACCGACCGACTTCCGTGGGTCCTCATCGGCCTGCGCACCGCGGTTAAAGAAGACCTCCACGCATCGGCAGCAGAGCTCGTGTACGGTCAGCCGCTGCGCGTACCCGGCGAGTTCCTGCCCACCGCCACGACACCCTGGTCAGCCGACCAGCAACGCCACGACTTCGCCTCACCGGCGCTGCAGTTTGCCCCGGTGCCCATTGCCCGACACGGCGAATCCACCTCACACGTCCCACTAAGCCTGCACCAGGCACGGTTTGTTTTCGTCCGGCACGACGCCCACCGCGGACCCCTTCAACCCCCGTACGACGGGCCCTACAAGGTGCTACAGGCTGGGGACAAATTTTTCACCCTGCAAGTGGGCGACAGGACCGAAAAAGTGTCGGTTGACCGACTCAATCCAGCACACTCGGAGCCCGGTGAGCAGGTCCCTGTAGCTTGTCCACCTCCACGCAGCCGACCTGCCCTCAAGCCGGTTCACCCGGCTGCTCCACGCCCGGCCGTTCCACGTCCACCGGTGTCCTACAAGAGCCGCTCCAGCCGTCCCATCAGACCGCCGCACCGTCTCGTCCACACCTCCTAAGCGGATTCTGGGGGGAGCTGTGTGGCGGATCGCCACCTAAACGAGCATAATCCACTCTTCCGTCCGTGGACAAAAATCCAGCACCTTCCCTTTAAGGCACCTTACCTTTAAGGCAGGAGTGGGCGGGGCCTCAGAGTTTGCCCAGAGAATTCTGGGAGCTTTCGGTGCAGCCATTTTTATGCCATGCAGTTGAATTAAAGTTTCTTGTTTTCCACAAATGGATTCAGCCTCCATTCGTGTTTCGCGGCAGCCTCAACACGGTATGATTTTGCCATTCCCATTTGCAACATTTTATCTTTCCTGCCTCTTACATAAGCACAGTATATTCCTTCAATTCCTTCCTCCCCTCCCACCCCTGTCTCTGCAGCTGCTTAATATCTGTTACATCTCCAGCTTTTTCCAGTTCTGATGAAGGGTCCCAGACCTGAAAAGTTAACTCTGTTTCTCTCTCCACGGATGCTGCCTGGCCTGCTGAGTATTTCCAGCATTTTCTGTTGTTATTTCAGATTTCCAGCATCCGCAGTATTTTGCTATTGAATAGTTAAACACCATGGATGAATAAAGAGATAAGGGTAAAATTGAAACTAAACAAAAAGGAATACACAAAATATATAGACAATAAAGGAAAGGATGACAAAAGGGAATACGAAGAGTTTAGGAATGAAGTCAAAAAACAATTAGGAAGGCAAGGCAGAACTACAAAACTAAATTATTAGGGAACATAAAAAGAAATATTAAAATGTTTTACAGGCATATAAATAACAAAAGAAACATCAGGATATGATTGGACCACTAATGCAAAAGCTAAATTCACAGGTAATGATAGAAAAATGGCAGAAATATTGAATATTTACTTTGCCTCAGTATTTGCCAGGGAGACTAACATGGTGGACATGACATTAGAAGAAGAGATATAAAGACATTTAAGATAGAAAAGGGGGAGATAATTGATAAATTAATCAAATTTAGAGAAGATAGAACCCCTGGTCTGGATGGATTGCATCTGTGTATATTGAAAGAAGTCAGGGAAGAGATCGCAAAGGCACTATTACATATATATAACAATTCAATAGAAAAGGGAATAGTACCAGAGGACTGGTGGACAGCTAATGGTATTCCTATATTTAAAAAGAAATATAGAACAAGTCCAGGGAACTATAGGCTAATTAGCTTAACGTTGGTGGTAGGAAAGATAATGGAAACTTTACTCGAAGATGTAATAGAAAACATCTAGAAATCAAAAACATAATAAAGAATAGTCAGCACGGATTTCAAAAAAGAAGGTCGTGCTTAACCAACCTTATTGAATTCTTTGAAGAAGTAACAGAAAGAGTAGCCAAGGGTAATGTAGTAGATGTAATATATTTGGATTTTCAAAAGGCCTTCGATAAGGTACCGCATAGTAGACTCATGCCTATGGTCAGAGCAAGTGGAGTAAGGGGACAGCTAGCAGAATGGATAGTAAGCTGCCTACAAAACAGAAATTTTAAAGGTTAAGGTTAGCTACTCAGACTGGCAAAAGTTGGGAAGTGGTGTTCCACAGGAATCGGTGCTGGGATCACTGTTGTTCATAGTTTACATTAACAATTTGGACTCGGGAATCAGAAGTACAATTTTTTAATTTACAGACAACACCAAATTGAGGGTGTACAAAGGAAAAATGCGACAAAATACAAGAAGACAATAAACTTGAAGAATGGACATTTAATTGGCAAATAAATTTCAATAGAGGTAAGTTTTGGTAGGAAGGATAAGGAGGCTGCATACTGCTTGGGTAATAAGGGTCTAAATGGGGTAGAGAAGCAAAGGGATGTAGGGTTAGAGATACACAAATCACTAAAAGTAGCAATGCAGGTTAATAAGGCCATAAAAAAAGCAAACAAAGCACTGGGGTTCATTTCAATAGGGATAGAATTAAAAAGCAGGAAAGTCATGTTAAACTTGTATAGAACCTTGGTTAGACCACAGTTGGAGTACTGAGCACAGTTTTGGTCTGTATATTGTAACAAGGCATTGGAAAAGATGCAAAAAAGATTCACAAGGATAATACCAGAACCAAGAGTTATAGCCATCAGGAAAGACTGAACAGGTTGGGACTCTTTTCTCTAGAAAAAAGAAGGCTGAAGGATGACCTGAGAGAGGTCTTTAAGATAATGAAAGGGTTTGATAGGGTAGATGTGGATAAAATGTTTCCACTGGAGGCCATACATATAAGATAGTCACTAATAAATCTAATAGGGAATTCAGGAGACACTTCTTTACCCAAAGAGTGGTAAGAATGTGGAAATCGCTACCACAAGGAGTCATTGAGGCAATTAGCATAGATACATTTAAGGGCAGCTAGATAAGCACATGAGTAGAAAGGAACAGAAGGATATGCTGATAGGGTTAGATGAAGAAGGGTGGGAGGAGGCTCGTGTGAAGCATAAACGCCAGGATAGACCAGTTGGGCTGAATGGCCTATTTCTGTGCTGTAGACTCGATGTAACTCGGTGTAAGATTAAAAAAAACTTCTCTTACGTGAAATACAATGGTGAAAGTTTAGTTCTCAAAAGCCCAGAAAGACAACCTGAAATTTCTGGCATCAGCAGAGTTACTGAGTTGTAAACAAACAAACTGTGATAGTAATAGCAGGAGACATGTCAGCATACCTGCAGATAAAATGTGTGTTTAGTTGCCCTTTAAAAAGCTCAGTCCTTAGCATGTGAGATTAAATTGTGAGGTCGCACAACACCAGGTTATAGTCCAACAGTTTTATTTGAAATCACAAGCTTTCGGAGCTATCGATTGCTCCTTCCTCAGGTGAAGTAAATTGGATACAGAATCGCCAGAGCATATATAGATGGAAAACAAAGCATGTGTACTTTACAATTGCAGACCAATAAATTAAATCATCCTGACTATCTGCCGAGGTGTGATAAAGTTAATTAAGTCAGCCAGGAAGGTACCACATCAAAAGACATAGCAAGATACAACTGAGACAATGAGGTGTAGTCGCAGGGGTTCTAACGTGTCAAAAGCTGCCGTCTGTATGTAAAACGAAAAGCTTTAAAAAAAATTTACTTTTTTACTGGGAAAATTTTTACTTTTTTACTGGGAATCACATCTGTGAACAAGCTAACGACGACTCGAGTCCGGATCACGTCATGTATCGTGACATAAACCCAAGATCCCGATTGAGACCGTCTTCATGAGTGCGGAACTTGGCTATCAGTTTCTGCTCGATGATTTTGCGTTGTCGTGTGTTTCTAAGGTTGCCTTGGAGAACGCTTACCCGCAGATCCGAGGCTGAATGTCCTTGACTGCTGAAGTGTTCCCCGACTGGGAGGTAACAATCCTGCCTGGCGATTGTTGCGCGGTGCTCGTTCATACGTTGTCTCAGTGTCTGCATGGTCTCGCCGATGTACCATGCCGCGGTGCATTCTTTCCTGCAACGTATGAGGTAGACAACGTTGGCCGAGTCACATGAGTATGTACCATGTACCTGGTGGGTAGTGTCCTCACGTGTGATGGTGGTATCTGTGTTGATGATCTGGCATGTCTTGCAGAGTTTGCCATGGCAGGGTTGTGTGGTGTCGTGGTCGCTGTTATCCTGAAAGCTGGGTAATTTGCTGCGAACGATGGTACTTCTGAGGTTAGGCGGCTGTTTGAAGGCAAGTAGTGGAGGCGTGGGGATGGCCTTAGCGAGGTGTTTGTCGTCATCGATGACATGTTGAAGGCTGCGAAGAACATAGCGTAGTTTCTCCGCTCCGGGGAAGTACTGGACGACGTAGGGTACCCTGTTGGTTGTGTCCCGTGTTTGCCTTCTGAGGAGGTCTATGCGATTTTTCGCTGTGGCCCGTCGGAACTGTCGATCGATGAGTCGAGCGTCATATCCCGTTCTTACGAGGGCGTTTTTCAGCGTCCGTAGGTGTCCATCGTGTTCCTCCTCGTCTGAGCAGATCCTGTGTATTCGCAGGGCTTGTCCATAGGGGATGGCTTCTTTAACATGGTTAGGGTGGAAGCTGGAGAAGTGGAGCATTGTGAGGTTGTCCGTGGGCTTGCGGTAGAGTGAAGTGCTGAGGTGTCCGTCTTTGATGGAGATTCGTGTGTCCAGGAATGAGACCGATTCTGAGGAGTAGTCCATGGTGAGTTTGATGGTGGGATGGAACTTGTTTATGTTATCGTGTAGTCTTTTCAGTGATCCTTCGCCATGGGTCCAAAGGAAGAAAATGTCGTCGATGTATCTGGTGTACAGCGTTGGCTGGAGGTCCTGTGCAGCGAAGAAGTCTTGCTCGAACTTGTGCATGAAGATGTTGGCGTATTGGGGTGCGAATTTGGTCCCCATGGCTGTTCCGTGTGTTTGGGTAAAAAAATGGTTGTCGAAGGTGAAGACATTGTGGTCAAGGATGAAGCGGATGAGTTGTAGGATGGCGTCTGGAGATTGGCTGTTGTTGATGTTGAGTACTGAGGCTGTTGCAGCGATGCCGTCATCGTGGGGGATACTGGTGTAGAGTGCCGATACGTCCATCGTGGCAAGGAGTGTTCCTGGTTCAACTGGTCCGTGGGTGCTGAGTTTCTGTAAGAAGTCTGTAGTGTCGCGACAGAAGCTGGGGGTTCCCTGTACGATGGGTTTCCGAATGCCCTCGACGTATCCAGAGAGGTTCTCACACAGGGTTCCATTGCCTGATACGATAGGACGTCCGGGTGTGTTGGCTTTGTGTATCTTTGGGAGGCAGTAGAAGTCTCCCACGCGGGGAGTACGTGGGATGAGAGCGCGTAGGATGTTTTGAAGGTCTGGATCGAAGGTCTTGATCAGTCTATTGAGTTAAATTGTAGCAGGGACAACAGGAGGAAGTTCCAACTCAGCTAATGACTGCTGCTTCAATAGCCATGTATGTGTTGCCTGACATTAATTTCAAATTGACAGATTTGATACTGTAAGACATTGATATAATGTAGCAGTGCCAAGATTCAATACAATATGTCATTTTGTATTTAAACTTAGGTTGCCCCATGAATTTTCATAAAGTATATTAAGGGATAACAGGAGATAGTTTCCAGGTCTATTTTTATTTTATTTTGGTATTAATGTTCTGTAAATGGTAATTGAGGCAAATAGAAAGCAGACCTGGGAATAATTTTAACCTAACTCGTCCGGTGCATTAAAATGATCCCGATGTTTTAAAAAAAACTCTTATTACTAGATCAATGAAAAGAAAGTGTTGAGCCAATATTACCTGTAACTTTCTGTGGGATCAAAAGATGACACACTTCCAGATTTTCATAATCTAGAAACAATGGAGAAAATCAATTATTTAATTTAATTAAGAAAAACATTTTTTCTTTATTTATTAACTGTTCCTAACACAAAAGTGATTGCATGTTGTAATCTTTTATCCATTGTTGGAATACTAATGACAAAGCATGTACATTCATTTGGCTAAGCATCTCTCCATTTAAATTTGTACTTCCCAAATCATATTTTTCTCAGCAACTGTTTTCAATGCATTTAGAATAATTCTCTCTCAATAATTCCAATGCTCTCCTGGCTGGCCTCCCATCTGCTACTGAAACCTTCATCCATGTTTTTGTCTCCAGACTCGACTATTCCAATGCTCTTATGGCTGGCCTCCCATCTTCTACCCTCCATAAGCTTTAGCTCATCCAAAACTGTGCTGCCCGTAGCCCAACCCGCACCAAGCCATCCATCACTCCTGTGCTTGCTGACCCACATTGGCTCTTGGTCCACCAACGCCTCAATTTTAAAATTCTTATCCACGTGTTGAAATCCCTCCATGGCCTCCTGCCCTACAACCCTCATAGAACTCTGCGTTCCTTCAAGTTTCGCCTCTTGTGCATCCCCAACTTCCTTCGTCCCACCATTTGCAGCCATGGCTTCAGTTGTCCTGAGCTCTGGAATACCCTTCCCAAACATCTTCACCTCTCCACCTCCTTCTCCTCCTTGAAGACGCTGCTTAAAACCTATCTCGTCACCTGTCCTAATATCTCTTTCTTTGGCTTGGTGTCAATTTTGATCTGCTTACATTCCTGTGAAGCGCCTTGGAAGGTTTTACTACGTTAAAGGCGCTATATAAATGCAAGTTTTTGTTGCTGTTGTAAAAGTTTCTCTGTTCACGCTGATGAATGATGTCACTAAATTTTGGGTATATTTAATTTTTTCTTAGACATATGCACCTGGGTAGAAAGTGGATAAAAGATGTTAAAAACAGAGTAGTAATGTGCACCTGGCGTACATCAAGAGCTAGGGGGAAAAATTGAGTCGCGCCCCCCTCGGGGTGCAAACTTCGCTGGGGCGCTACTTTTAGCACCCCGGAAAAATTAGCGCCCCTACGGCCGAAATTGAGTGGTAGTGCCCCAAGAGGGAAGTGGGGCGCTACTGGAAGCGCCCCGCCTCCCTCTTGGGGTGCCGCGGTATTGCAGGCCTTCCTCCCCTTCTTAAAGGGGAGGGGCCTTGCGCGACCCGGGGCCCAGCTGGGCCACCGGGAATCGGAGTGCCGGCAAAAGAGCTCAGCACTCAAGAGAAGTGCCGGGCTCATGGAGCGCAGCATGCACTCCGCAGGGGGGCGGGTCAGGAGGCCGGGGACGGCAGCGGAGGCAGGTGCTGGTAGGCGGCCAGCATCAAAAATGGTCGCCCAGCACCTCACCTTTAAATAGCGCCGCCCCAGCCGCAGGTAGGCCCCCCTGACCCGGTCGGACATAGCGTCAGGCGGTAAGTCAGGGGGCCGCTACTGAAGATCGCGGCCGGGGCGCGAGCGGGGTGCTGCGCACAGTGATGACGTCATCACCAATGGCGCAGCGCCACAGGGAGCTAATGGTTAGCGCCACCGCTAACCTCCCGTTGAATTTCACGGGCGGCATTGGTGGCACCGTACCTGGGCGCTAGTTGCTTTGCGCCCCATTAGCGCCCTCTTAGGGTGCTAACGGGAGGTACAAAGCAACCGAATTTTTCCCCCCTAGTGTTTTGCACCAAAGATTGGCAACATGTGGAAAAGCTACTGATGTCGAGCCCTGCATGTGGAGTAAACCTGCGAGCGGTTTTAATTTGAGGACAGAAGCTTCTCTCCGACCTCCATCCTCTTTTCCCCTCTTCCTCCACATATCTACACATTGGTGGCGGGTAGGTTGTCAGCTCTATTTCCTTACTTTTAAAAGCCAACAGTGCTGACATTATTGACATAAATAAAGTAAAGTAAAATAATTTTGAGCCATAATTTGCGGCTCCTACAGGTACGTACAAGGTGCACACGCGCCCGTAAGGGCCACTCAAGTTCCGGGTTTAGGCATGTTCTGCGCATGCGCTAAAAGCCGGAATTTGCGCTATGTCAGGAATTTTCTTGACAGATCGTATGAATCCCTGGGAAAAGGGCATTCGCGGGAGGAGAGTTGGGCTATTTGCCCAACTTCTGCCCAGCGAATGCCCGTGAAATTCTTACGCCTGGTAAAAGCAGGAGTAAAGCCTGCTTTTACCAGCGTAAGAGTTTTAAAAAACAGAAAAATAAAATTTTATCAATAATTTATACATTTAAAAACCTGTGAAATAAAGTAAGTTTATTTTTAGCCCCTTTAAAACATGCAAATTTATTTTTTTTAATTACATTTTTGTTTTAAATACTTAATTAAATGCCATTTTAATTCATTTTTAATATGTGATTTTTAAAAAATTTATTTGAAGCGTAGAGGCATTTTTTGGGGTATTCCCATTCATACTTATGGGGTTTCATACACACAGAATCCCAATAAGTATGAATGGGGATTCCCTTCTGTCATTCGTTGGGCCGGCCCACATTATCCCAGGGGCGCTTGCGAACCGCCTGCGCCCCTGAGATACATGGGCCTCTACCCGCGAGTACCCAGTGACTGCGAATCTCCGTACCACCCAGACCACCAGGTATGCGGGAATTTTATTTGCGAATCGGAGGCATTTCCCTGCGGGAAGCCTCTGACTGCAAATTCAGGGAATTGCAAATGTAAGTATAAATTATTTCAAAAATTGCGAGACTTGCTGCTTTAAATGAGAACTACCTCTATTTAATTTGTATTCGCTTAGCTTTCCTCTACAGGCAGGCAGCAAATGAGCAGTGCACTTTTATCAATGTTTAGGCCTATTTGTGTCATCGCTTGTAATTCACAGTATTAATGCTGTTCAAAGCAGTAGCATAAAATCTATTTGTGCAAGGCAAGAACTCTTGCCTAGGATTTATAGTCACTCCAAAATAATTTGGATTAGATCTGTATCAGAGCAAACTGCACTGTATATTAAATGGCATTATAATAGGGACAAATGTCACAAGGGCAGATGTCCCATGAAAGTGACTCATGTAGTCGCTGAAGACATAGAAATTTTTGAGAATTGCACTTTCAGTAGAAAAGCTCAGATCCCTCTTTTGGCTGAAGAGATGCTCTAGCCAACCCAGTTAGGAACTAAAGATTAACTCTGGGTTTGAATGTCTAGATATAAGTTTCATGCAATGACACTGGCGGCACTTGTTAAATACCAGCCATCTGTATCTCACCTGAAAAACAGGCAGCTAGCAGTTAAAAATAGGGGGCGGGGAGTCACCTTGGCTGCCCCATTGATGCCCAAGGCCTATCTGATGTAATTTTCAGGTGGACTTGTAAATGGGCAAGCAGAATACCCACCTGTTTTGGGCATATGGCTGTTCAAATATGCAAATCGGGGTCCTACGCTGATTGGGAGGGCTCGCTTGCAATTTTCAGATATTAATGGGCGGAGCTTGCAGTGTGCACTCCTGGGCGGAGCCCATTTGTACCAGGCGGTGAGTGGCCGAGCCAACAGTCCTTAAAGGGACCATTGGTGGCCACTGAAGAAAAGGCCCAGAATTTTTCTTGGGGAGAATATTTGTGGGGCAGAAGGAGCAGAAATGCACGCCGTGGTTCCACAAAATTACTGGGGCCTGCTGCCAGCCTATGCTCGATGCCCTCTGTGAACCCTCCGGGGATCAGTTCCCACCCCCAGGCTCAGCGTGGGAGCCATCCAATTTCCTGCCCTCCCACAGCCAGCGAGCTGCAGTGGGCTGCCCATTTGCTGTCCACAGCTCCCCAGCGGCATTCTAATGAAGCCCAAATCAGAAAGTGGTTCAGGCCTCCTGACGCCGGCTTTGGGCAGGCGGCAAAGCTGCTCTGCCATCTTCGTGCCCATTTTGATGTAAATCAAAATTCCCCCCCCGCTCCCCCACCCATTATTTGTGAGGGGGTTCCATGGGTAAGAGAAGTGGTGTACTGTGGAGACTTCTTGCATTGTTGAAGTGCGAATGGTTATCTATATATGAAAACAGATTTATCTCCAGATAGCCCCAGTTCCTGGAAATGTCCTGGACTACCTTCTCCGAAATGACTGAAAGCACCTCTTGCTCTGTTGTCTACCCTGGTTACAAAGATCCAGCAATTAGCATCATATCCTTTGACTGATTATCTTACAACAGAGGCCAGTACAAAGATTTCTGTCAAAAAAACACACTTCCTTTCTCATCTGAGTGTAATATTGAAGAGGATTTCCCTGCTGTAAATATCTTTTGTGATCACCAGTTGAGGTTCAAGGCTGCGGCCCAGTAAATCCTTACTGGCTGAGAACAGGAGGCTCTGCAGGGCAATCACTAACTGAGCAGGTTTACCCAATGTGGAACTAGGCCCTTTAAGTATATTGGGCCAGAAATTCGGCTGTTGTCGGGTGAGTACGCACTGTGTACTCACCCGTAAGGCCACCTGAAGTGCCGGTTTCCTGCATGCACTGCGCATGCGCGGGAAACCGGAACTTCAGTTCCCCTGAAGGGAGGGGTTCAGAAGTCGAACGCGTGCGCGGGAGAGGCTGCGCGCACGCAGCGAACTTCGGGGGTTTTTTCAGGTTTCTCCGGGAAGGTAAGTATGGAGAAGCTGCACTTTTAAAAAGAAGGCACAAGGCCTGTTTTTAACAAGGTAAGTGGTTAATTAATTACAATTTAAACATTTTTTCAACAGGTTAATCTTTTTTAGATACTTTAAAGAAAGGTAAGTTTATTTTTAGCACCGTTAAAAAGTATAATTAATTTTTTCAAAAATTTAAATTTTTGTTTAAAGTAGTTAATTTATTTAACTTTTAGTTATTTTAAAAAGGTGATTTAAAAAAAATATATTTGAAGTTCAAGTGTGGTTTTGGGGCTGATCTCTATTCATAGATTTGACAGGTCCTCCTGTCAAATCTATGAATGAAAATGCCCTGCTAGGATTGGCTCTCCATGGCCCACGTGATCCCAGGGGACACTTCGAACTAACTGCGCCCCTGGGATACACAAGCACTGCGCGCCGGCAGCTGCAGGAGGCCCAGGACCCGAAGTCCTCGTGGGCCCAAAGCACAACAGCAGGCGCGGTGGGCAAGTCCGCGTGCGATGCTTGCACCTGCAGGAAGCCGGAAAGCTGAATTTCTGGCCCAAGCAACTCCTGCTTAGGTTGCGACTGGGACTTCTCATAACTGAGTATGAGTCCCATCGCTTGGACTGTATCGAATATCTTCTGTATGGCTCAGCTGACAAAAATCAGGCATGGGGTTTGGCCAGTCATCCATGGATATGCACAAAGATGCTAAATCCTGAGATGCTGTGGATAGGCCAAAGTACTAATGCCTTACCCCCTTGAAATGGAGTCTGAAAAACTAGCATCATCAGCCCTGTATAATGATCTAGAAGTATGTATCCTTTAGGCCTATGCTAGTTCATTAGTTTTCTGGGAACACTCACTGAATAGTCTGTGGAAGTGTGACCATTTTGAATTTCTCCTGTCTTTATAAAGAAAGGTTTAGCACCCTGCAATCTAGTGTAGGCTGCAATCTCTTGTATTTTTAGGAACAATGAAATACCTGTTCTCACTTGGTCAGGGTGATCTTTTCTTACTGCCGGTGATGCTAGCAGTTTGTCTATTTCAACTGCCGTGATAGGGTCCTAAAGATGGTCCAATTGCATCAGCCCATGGAATCTTGGAGAGCGCCTGTGAAATAGAGAGGGAAACCTTCTCTAATGATCTCCATTAACAATTCTTCCCCGTTTGATCGCAAACTTCTGTAGGTGGCCCTGTTGCCAGGTTCATATGGAAATGGGATTGGCAATGTGCTACTGATGTGAGGCCTGAGGCAGCCCAGTTCCACAGGAGGGTCCCAGCGGGATCCTTTTAATGTGCAATTAGTAAAAGTTGGTATATATTAGTTCTGGAACAAGGAAAAAGAAAATGTTTTAAATTGGTGTGGTGTATGCATCATAATGCAATGAGTAACAGCATTGAGTAAATATCACCATAAAGCTAATGATTTTGAGTCCCATGTTTTGCCAACAGGAAATGCGTTTGTTGTGGAGTGAGACACGCTGTTACATTTCTCATCAGATATGTTCGGCCACTAATTGGCTGCTTTGGTACTCAGAGTTCTGTCGCTCTGTTAAACTCCAAATGCAGCAAGTAATCGGATTTCTTTGTAAGCTGTGTTAATTGTGCATATCAAATAAGACTTTTAATCACAGCCATTTCTTTCTCTTGTTACCATGAGGATTAATAACAACAACAATATGTGTAGTCAAGTAAACAAAAGCATCTTATCAATTGATATTTGGATAAATGGATTCTTAAATATTTAATTCTGACTACTTTTCTTTTGCAGTTAGCCTCAGGATTTTAACATTTTTATGTAAAGTTTGTGATCAAGGTGAAGCTAACAGCAGTGGGAATGGAACATTTTTCCTTTATATTCCAGAACATTAAATACTCCCTGCTCTGACAGAGTTCTTACTGCACTATTGTATGTAACTTGCAATGTACTTCAGCCCCTCTCCTGCCACTTTCACTTCCCATGTTAACTATCGCTATGGCTACTGTGAGTCAGATTGCCCAGTTATACCCAAATTATGGGAAGCCTTTACCTGTTCGGAGATATGTCCGCAAGAAATTAACATGAAACAACTCAAACTCATTTAATAGTGAGGAATAGGAACTTTTCATCCCATCTATCAAATCCAGGCATCAAAGATTGTGTTATAAACTACTGTAGGATGTATGCCAACAGTTTATTTCTATTTTGTTAACTGGTTCTTAGTCTTCTGGCCAGCACATAGTATAGTAATACGATAGCAAAATACTGCGGATGCTGGAAATCAGAAATAACAACAGAAAACGCTGGAAAAACTCAGCAGGCCAGGCAACATCCGTGGAGAGAGAAACAGAGTTAACGTTTCAGGTCGAAACCCTTCGTCGGAACTTAGTATAGTAACTTATGCTATCAGCTGCTATCATGTCATTCTGAATTTATAGAACTGGTGTAATACTCACCCGCACCATGCAATTCTCATTTAAGTAATAAAACTGATGTCAGTCCCACTGCCTGTGACTATCAAGGAGTGCAGCCTTTACATGGGCACTGAGTTCCCAAATGTATCATTTGCAATAATGTTTGACAGGAAACAGATGTCATCACATCCCAATGGGCTTGAATAAGATAACTCGTAACTGGAAAGGCTGTAATGAAAGGAATAAACTATGGTTTACATCCCCTAAAATGTGAACACCCATGTATTTCCTACTGATCAATCACTATATAACCGATGGGAAATCAATGTTGGAGTGAATTTACGCTTAAATTCATTAATTGATTGCAGTAAGAGATTAAGGGCTGAATTTTGCTGGCGCTTAGAGTACGAGTTTGGAGGCGGGTCCGTTGTCAAATTCACAAAGATTGACAGCGGGTTGGTATCACGCTGTAAACCCGCCTCCTTGTCAGTTTCCCAAGTGTCGGGTCTGTCATCCCTGAACAGACCCGACACCAAGCGGCGGGTCAGCCAATTTAGATAGTTAAAAGCTTATTAAAAGGTAGTTGAGAACCATTTTCCCATGTACTTACCATTTTACCAGGTTTTCAATGAGGTTCCCGGAGAGCGGCTATCACGTTAGGTTAGTATGTCGGGTTCTCAATGACTGTGGATTGCTGTGAATAGGTGAAAGCTGCAAAAGTGGTATAAAACCTACTATTTCACAGCTGTTCACTTCCCAATCTTAGAAGCTGGAGCATTAATGATTTGGAACCCACTTTTGAGCTTTATGCACTTTTGAACTGTTTGGAGTAATCTCTCTATCCACTGTCACCTCCTTGGAACAACCTATCTCAACATTGGCAGATTGCTTCTGTCATCTCAACCTCACCTGCCATCTATTCCATCAGCATCGGAGCCCCTGAAAAAATCTCACCTGGTCCTCAGAATCCCACCACGATCAGCCCCAACACTAGCATCACCAACAACAGCACCAACCTTCTCCGCAATCAACTGATGCTGCACTGGACACAGGGCATCAGCACCTGAGCACATTGCTGCCCGGGATGCCAGCGATGGCCTCACCATGGCCAGATTTACTTCACTTAACACTGTACACCCTGGCTGCCACATGATGCACCAAGTTGGCACCATCCCACACCAGCACCATAAAGCATCCCTACAATGTCCACGCCATTCATTTCACACTCATCACCATTGTGGAGGTGATGTTATGTCTCACCATTCACTGGAACTCACTAAGACACTTTCAAAGGTGCATACAAATCCGTCCAAGAAGGCAAAGTGGTGTCAATAAGGATTTCAATGCTTGACAATACATTAACAGAAAGTTTACATGAACATTGTCTAAAACACACAAGTGCCTACCCTTGTGTGTTGTTAGTTGGTATGATTGGACTAGGATGAGGGCGAGTGTGAGGGGTGGCTAATGAGATGGGGAACTGATAATATAGATAGAGAGGGATGGGTGGAGGTGCAAGGTAAGTTGGTGTTAGTAAGGATGTGCAGGAGTAGGGTAGGGAAGGCAGAGTGATGGGGATGTGATGAGAGGTACGGCAGGATGAGGTTGGGTGTGGCTTTGCAGTAACATTTTGTGATCATTGAAAGGTTTGCACCACTGCAGCCAGGTCCTCCTGACAACATCCCTGCTTTTGCCCTCCTGTGCAATGTGCAACCAGGCTGCGTTGGTGTCCTGGGGAGATCTCTACTGCCTATTGGAAGGGAAGAGAACCTCCCTGCGTGCAGTGACTTCCTCCATAAGCATATGCAGGGAGTCATGGGAGAGCCTGGATGCAGCCAAGCACCTCTGTGCAGTGCTTGTCAGTGTTTGCAGCAACTCAATGCAGCAGAACATTGACAGCACAACTGTCAAAATGAATGTGGACATGGCCCCTTTAAGAAAACCGGCTGATGACGCGTCATCAGATGACGTCATCAGACCCGCTTCCTTTTAATTGGCCGGGAACCTCGCAGGGCGGGCTTAACAAGCCCAATCAGGGCAAAATCACTTGGAGGAGGCGGGATGAAGACGGTGCGGGGTTTGAGGCCGCTGTTTGCTCCGGCCGCACTGGACTCGCCACAGCTGGTAAAATCGCAGCCTGAGAGTGTGCTAAATAAGAAGGCTTCATGAAAGATAAATCTATGAAGGTACAATCCATCTTTGGGTAGTCTATTATTTATAATGTTCTGCAATTAAAAATACCACATTGCTATCTCATTAGACATTAGGCAGGGGTGAGGTTACTTATTGCTGAGGATGTTTTTGTTAATAATATCCTTTCCATAATTTATTTAATTATGTGAACTGGGACTAATTTCTTCCTTAACATAGTCAACCAGAACTGTTGTAGTTAGCACTCTGTAAATAGCAGGGGGAAATTTTCATCATCTGGCTGTCTGTTTCTCACCTGAAATACGGGTGACCGCAGGACGAAAATCTAGTGGGGACCTTGTTGCACTGATTTGCCTGCCTGATTCAATTTCCAGGTAGACCTTTAAATGGGTGACCAGCACTTCCCCTGCAAAACAGGCAGGAGGCTGCTTAAGTATGCAAATCGGGGTCCTATGTCAGTTGTAGGACCCCATTTGGAATTTTCATGGAGAAATGGGTGGAGCATGGAAGTCCCAGTTTTTCCAGGCATTGAGCGGCCTAACCTAACTGTTCCACAAGTTTCAGTGCTGGGACCACTGCTGTTCACAATTTACATTAAGGATTTAGACTTTGGAATCAAAAACACAATTTCTAAATTTGCGGATGATACCAAATTGGGGTGGGGGGGTGGAAATAATCAATACTGAGGAGGACTGCAAAAGATTACAGGAGACATTAATAAACTTGCAGAATGGGCAAATAATTGGCAAATGAAGTTCAACACAGATAAATGTGAGGTATTACATTTTGGTAGGAAGAATAGGGAGGTCACTTATCACTTGGAGGGTGCGAGTCTAGGTGGGGTAGAGGAACAAAGGGATCTCAGAGTACAAATACACAGATCACTAAAAGTTGCGACACAGGTTAGCAAGGCGATAAAAAAAGCAAACCAAGCACTAGGGTTTATTTCTAGAGGGATAGAAATGAAAAGTAGGAAAGTTATGCTAAACCTGTATCGAACCTTGGTTAGACCACACTTGGAGTACTGCGTGCAGTTCTGGTCACCATATTATAAAAAGGATATAGAGGCACTGGAGAGGGTGCAGAGAAGATTTACAAGGATGATAACAGAAATGCGAGGGTATACATATCAGGAAAGGATGAACAGGCTGGGTCTCTTTTCACTTGAAAAAAGAAGGCTGAGGGGTGACCTAATAGAGGTCCTTAAAATTATGAAAGGTTTTGATAGAGTGGATACAGAGAGAATGTTTCCACTTGTGGGGAACAGCATAACTAGAGGCCATCAATATAAGATAGTCACCAAGAAATCCAATAGATTATTCAGAAGAAACTTCTTTACCCAAAGAGTGGTGAGAATGTGGAACTCGCTACCACAGGGAGTGGTTGAAGCGAAAAGTATAGATGCGTTTAAGGGGAGGCTGGACAAGCATATGAGGGAAAAGTGAATAGAGGGTTACGCTGATAGACTTAGATGAGGAAAGACGGGATGGACTGGTTGGGCCGAATGGCCTGTTTCTGTGCCGTATATCCTATGTAATCCTATGTAACCAACGTCCTTAAAGGGACCACTGGAGGCTGCTCAGAAAAGATAAGTTTTTGCTTTTTTAAAAGAAGATTTTCATGGGGCCAGGAGGAGTATTCATGCTCCCCCCTAGCCTCACAAAAATCATCCTGTCTGCTGCCAGCCCATTCTCCCCACCCACAACAGGCCCTACCTGCCGGCCAGCTCCATGCAAAAGCCAGATGATTTTGTGTCGCACCAAGTTGGTGAGCTGCAGTGGAACACCCTATTGGTGTCCGCTGGTAAAATTTAAATGAGGCCTAAACCTAAAAATGTTTTGGGATTCTCGACTGCGGCTTTGGGTGGGCGCCCACAGGGCACAGGCACACCGCCAATATTGCAACCGTTTTGGGGCTGATTGAAAATCTCCCACAGTTTTTTTTATCAGTTTATCTCAGTGAAAAGCTACATTTCTGTCCCTGAATCAGTGACACTGTAAGTAGAAATATGTTAGAGTTGGCAGGTAAGGAAGCAACTGAAATGATATAGTGGGCAAGGTTTTCCCTGCGGAAGCGGGAGGGCAGCAGGAGAGCTGGTTGGCAGATTCCAGTCCCACTCCTGTCTGCAGCCGCACTCTGAAAATGACTTTCCGTAGATTGACCTTGTTAAGCCCACCCTGCGGGGTTCCCGGCCAATTAATAGGAAAACGGGTCTGATGGCGCGTCATCAGCCGGTTTCCTTAAAGGGACCATGGCCACATTGATTTTGACAGTTGTGCTGTGACTCCCTCCATATTGCAGTAAAACGTCTTTACTCTTATACTCGAATCCTCTTGTACTAAAGGCCAACATACCATTTGCTTTCCTAATTGCTTGCTGTACCTGCATGTTAACTTTCAGTGATTCGTGTACAAGGACACCCATGTCCCTCTGAACACCAACATTTCCCAATCTCTCACCATTTAAAAAATACTCTGCTTTTTATTTTTCCTACCAAAGTGGATAACTTTCACATTTCTCCACATTATATTCCATTTGCCATGTTCTTGCCCACTTAGCTTGTCTATATCCCCTTGAAGCCTCCTTGCATCCTCCTCACAACTCACATTCCCACCCAGCTTTGTATCATCAGCAAACTTGGATATATTACATTTGGTCCCCTCAGCCAAATCATTGATGTAGATTGTGAATAGCTGAGGCCCAAGCACTGATCCTTGCGGTACCCCACTAGTTACAGCCTGCCAACCCGAAAATTACCCGTTTATTCCTACTCTCTGTTTTCTGTCCATTAACCAAACCTCAATCCATTCTAGTATATTACCCCCAATCCCATGAGCCCTAATTTTGTTTAATAACCTCTTGTGTGGTACCTTATCGAATGCCTTCTGAAAATCCAAATACACCACATCCACTGGTTCCCCCTTATCTATTCTGCTAGTTACAACCTCAAATAATAATACATCACACTTTTAATATGAAATACGTTTATTTCAGTTAAAGGATGATATAGAATTACAATATATTCCCATACAACATTACAGTTCAGTAATGTTTTGTCATCTCTTCACTGTCAGATTCTAGCGAATCTTATTTATTGTGAAGTACAATGTTAATTTCTTTTATATTGATCGTTAAAAAAAATTGAAAAACAATGTTTTTATAGTAAAGTCTGATATATATTGGCTCAGAATTTGCAGTTGTAATGACAGCGAAACTGTCAGCGCTCGCCGTGATTACTGTGTAAAACTGACAGCAACTTCTGGCGTCCGCACATGTGCAGTTAAAAGCGGAAATCCGGAAGTTGCTGTCAGTGATACCCTGCTCTTCCACAGGGTGTGCTGTTGCAGTCTTCACAGATGCAATTCGCACAGAATCAGGATTTGACGTGAACTTCAACATTTTACGCAATATTCTCACTGTAAAAACCATTGAAAAAGTTAAACCTTGTTGAATGAGGTGTAATGAGTTTTTAATGGCATACTAAGTCATAATTACTGTTAAACAACCTCTCTGGCCCTGAAAAAGTAATTTTAGAACTTTGGAGTGTTATTCCCTCCATTCCATGATAGAAATTCCATAGCTTTTTAAAATAATAAAAATTAATGATTTTTTTTTAAGTTTGTTTATGATATTTCAGCTTCTACCTTAATCACATGTGTATGTCCCAATCTTTATTTCGTTCTCTGTAAAATGAGTAAAAAGTGAATGATAATCCGTGCTTTTTACTTCCTGATTTGCTGTCTGTGAGAATTCTTCAATCTGATTGGCTGCTCAGCCTGCTTGATGATTTCACTTCTCCTGGATGCCAGAGATCCCCTATAGATGGCGCCAGAATGAAATTGACATTGTAATAGGGGAAATCAACGCCACAGAGTCCATTAAATCTTTGTGGACAGCTTTCTTCAAGGTCAGCGGTGAGCGCCATCCCTTCGCTGCTGATCGTAAAATCCAGGTCATTATATCTGAAGATACCTAGGGAGAAAATTTGAACACTGTTCTGTAAATAATCAAGCTCTGTCTAACATCATTTGTATGCTGGTAATGTTACCACTACAGATGCCCATACATTTTTTAAGAAGCTCAGAATAGACTTCCATTAAATTCATCTTGGCAGGCTTAGAAGTGAGGCATTATTTCAGACAATTCCAAGCCAAGCAGAAATTAGGAAGGTCAGCAGCACTTGTCAAAACGATTTCTTGAATTTCAGCACTATTGTCCTTAATTCAAATTAAATCCATAATTATAATTTCCTAATAAAGATGAATGCATACCCATAAATCCAAGTTAATGCAAATTTGGTTTTGTTTTGTTTGGTTTGACTACTAGTTTGGCTTGGTAAACCTATAGGGGCCAACAATGTAGTCTTTGGTGCCCATAGTGCTGCCACGTATCAGGTGCCAGCTCCCTGCACAAGGGACACTGAGGCCTGAGGCCCACAGAGCATCTAATGAGCAGAGTATTTGTTAACATGACCCAGAAGCACCTCACTTGGGCCCTATCCACCAGTTGAGCATTGGGCTCATTAATGGCCCAGATTCTGTGCAAGTGAGGGGGAGGTGCCTGAAAAGTGAGTGAAGTGTCTGAACAGCACTTCATAGGCTAAGCGCCCATATAAAACAGCGTTTAAAGGCACATCGCTATTTTTGGTGTATCTATTTGCAAGTCACTGCTTCCCTACTATTATTGGTGCTGTTGGACAAAGCAAGGTGGTCAAATGTCTTGAGCCCTGATTTTAACTCAGGGCAGAAATTGGGTAGGCTGGAGCGGGGTGCGGGCGTCGAGCGGCAAGTCCCCATGACATCTCCAGCTTGAGACCCGGGCGATTTTAACTCCTGGGTCTCATTTTAATATGATTGATGGGCTGGCCACCCGATAGTGTCGGGAAATGGGCAGCCACCCGTTTTTTACCACGCAATTTCCGGCGGACTGCCCAAAGCCTACCTAAAGTGGCGTTGCATTCTCTGCTCTCAGTTTTCTCTGTAATACCACTGAAAAGAGGGGAATCTCAGAAATGAGTTTGAGGGCTGCCCCCAGGTTTTCAGATGCCTCCCTGGTGGAGGAGTCAGGGCAAGGAGGGTGGTACTGTTCCCCAGCATCCACAGGAGCATCCCCAGGGTGACTAGCCAGCATGCCTGGACAGAGGTGGCTGAGAGGGTCAGTGCCAGCAGCATCACCCTCTGGACCTGGATGCTTTGTAGAAAGAGATCCAATTACCTCAAGAGCTGCAACTGTGAGTACAGCTCTTCATCTCTCCAACTATCTCAACACCACTTTGGCCCCCACCGCTCAACAATTCCCTCCCCTCCATTATATCCGTCAACATGCAATCGCAAGGGCAAACTGCACCATCTCTCTTTCTTATTCCAAACACACTCACCTGTTCCTTTGCTCTCATCACACCACACACTGACACTATTCTCTTCTCAAATCCTAGCACTTGCATAACCAACGACTCATCCCAGCACTCCTTCCTCACTTCACATTCCACACACTTGGCTTTACATTCATCACTTCCCATCCTCATTCCATTTGGTTTCTTCTCCAGCTCTCAGCAGGTCCACTATATGCATACGCCATACACAGCTCCACTTAACTTTTCAACAGTCACTCACTAACTCTTCCCTCTCTTTCTGCTGGACAAGACGGCACATAATGCCAGGGAGAGGACCAGGACTGGGAGAGGAATACCTAACTTTATAGCCTTCATCCAAGCTGAGCACGTAGCCTGGAGATTAGTGGGCCTTGCGAAGGCATGAGCATTGGAAAGGCAAGGCTGGTGGCTTATCTGAGCAGAGTGTCTGTATATTAATCGTAATCCATTAATACGATAGCAAAATACTGCAGATGCTGGAAATCCGAAATAACAACAGAAAACGCTGGAAAAACTCAGCAGGCGAGGCAGCATCCGTGGAGAGAGAAACAGAGTTAACGTTTCAGGTCGAAGACCTTTCATCAGAACTGGAGACAGCAGGAAATCAAATAGATTTAAGGCAAGGATAAAGCTGGGAAAAGGGGGAGGGGATGAAAGAACAAAAGGAGAGATTAAGAGACATTAAGAGACATTAAGAGATATTCAAGGCAAGAGGTGGTGTTAATGTGACAGGTTAAGGCTGACAGAAGTGTGAAATGCACTGGCAGAATGAAGGACAGCTGCCAGCTACTAGGAGGGGGAAAAAAAAAGGGGGGGGCAAATAAAAGGGTGGATGAGAAAATAAAATATAAATGTGATGGGGCTAAGGTTATGATCTAAAATTGTTGAACTCGATATTGAGTCCAGAGGGCTGTAGCGTGCCTAAACGAAAGATGAGGCCAGTGCATTTCACACTTCTTTCAGCCTTAACCTGTCACATTAACACCACCTCTTGCCTTGAATATCTCTTAATGTCTCTTAATGTCTCTTAATCTCTCCTTTTGTTCTTTCATCCCCTCCCCCTTTTCCCAGCTTTATCCTTGCCTTAAATCTATTTGATTTCCTGCTGTCTCCAGTTCTGATGAAAGGTCTTCGACCTGAATCGTAATCCATTATTCAACTCGGCAAATATTAAGCAGGCTTCACAGCTGCAAACTGCATTCTGAAGACTGTGCACCTACTCATTTCCAGCCTTTCAGTGCCACTCTAACTTATCTCCCTTTTCTCTTTCCTTTAGGTCCTTCTCAGCACCTGAACCTTGCAGAAGAAGACACCTGGGAGGAGAACAATCATCCTTAGGATGCATGGTCACGCGTTCCATTCCTCCCAAGCACCAGCACAGACATTAGCACTCCACATGGGTTAGATAGTGAGCCACAGGGGTCTGCATATGGTGAAACACCCAGCATGAGTGAGCAGGAGGAGGTATTGGTGGCATGGACAGCCCAGAGAGAGATCACCAGAGGGCAAGTTCCTCTCCCAGCTGAGCTGAGCAGGACAGAGATGAGGACATCAGGGGCACAGCCATGAAAAGAATTTGGCTTGCCTCTCACAAGCAGTTATACCAGGTATTGGAAGGCCTGTTAAGTTTCAGCACTATGTCTGAAAGTATGGAGGAGTCTGCTTTCAGACCAGCGTCGACAGCGGGGGAGGAGGAGCCTTTCTTTCTTTCTCTCTCCCACAGAGTGGTCGGCAGCGGGGAAGGAGGGGCGGACCTGGTTGGAGCGGCAGAGGCCTGAGGTGAGTCATTAAAGGGAGGCCCGAGGCTCAGGTAGGCCTCAGACCAGCGTCGACAGCGGGGGAGGAGGAGCCTTTCTTTCTTTCTCGCTCCCACAGAGCCGTCGGCAGCGGGGAAGGAGGGGCGGACCTGGTTGGAGCGGCAGAGGCCTGAGGTGAGTCATTAAAGGGAGGCCCGAGGCTCAGGTAGGCCTCAGACCAGCGTCGACAGCGGGGGAGGAGGAGCCTTTCTTTCTTTCTCTCTCCCACAGAGCGGTCGGCAGCGGGGAAGGAGGGGCGGACCTGGTTGGAGCGGCAGAGGCCTGAGGTGAGTCATTAAAGGGAGGCCCGAGGCTCAGGTAGGCCTCAGACCAGCGTCGACAGCGGGGGAGGAGGAGCCTTTCTTTCTTTCTCGCTCCCACAGAGCGGTCGGCAGCGGGGAAGGAGGGGCGGACCTGGTTGGAGCGGCAGAGGCCTGAGGTGAGTCATTAAAGGGAGGCCCGAGGCTCAGGTAGGCCTCAGACCAGCGTCGACAGCGGGGGAGGAGGAGCCTTTCTTTCTTTCTCTCTCCCACAGAGCGGTCGGCAGCGGGGAAGGAGGGGCGGACCTGGTTGGAGCGGCAGAGGCCTGAGGTGAGTCATTAAAGGGAGGCCCGAGGCTCAGGTAGGCCTCAGACCAGCGTCGACAGCGGGGGAGGAGGAGCCTTTCTTTCTTTCTCTCTCCCACAGAGCGGTCGGCAGCGGGGAAGGAGGGGCGGACCTGGTTGGAGCGGCAGAGGCCTGAGGTGAGTCATTAAAGGGAGGCCCGAGGCTCAGGTAGGCCTCAGACCAGCGTCGACAGCGGGGGAGGAGGAGCCTTTCTTTCTTTCTCGCTCCCACAGAGCGGTCGGCAGCGGGGAAGGAGGGGCGGACCTGGTTGGAGCGGCAGAGGCCTGAGGTGAGTCATTAAAGGGAGGCCCGAGGCTCAGGTAGGCCTCAGACCAGCGTCGACAGCGGGGGAGGAGGAGCCTTTCTTTCTTTCTCTCTCCCACAGAGCGGTCGGCAGCGGGGAAGGAGGGGCGGACCTGGTTGGAGCGGCAGAGGCCTGAGGTGAGTCATTAAAGGGAGGCCCGAGGCTCAGGTAGGCCTCAGACCAGCGTCGACAGCGGGGGAGGAGGAGCCTTTCTTTCTTTCTCGCTCCCACAGAGCGGTTGGCAGCGGGGAAGGAGGGGCGGACCTGGTTGGAGCGGCAGAGGCCTGAGGTGAGTCATTAAAGGGAGGCCCGAGTCTCAGGTAGGCCTCAGACCAGCGTCGACAGCGGGGGAGGAGGAGCCTTTCTTTCTTTCTCTCTCCCACAGAGCGGTCGGCAGCGGGGAAGGAGGGGCGGACCTGGTTGGAGTGGCAGAGGCCTGAGGTGAGTCATTAAAGTGAGGCCCGAGGCTCAGGTAGGCCTCAGACCAGCGTCGACAGCGGGGGAGGAGGAGCCTTTCTTTCTTTCTCTCTCCCACAGAGTGGTCGGCAGCGGGGAAGGAGGGGCGGACCTGGTTGGAGCGGCAGAGGCCTGAGGTGAGTCATTAAAGGGAGGCCCGAGGCTCAGGTAGGCCTCAGACCAGCGTCGACAGCGGGGGAGGAGGAGCCTTTCTTTCTTTCTCTCTCCCACAGAGCGGTCGGCAGCGGGGAAGGAGGGGCGGACCTGGTTGGAGCGGCAGAGGCCTGAGGTGAGTCATTAAAGGGAGGCCCGAGGCTCAGGTAGGCCTCAGACCAGCGTCGACAGCGGGGGAGGAGGAGCCTTTCTTTCTTTCTCTCTCCCACAGAGCGGTCGGCAGCGGGGAAGGAGGGGCGGACCTGGTTGGAGTGGCAGAGGCCTGAGGTGAGTCATTAAACTCACCTACGTGGCCTTTTTCCCCAGCGGGGAAAGAGCTTCGCGGGCTTTTTCAAAGGCAGGGGGCGGGGCCAATTCATTGGTACCCGTATATAGGTGGAGCGGTTGCTAAACCCGAGACACTACACTAGTAGTGACTCCCACCCTCCCACCTCCTCTAACCTTTAGGGGTAGAGGGAATTTAAAAGGTAGGTTCGATTTTATATTTTGTTTTCAGGGACTTAACTCCTGGACCTAAGTTAAATAAGTTTAAATTTTAGTAATAAAGTAACATAAGGGTTAAGTCATGACAGGAAGTCTCGGACCCGTTTCATGCTCCTCCTGTGCCATGTGGGAAACCAGGGACACTTCCAGTGTCCCTGACAACTACGTGTGCGGGAAGTGTGTCCAGCTGCAGCTCCTGACAGCCCGCATGGCGGTGCTGGAGCTGCGGGTGGACTCACTCTGGAGCATGCACGATGCCGAGAACTCGGTGAATCGCTCATTTAGTGAGTTGTCCACACCGCAGGTAAAGGCTAGGACAGACAGTGAATGGGTGACCAAGAAGCAGGGCAATATCAGGAAGGTAGTGCAGGAGTACCCTGTGGTCATCTCCCTCCAAAACAGGTATGCCGCTTTGGATACTGTTGGGGGAGATGGCCTACCAGGGGAAGGCACTAGCAGCCAGGTTCATGGCACCATGGCTGGCTCTGCTGCACAGCAGGGCGGGAAAAAGAGTGGTAGGGCTATAGTGATAGGGGACTCAATTGTAAGGGGAATAGACAGGAGTTTCTGTGGCCGCAACCGAGATTCCAGGATGGTATGTTGCCTCCCTGGTGCAAGGGTCAAGGATGTCTCGGAGCGGCTGCAGAACATTCTGAAGAGGGAGGGTGAACAGTCAGCTGTCGTGCATGTAGGTACCAACGATATAGGTAAAAAGCGGGAAGAGGTCCTACAAGCAGAATTTAGGGAGCTAGGAGCTAAATTAAAAAGTAGGACCTCTAAGGTAGTAATCTCTGGATTGCTACCAGGGCCACGTGCTAATCAGAATAGAGAGAACAGGATAGTGAGATTGAATACGTGGCTTGAGCAGTGGTGCAGGAGGGAGGGATTCAAATTCCTGAGGCATTGGAACCAGTTCTGGGGGAAGTGGGACCTGTACAAAAGGGACGGTCTGCACTTGGGCAGGACTGGAACCGATGTCCTCGGGGTAATATTTGCTAAAGCAGTTCGGGAGGATTTAAACTAATATGGCAGGGGAATGGGAACCTATGTAGCGAAACAGGGGGAAGTAATATGCAGTCAGAAACAAATGTTAGAAGGGTGAGAAACAATAGGGGAAGGCCGAGTAAACAAAGGCAAGAAACACAAAGGGCCATACTAAATCATAAGTCTAAAAGGACAAAGGATGTTAATGAAACAAGCCTAAAGGCTCTGTGTCTTAATGCAAGGAGTATCCGTAATAAGGTGGATGAATTGACTGTGCAAATAGATGTTAACGGATACGATGTGATTGGGATTACAGAGACGTGGCTCCAGAACAATCAAGGCTGGGAACTGAACATCCAGGGGTATTCAACATTCAGAAAGGATAGAATAAAAGGAAAAGGGGGTGGGGTAGCATTGCTGGTTAAAGAGGAGATTAATGCAATAGCTAGGAAGGACATCAGCTTGGAGGATGTGGAATCAATATGGGTTGAGCTGCAGAACACCAAAGGGCAGAAAACGTTAGTGGGAGTTGTGTACAGACCTCCAAACAGCAGTAGTGAGGTGGGGGAGGGTATGAAACAGGAAATCAGAGGTGCGTGCAAAAAAGGCACGGCAGTTATCATGGGTGACTTTAATATGCATATAGATTGGGCTACTCAAACTGGAAGCAATACGGTGGAGGAGGATTTCCTGGAGTGTTTAAGGGATGGTTTCCTAAACCAATATGTTGAGGAACCAACTCGAGGGGAGGCCATCCTGGACTGGGTGTTGTGTAATGAGGAGGGACTAATCAGCAATCTTGTGGTACGAGGCCCCCTGGGGAAGAGTGACCATAGTATGGTGGAGTTCTACATTAGGATGGAGAAGGAAACAGTTAAGTCAGAGACCATGGTCCAGAACTTAAATAAGGGCAACTTTGAGGGTATGAGGCGTGAATTGGCGAGGTTAAATTGGCAAGCGATATTTAAGGGGCTATCAGTGGAAGGGCAATGGCAGACATTTAGAGATCGCATGGATGAACTACAACAATTGTACATCCCGGTCTGGCGTAAAAATAAAAAAGGGAAGGTGGCTCAACCATGGCTAACAAGGGAAATCAGGGATAGTATTAAAACCAAGGAAGTTGCATACAAATTGGCCAGAAGTAGCAGCAAACCCGGGGACTGGGAGAACTTCAAAACTCAGCAGAGGAGGACGAAGGGTTTGATTAGGGCAGGGAAAATAAAATATGAAAGGAAGCTTGCAGAGAACATTAAAATGGACTGCAAAAGCTTCTATAAATATGTAAAAAGAAAGAGGTTAGTAAAAACAAACGTAGGTCCCCTGCAGTCGGAAACAGGTGAAGTCGTAATGGGGAACAAGGAAATGGCAGATCAATTGAACAAGTACTTTGGTTCGGTGTTTACTGTGGAGGACACACACAACCTGCCGGAAATAAAAGGGGTCAGAGGATCTGGTAAGAGGGAGGAGCTGAGGGAAATCCTTATTAGTCGGGAAAAGGTATTGGGGAAATTGATGGGACTGAAGGCTGAAAAATCCCCGGGGCCTGATGGTCTGCATCCCAGAGTACTTAAGGAGGTGGCCTTGGAAATAGTGGATGCATTGACGATCATTTTCCAACATTCCTTAGACTCTGGATCAGTTCCGATGGAGTGGAGGGTGGCCAATGTAACCCCTCTTTTTAAAAAAGGAGGGAGGGAGAAAGCAGGGAATTATAGACCGGTCAGCCTGACATCGGTCGTGGGTAAAATGATGGAAGCAATTATTAAAGATGTCATAACAGACCATTTGGAAAGTGGCGACATGATAGGTCCAAGTCAGCATGGATTTGTGAAAGGGAAATCATGCTTGACAAATCTTCTGGAATTTTTTGAGGATGTTTCCAATAGGGTGGACAGGGGGGAACCAGTAGATGTGGTGTATTTGGACTTTCAGAAGGCCTTCGACAAGGTCCCACACAAGAGATTGGTGAGCAAAGTTAAAGCACATGGGATTGGGGGTAATGTGTTGACGTGGATTGAGAACTGGTTGGCACACAGGAAACAAAGAGTAGGAGTAAATGGGTACTTTTCAGAATGGCAGGCAGTGACCAGCGGGGTACCGCAGGGTTCGGTGCTGGGACCCCAGCTGTTTACATTATATATTAATGATTTGGACGAAGGGATTAAATGTAATATCTCCAAATTTGCGGATGACACTAAATTGGGAGGCAGTGTGAACAATGAGGAGGATGCTAGGAGGCTACAGAGTGACTTGGACAGGTTGGGTGAATGGGCAAATGTATGGCAGATGAAGTACAATGTGGATAAATGTGAGGTTATCCACTTTGGTGGTAAAAATAGAGAGGCGGACTATTACCTGAATGGTGGCAGATTAGGGAAAGGGGAGGTGCAACGAGACCTGGGCGTCATGGTACATCAGTCACTGAAGGTGGGAATGCAAGTGCAGCAGGCAGTCAAGAAAGCAAACGGAATGATGGCCTTCATAGCAAGGGGATTTGAGTACAGGAGTAGGGAGGTGATGCTACAGTTGTACAGGGCCTTGGTGAGGCCACACCTGGAGTATTGTGCGCAGTTTTGGTCTCCTAACTTAAGGAAGGACATTCTTGCTATTGAGGGAGTGCAGCGAAGGTTCACTAGATTGATTCCTGGGATGGCCGGACTGACATATCAAGAAAGATTGGGTCAACTGAACTTGTATCCTCTGGAGTTCAGAAGAATGAGGGGGGATCTTATAGAGACATTTAAAATCCTGACTGGTTTAGACAAATTAGATGCGGGCAGAATGTTCCCAATGGTAGGGAAAACTAGAACCAGGGGTCACAGTCTAAGGATTAAGGGGAAGCCATTTAGGACTGAGCTGAGGAGGAACTTCTTCACCCAGAGAGTGGTGAATCTATGGAATTCTCTTCCACAGAAGGTTGTTGAGGCCAGTTCGCTAAATATATTCAAAAGGGAGTTAGATATAACACTCACAACTAAGGGGATCAAGGGGTATGGCGAGAAAGCAGGAATGGGGTACTGAGGTAGCATGTTCAGCCATGAACGCATTGAATGGTGGTGCAGGCTCGAAGGACCGAATGGTCTACTCCTGTACCTATTTTCTATGTTTGGTGTCACCTCCCAGGTCATCAGCACTCTGCAGTCTAACCTGGAGAATGTGACCACCTCCAGGAAACGCTGCTGCAAAAGGAGTCAATGCCACCAGCCTTTGCATCTTTGGTGGAAACTCAAACAGCTGGCATCCGGATTCTGGGCTCCACCTTGGAGAGACAGGTGTCCAGCTTGGATAAATTTGTGGATCGAATAGATAGAGGCTTTAAAGGAGTCACTCACCTTCTGCAGTCTACTCTCCCGCAGATCAGTGGAGTGACAGTGGCGCTAAGGGTGCTGTATATGTTGTCCTCTCTCAGCATACTACCTTTACTCCTCCCTCCATCAATAACCTCCCATGGTACTATTCGACAAAGAGCAGGGGAGTTCGCCCTGGTGACTTGGCCAATATATATCCTCAACCAACATGACTAAAACAGATTATCTGGTCATTTATCTCATTGCTGTTTGCGTGACCTTGCTGTGCGCCCATTGGCTGCCGTGTTTTCCTACATTACAACATTACAGTTCAAAAGTACCTCATTGGCTGTAAAGCACTTTGGGACATCTTAAGGTTCTGAAAGGTGCTATATAAATTCATGTCCTCTCCCCTCTCTCTATAGCTTTGTGTGACAGTAATTTTTGAGCTTAATAATACGTTCTTCTGACACTCAGTACACATGCATGACTGTATTAAATTCTGACATAAATATATTTACTATTATCAGTCCAATTGAATTGCTCAAGTAAATGCACCTAATTGCCACTTATGGGTCAACCAAAGGCAAAATATTTTATCTTGTCCTTCAGTGGAGTATTTTAGAGTGAGGCACATAAACCAAGATCTTTAACTCAAAGAGAAACAACTGAAGAAACAAAAACAAGGACATTATGGGCCAGAAATTCAGCTTTCAGGCTTCCTGCGGGTGCAAGCATCGCGCGCGTACTTGCCTACCACGCCTGCAGTTGTGCTTTGGGCCCACGAGGACTTCGGGTCCTGGGCCTCCTCCAGCTGCCGGTGCGCAGAGCTTGTGTATCCCAGGGGCGCAGTTAGTTCGAAGCGTCCCCTGGGATCACGTGGGCCATGGAGAGCCAATCCTAGCAGGGCATTTTCATTCATAGATTTGACAGGAAGACCTGTCAAATCTATGAATAGAGATCGGCCCCAAAACTACACTAAGGGCTGGATTTTGAATGACCCGTGGAGTTGGGTTTGGAGTCGGAGGGGGGGGGGGTTAAAGTTGCAGATTCGGGGGTCCCGACCCCATCCCGACTCCAACCCGCCTCCATGCCAGTTTCTCTGGCGGCGGGTACCGACCTGGTCTGAGACCCGACTCCCCGAGGCGGGAAGGGATTAGTGACAATTAACTGCCTGTTAACAGGTAGTTAACAGGCAGTTTTTTGCATAATCCATATTTTCAAACGAAAAGTGTGGGCTTCCCGACAGGTGGCAAACACTCCAAGTTATCGGGTCGGGCCGTGGGTCTGCAGGGGTTGGAGGGGTCGATATGTCCGGTGGGCAGGTGAGTGATGGGTGCATGTGTGCAGAGGTAAGTGTGTAAGGTAAGTGCTAAGTGTTGGAAAAAGTTTTACTTACCTTAACTTCTTCCTGCAGGTGTCAGCCCTTCAGTTCTCGGGAGTTAGAAATCTCACCGGCACAGAAAGCAGGAAAGCCATGGACCTGTCAAAAACAGCAGCCTTCTGGTTTCTGTGGTGGAATGATTTCTAACTCAGCCTGAAAGGAAGGACTGAAGTTAGAAATCATACAGAGCTGTCAAACGCTGATATTTCATCTGTCAAAAGCTCTTGACAGATGAAATGTCAGTCTGTGACATCATCTGTTGCCGGGTGGCCCTTAATTGGCCTGCTGAGCCCACTGGGCGGGCTCAACAAGGTCAATCAAGGGAAAATACAATGGGTTGGCCACATCTTGATGGAGGCGGGTTCACAAGCCAGAATGTGTGATTCCCGACCTCAACCCGACCCCAGATTCAAAATCCAGCCCTTAAACTTCAAATAATTTTTTTTAAAAACATCACATTTTTAAAATAACTATAAGTTAAATAAATTAACTACTTTAAACAAAAATTTAAATTTTTGAAAAAATTAATTATACTTTGTAACGGTGCTAAAATTAAACTTACCTTTCTTTAAAGTTGCTAAAAAAGATAAACCTGTTGAAAAAATGTTTAAATTGTAATTAATGAACCACTTACCTTGTTAAAAACAGGCCTTGCGCCTCCTTTTGAAAAGCGCAGCTTCTCCATACTTACCTTCCCGGAGAAACCTGAAAAAAAACCTGAAGTTCGCTGCGTGCGCGCAGCCTCTCCCGCGCACGCGTTCGACTTCTGAACCCCTCCCTTCAGGGGAACGGAAGTTCCGGTTTCCCGCGCATGCGCAGTGCATGCAGGAAACCGGCACTTCAGGTGGCCTTACGGGTGAGTACACAGCGCGTACTCACCCGACAACAGCCGAATTTCTGGCCCAATAATTATACTATCATCTGAATTAATATATTCTGAATAAAGGACGATACTCTGCCTCCATAAGGGTTCAATCATATTGATGAAATGGCTTGAGTTATTTCTTTCTGAAAGGCTATTTAAATATTCCAACTATTCATTTTAATTTGTATTATACAAGATGCACTGAAATTGAATTCTTTGACGATGAATACTATAGTACATTAATTGAATGCAAGGTGGAAATATTTTTTAAGATGGAGACTGAGTTGCTTCACAACAAATTGGCAGAAGTCTTGATTGATGCTGAATATGAATGGAATATTGGGAAGACTGAAGCCATTTTTGCCCTCTGCCAAAAACTATACTCCCTTTCTAATGACTCTATCCTCTTCTCTGGGTACTTGCTTAGGCTGAACCAGACAGTGCAAAATCTTTGTGTCCTGTCCAACCCGAAGCTGAGTTTCAAACCCCATATCCAAGATCAATTACTTCCATATTTGCAACATCATCTGCCTCAATCCCTATCCCATTCCCACTGCTTCTGAAACCTTTATTCACATTTTCATTACCTCTGGACTCGGTTTCTCTATTCCCCTCCTAATGGCTTGCTGAGCTCCATCCTTCACAAGCTCTACCTTGTCCAAAATTCTGTAGTCTGTAACCCATTACATGTTAAATCGCATTGGATAGTAACACTGTCTTTGCTGACCTACTTGAAATCCTCATCCTCATCAACAAAATCCTCTCTCTGCAATCTCTTCCAGCCCTATTTCCCATTCCATGCTCTCCGTCTTCTAACTGTAGCCTTCTGTGCTCCGGCTCTGGCCTTTTGTGCACCACCCCCTCCTTGTATCCATCCCAGGACTTGGGGATCCTGAGAGGAGGGCCACTTCCATCCCAGTGGTTTCACATTTCCACAGGCGGTCAGAAGCAGGTTCAAAGCTGTCTAGGCTTAATTCAAAAGTTAATCACTCAAAAAATTCTTCACAATTGAAGTAATCACTACTCAAACATTCTGCAGTATTCAGGCTCAAAAACCCTTCACTCCCATCAGTCTCAGCTGGTCCTGCTAACAGCTGTGTCTTATATTGCTCATTCTACCTCATCCTTAGTGCATTGTGAGCATAAATCCAGGACTGAAGGACCACTAGCCTCATTTTTAATTATCATAATTAGGGCACCTCATTGGGAAGATTGTGGGAAGGGCTAAATCAAAAAAGGAAAATCAGGTACTTTGTTTTTCGAGTGGAAAACCAGCAGAGATGGCTTCTGCTCCAATTCCCTGGCCCTAAAGTGAATTATACCAATGTTAGGCCCCAGAAATGCCAAAAAACGTGAAATTTTGGGCCCGACAACTCACCCCCATTTCCCACTTCAAGAAATAGAATTCTTGTAGTCAAAAGAATGGGTAATCCCAACACAATTACAATAATTTCAATTCCATTACTCAAGGGGCTGATGAGACACTAAGTGGTATAAGTAATGGTAGAGGCTCGACAGACAGCTGAACACTACAGGAATCTTAGGATTTAGGGTGACAAAGCCTACGTAAGGCTCATTTTAGAGACAGGGTTATGGAGCAACTAATGGAGGCCAAGCTCAAAATAAGAGTGCAGGTGTTTGGGTTGTAGGCATCATTACCACTGTGAACCATCATTAATGGGCCTGACAACAGGTAGCAGACAGGCTCAGTACACTCACCGCAATCTCGTACACATGGGAGGAGGTCAGAAAGAAGTTTCATGACACCAAGAAAGCAACCAAGCTGAGGTGATACAAGTGTACCAATGAAGCTTAGAAGAGCAGAAATGGAGAGAAACCCCATATATGTTCCACACTTTTTGCTGTAAGGATCCTGTTGCCATGAGCACAGGACCTAAATTATGTGTTTCTATCCAAATGCAACTATCCTTTTCTAAAGTAATGTATAATCCTCAATGTTGATTATATAGCTTCAGACAACTATCAGTGCATAAAGGCAGTGCATATATATTTAAGGGATGCCTACGCTGAGATACCATTATAGAAAGATGTCCCATCTTTATAGGTGAGAGGGAAACAAATACAACTGAGTTTGCAGTCTGAAAGCAACTTGCTACACACCAGACTATTATTACCATGACCTTCACAATTCTACTCCACAGATGCAAGCATGACGCCACACATGGTTAATGAGGTACACTAGCAATCGTCTGCTCACACAGTTCATGTGATTGATATGCGCTGAGCAAATGCATTGCATTTGTGTGTATATCTGATTAATTGCAACACTCTGCAGCACATAGTCCTGTTAAAAGCTTTATGTTAATTAGCAGATCCTCAACAATATTATATAAATTTATTATTTTGCTTACTATTCATTAAGTGTTGTGAAGGGACAATGATGGTGGTGTCAGATCACACAAAGGTTGTGATGAGTCTCATAGGAATGGAAGTACATCAGGAAGTTGTGGACAGGGATCGGGCAGGTTAAAGATTGCAGGAGCAAGAATATGCTGATGATAGTGCAAAGCTGCATAGATAACTGGAAAGTGAAGATTTGTGGTGAGAGACTGTAGGATGAGTATTACTATGAATACATTTGTTGGTTATTACAGGGTGTTTGTCCCTTCACACAATAGAAGTGCACATAAAATTACATCGAAACTACAGCATAGAAACAGGCCATGCAGATCAATCCGTTGGTGTTGATGTTTAACCTCCACATGTGCAGTAGTCCTAACCCCATGTGCCCGCCCTGTTCCCATATCTTTTTATCCCCCTTTCCTTCAACCACCTATCTTACCAATTCTTAAATGTTGACATGATCACTAACTCTGGTAGTGCATTCCACAGGGGTCCGCGCTGAAACTATCAAAACTGATGGTTTCAAATTACCTCCTGACTTCCTGCCAGTTCTAACATCCATCATCATTGTTATTGCATTAAAATAGTGATCGAAAATAGGCACCTTTATTCTACACCATGTGGCAAAGTAGTAAGAGCTAATGCTGGTAGGGATTATGGTGAACAAAGTCAGCTGAGGTTATATATACTGGAAAGTGCTTTATCAATTAAGAAACTCTCCAGATATTTGAAACCATCATACCTTATTTCCTTAATGCTTGCCTCAATCTTGGTTCTAATTTATTAAAAAGAAACGCAAATGAAAAGTAGCATCCAGTGCATTTAGACAATATTGCTGCTATTTATTTGAGAGTAACCACATTTCATGTACAAATCAGTTCACCACACAACAGATTGTTAAGCTATCAAATGCTGTTCCCTGGAGCAAGACTCTGATGCTGAACTCCTCTGCTTATAATAATGTCCTCTGGTTCTTCTATCCTAGCTTTGTAAAAAAACAAACCTCTCTGTAGTCCCTTATAAGGAAATAGAAGTTGCTAAACCACAGAGCAATGTGGTCAATTTTCAAGTGACCCTGTACATTGGGCAAGCAGTGGGCAGCGCGAGCTTACTGCCCGCCTGATGAAGCTTGCTGGAGGCATAAACGATTTTCATGGTTGGGTCTCATGGGAATAAAGTTGGCGAGCTGCCAGTGCTAAATTAGCGATGATAAGCAGCTTGCTGATTGAGGGAGGGGAAATCCAACGGCCCATTCACAGAGCCGAGCCAGCAGAGGACCCTTAAAGGGTCAGAGACAGATCTCCAGTAGTTTTTCCAGGGGTGGATACGGAAGGCAGATGGAAACAGGCCGAAGCCTCATTACTGTATGCAAATCAGGGTCCTATGGCATACATGCTTCACTTGTGGTGTAAGTGCCATGTGGTAAGTGGGAAAAGCAGCATACAAGCAAGTTGTCAGAAATGGCCTTGTTGGTGATCAAGACCACGGGAGTAGAGAGGCCATGGGAAGTGGTGAGGTTGAGGGAATGGCTGCGAATATGGGTGGTAGGATTGTTTATATGGAGGAGAAGTTTAGAGAGGGCCTATTTCCCAGGCCACTCCAACATTGCAACAGGCGGGAAGACAGTGGTGAGAATGGCACTGAGATTTTGATCTCGCTACTGCCCTGTTCCTGCCCAAAAAAAATGGGATGGTAGAGAGACCAAAATTGGCCCTCAAAATCAGCCCCAATAACTTTGAATCTAACTTGAGAATTAGCACAAGCACATAGCCAAACCCAAGATGAGAAAACTTCAGGGATATGAGCTTCCCTCCCAAAGATTTTTTATTGTGAGTTTTGTATACCTTGGGATGAGCTGTTATGAAGTCTGATGAGGGTTCCCTAACTTGCGAATCTCACTGCTATCATTAACCTACTGTTAGCAATAATCAGATAATGATATCAATGGTGATTTCAATCTCCATCTCAACTCACCTTGCCCTCTCTCCTCTGATTTCACTGCCCTTTTGCCCTCTCTAAACTTCTCCATATAAACAATCCTACCACCCATATTCGCAGCCATTCCCTCAACCTCACCACTTCCCATGGCCTCTCTACTCCCGTGGTCTTGATCACCAACAAGGCCATTTCTGACAACTTGCTTGTATCCTTCATCACCCACATTCCCCAACCTCCTTCAACCCCACTTCCTTCCGTATCCACCCCTGGAAAAACTACCCTCCAAGTTACTTATAACTGCACTCATTAACTCTCAACCGTCTAGCCTTTGGTCCCATTTTCAGGGGCACAAAATTGCGCATACCTGGCACACAGCTAGATTAGTCCAAAGGGCACCAACTTCAGCATACCTAGCACACAACTGGCTTAGTCGTCTATTACCAGATCAGGCTTTATATTAAAATGGTCTGAAATGGATACAGACCCTCATTTCAATACTGAAATGAGGCTTGCGCTCATTTCAGGCAAGAGCCCGAGCCGCCTGATGAATTTAGTGGCAGCCCAAACGCCCAGGCAAATTGGTGCTGGCCATCACTCTGCTTAATTGTCATCATTGCACCCGTTTTACGCCTGTAAAACAGATGCAACAATGTTGAATTTGTGCTCCAGGGTTCCCTTAAAATAGCCACAGGGGGAAAACTTAGGGAATCAGTAACTGTTCATGGGCAAAATATTTCTATAGTATTCTAAAAGCATTTTTTAGGAACATAGGAATAGGTGTAGGCCATTCAGCCCCTCAAGCCTGTTACACCATTGAATCAGATCATGGTTGATCTGTACCTCAAATCCATTTATTGGCCTTTGATCCATATCCCATGATAAGCGTGATATTTTAATCCTTTCCGCCACAGTCGTCCTGACATTTAATTATTTTTATAATTCCTCATGTCAAATGTTGTCTCTTTCATTAACAGATTGTATGTTATGCAACTCACCTCAGCAATCAGTAAGTATTGCTCAACTTTTCCCATCACTATCCAATATTCAGTAATGACAACACAAGAGTTTCATAAAATTGGACCTCTGTCTTATTATTGGGGCTGTTATGCTATCATTCTGACAGGTTGGCATTTTTATATTCCTAATTGTACTGGCCGCAAACCTTGACATGGAACAGTTGGTGAGCATTTAATCTCTGAAATAGTGTGACCATATGTTCAGGGATGAGGCCTGGTCTCCTCAGTGCAAGAGTTTTGCCTCCTCTGGGAACTGTTAACATATAATTATAGGTTACTGCTTCAAATTCTGAAAGGAGCATGGAAAAAAGTAGCATAAGTGCAATTTCAGTGTTCAACCACATCTGATAAGATTGGTAGTCCACAGTTAACTGCTTAATGGTATGGAGCCAATTATTTCAAGCTGCCAATCAAATTCTGACTTAATAGTCATGAAGAAGTAAAAGTATCCTCTGTTGAGTCATCCAGTGATTAAATAGAGTTGATTATAGGAAATATGTATGAAGGGGCCTAAGTGAGTATGTAAGTTTAACCTTTATCTCATATTGACTCCAAATAGACCACAGCCGGAATTTTCCCCTAAAAAAAAAGGGTGGGTTTGGAGCATGGGGGTAGATAAAGTTTTAAAAATGGGATTCCCGACCTGATCCCGCCTCCAATCTGCCCACTTCAGGTTTTAACGGGGGCAGGACGGAGGCGGGATGGGGGCAGGACAGAGGCGGGATGGGGGCGGGACGGGGCGGGCGACCAACCCTCTCCCAGGGGGCATTACGTCAATTTAAATATTATAATGAGGCTGGCAGCTTCTTTTTTAACCTCCATTTTGAATTTAACTGCATGTGGACGGGTTTCACACAATTCGTGAAACCCGGGAGTTAATCCGAGGCAGGGACTGCTGCATCCAGGAGGTAAGTGGCTTAGGTGGGTTAGGTAGGGAACCCTCATCCAGGATCCCTACCTAACCCACCTCCCGTGATCGGAGACCCCACCACGAGGCCTCCAATTGCCTCCCCCCCCCACCCCGCCAATGATGCTGAGGCCAGCCACAATCCTCCGGTATTACAATCTAACTGTTACCTGTAATACTTGAAGTTTGTTTTTGCCATCCATTTTTTCTCTTCATTACAAGTTTAGTGTAGTTTTTTACTAAAGAATTCTACCATAACACCTAGACAAAACTGAAATTTAAAATAAAAATTTTAAAAAATTTCTCCCAAACAATTCACATCACCCCAATTACCAACACGTGGCCTTTGCTTTGTGTTGCTTTGTATTCCCTAAACTGCAATATTGTGATATCATGTCTGACAGACGGGAGTGTAAGCAGCATAATAATGAAAAGCAATCACTTGAAATTTAATTCAACAACCTTTCCATTTTAATATCCATAAAATAAAATAATTTATCTATTCACTTTATTGAGTATTATTAATGTCAACAATATAAGTTATGGGGTCATGAAGCTTCAACTGGAATGGACATGGCCTGTACAGTGGCTGAGGTTTGTCAAAAAAATTGTTAACATAATAGAAATATTCTATTTCTTGGAATTATGTAATAAATGAATCCACAGATACAAATCAGAAATTTGCACTTTCTCCGGGATGAAACAAAATGAGCAAGTTAAGAATCCAATTTCCTCTCTATTCTCTTCCCAATTTATAATCAAATTAACCCCAGTTCTAAACTTTAATTGGCAAGTTGTCATAAACTTACTCCCCAGCACACAACGTATTCCCACCATGAACCCCAGCTCCTCAAATCACATTCATGATTAATCCATGATTACTGTCACAGTATCCTACCTATCCCTGTTCTCCTACTTATGTTAGTTCTAATACTTAACTACTACTCAAATCTCATCTATCATTAATCTTCACCCGAGTTATTTATCCCATCTTTTCTATTGTTAATGGTCTTGTGGAGGATATACTTGCCTTGGAGGCGGTGCAACGAAGGTTCACTAGATTGATTCCTGGGATGAGAGGGCTGTCCTATGATGAGAGATTGTGTAGAATGGGCCTATACTCTCTGGAGTTTAGAAGAATGAGAGGTGATCTCATTGAAACATACAAGATTCTGAAGTGGATTGACAGGGTAGATGCTGAGAGGTTGTTTCCCCTGGCTGGAGTGTCTAGAACTAGGAGGCATAGTCTCACTATAAGGGGTAGGCCATTTAAGACTGAGATGAGGAGGAATTTATTCACTAAGAGGGTTGTGAATCTTTGGAATTTTCTGCCCCAGAGGGTTGTGAATGCTGAGTCTTTGGGGGCGATTTTGCCAGCCCTGGGAAGGCGGGTATGGAGGCGAGACTGCCAGGAAAATGGCAGAATCTGGGGGCGGGTGCCCAACCTGCCCCCAACCCGTCTCCATGCCATCTTCCTAGGAGGCGGGTAGCCGTCCCGCGCCGGGTCCCGTTTCCTTGGAGGCAGGAAGGGATTAAAGCCTATCAACTGCCTGTTAACAGTTAGTTAACAGGCAGAAAATAGGATTATTCCCTTTTTGCCCTCACAAGTGCGGGCTTCCCGAAGGCTCCAAAACACGCCAGCTCATTGAGGCGAGTACTGGGTCTGCGGGGGTCGAGGGGTGCAAAAGTGTGGTGTGACGGTAAGTGATGGGTGCAAGAGTGTAGAGGTGAGTATCTGAGGTAAGTGCAAAGTGTTTTTAAAAGTGTACTTACCTTTGTTTCTTCCTGCAGGCTTCAGTCGGTTTGTATGTGGAGAGCCTCGCACCTCCGTGTTGCAGATGAGAGATGGCCCGTGCATTCTCAGATGCAACAACTATCTCATTTCTGTAAAAGAAAGAAGGTTGATGAGGTCTTGTATGCAAGACCTCATCAAACTGCAGAGAATGTCACTGTTTGACAGCTTCACAGAGCTGTCAAATGATGACAATTCATCTGTCAAACATTTTTGACAGATGAAACTTCATATGTTTACATGCTCTGCAACTGGCTTTCCCTTAATTGGCCTGCTAAGCGCCTCCAACGTGCCCCCATTCACAAAATCGCCCCCTTTGAGTATATTCAAGGCTGAGGTAGATAGATTTTTGGACTATAGGGGAATCAAGGGATAAGGAGATCGGGCGGGAAAGTGGAGTTGAGGTCAATGATCAGCCATGATCTTATTGAATGGTGGAGCAGGCTTGAGGGGCCGTATGGCCTACTCCTGCTCTTACTTCTTGACGTAATAAAGACTCACTACGCACTTGAACATAAAGCAAGGCTTTAATCAACTTGTAACAAAAACATGGAGGTCTAGTTAGCAGTCACTAGCTTCCTGTTTCCAGATTGTCTCTGCCCAAGGTGGGCCCATGCCTGAGTATTTATACTCCCTGGACGGCGCCCCAGCTGGCCACCCAGTAGTACTTCCTGAGTTGTTACTTGCGATTTATGACATTCTTCCTCCCTAAAAGGTTTGGAAGTCTAGTCTTCCTTTAACGGACTAGGCGGACCAGAAATAGCCGCAGACGTTTAGCTCTCTGCTTGTGACTGGAAGGCACGTCTCCCCGGACCGTGTCCTGGTCCCTGGGTCGCTTGGCCCGTACCGGTAAGTCAGTAGAGTCCGCGTCATCTTGATCATCCTGTGGAGGACTGGGAATATCATGACTCCGGGTGCGAGTCCCCACAGGTGCTGAGCTGGCCTCATCCCGGGTCGTGGCTGGAGATTGTCCGGCGTCCTGGTTTCGGGTGGCCATCCTACGGGGAGCGTCCAGCTCCCTGAGTTGATCCGGTAGCGTTGCCGGCAGATCCCCCGATGTCCCAGGCGGGGCGTCATTTTCATAGGGGTGCGGAGTGTTGATATCATTGTCGGGGGATCCTTCATCATTCGGGCCCGTGTGACCAGTTGGGCAGGGAGCCAGATCTCGGAGCGAGACGGTGGTCTCCCGGCCATCAGGGTACCGTACGTGCGCATACGTGGGGTTTACCTCCGTTAACTCCACCTCGTCAACGAGAGGGTCGTTTTTGGCAGACCGGACGAACCTCCGGAGTAGTACCGGGCCTGGAGCCACCAACCATGACGGTAGAGATGTCCCATGTGTAGAGCGACGCCGGAATTTGAAGAATCGCTCATGAGGCGTGACATTAGTAGATGTGGAAAGAGACCTGATAGAGTGTAACGCGTCGGGGAGCACCGTTTCCCACTGCTGGTCCGGCAGGTTGCGTGACCTTAGTGCCAGACGGACAGCGTTCCAGATGATGGCATTGTATCGTTCAACCTGTCCGTTACCGATTGGGTGATATGGTGTCGTCCTACTTGAGGCGATTCCCCGTTGGGAGAGATAACTTTTAAGTTCACTCGACATAAAGGAGGGACCCCGATCAGTGTGGATAAAATTGGCCGTCCCGCAAAGGGAAAAGACCTGATCGAGGCATTTAATTACCGTAGAGGTAAGCATATTAGGGCAGGGGAAGGCGAAGGGAAAGCGTGAATACTCGTCCACCATCGTAAGTAGGTAGGTGTTCCTTGTCGACGAAGGCAATGGCCCTTTAAAGTCTATGCTGAGCCTCTGCATAGGCTGCATTGCATGTATGAGTAAGCCATCTGATGGGCGAAAGAATTGTGGTTTCAATTCTGCACAAATCCTACAGGAGGAGCATGTTTTCTTTACGTCCTCGGTTGAAAATGGTAGATTTTTGGAGCGCACAAAGTGCAACATGCGGGTCACACCAGGATGGCATAAGTCCATATGCAAATCCGCCAGAGTTGACGTTGACATTGAGGAGCAAAATGCCCGTGTGAAGGTATCTGGGGCCACGTTCTGTTTGCCGGGTCGGTAACAGATAGTATATCCAAAGGCAGCCAGCTCCATCCTCCAGAGTTGAATTTTATTATTTTTGATTTTCGTGCGCCTCCGGTTATCCAACATGAAGGCCACAGAGCGCTGGTCAGTTATAAGCGTAAAATGACGCCGAGCAAGAAAATGACCCCATTGGCGTACAGCCTCGATGATGGCCGTAGCCTCCTTCTCGACGGGGGGGTAATGGAGCTCGCTACCCTGCAAGGTTCTGGATAGGAATGCCACGGGTCGGCCACCTTGATTCAAGGTAGCGGAGATCGCCACCTCCGATGCATCGCATTCGACCACAAAAGGAAGATTTTCGTCAATGGAGCGAAGCGTGGCTTTCTCCAGCTGTCGTTTGAGGAGGTTGAAGGCAGAAATAGCCGTAGCTTCCAATGGAAAAGACTTCGCATGGAGCAGGGGCTGTATTTTATCAGAGAAGTGTGGTATCCATTTTGCGTAATAAGCAAACATGCCAAGTGCCCGACGAAGAGAGCCGAGGTTCGTCGGGGGAGGGAGCTCCTGAAGTGGACGAAGTCGCTCTGGGTCCGGTTTAATAACACCGTTGCCCACCCAGTAGCCAAGAATGTTCACCGATGGCACCGACTTCACCGATTTGGATTCGTTTAACGTTAAGTGGCGACGGCGGAGTACGTCAAAAAATCTCTGAAGATTGGCGTCATGCTCCTTTTGATCATGGCCGGCAATAGTGATATTGTCTAAATACGGAAAGGTATCCGTCAAGTTCTCTTGCCGGACTAGGCCATCCATGGCCCGTTGGAAGACGGCCACCCCATTGGTGACCCCGAATGGAAGGCGGCGAAACTGGAAAAGCCGACCATTGGCCTCAAAGGCCGTATACTTCTTGTCGGAGTCTTGCAGTGGCACCTGATGGTACGCGCTTTTTAAATCGAAGGTCGAGAATACCTTGTATTTGGCAAGGTTGTTGACCATGTCATCTATGCGTGGCAGCGGGTAGGCATCCAGATCGGTATATAGATTAATAGTCTGCGAATAATCGATACACAGACGTTTTTTATGTTGTTTTAAGGGATTCCTCACGATGACGACCTGAGCCCGCCAGGGAGATGAACATGGCTCGATAATACCGTCGACTAAAAGGCGAGAGATTTCCGCCTCAATAAACGCTCGATCGTCTTGGCTAAAGCGCCGCGATTTGGTGGCTATGGGTTTACAGCGGGGGGGAGGATTGGCAAACAGGGAGGGTTCACCGAGTAAGGCCGCCGAGAGTGCACAAAACGGCACCTTAGAAATGGTAAGCTCCGGCCTTGACCCTCCAAACTCAAAAGTGATCTTCTTGTGCTGCTTCTGGAAGTCCTGTCCCAGAAGCACATCGCTGCATAAGTTTGCGAGTACTCCGAGCCGGGTGGAGAGATACGTGCGGCCGTTGAGGATGAGGTTGACCAGACAGAAGCCAGAAGAATTGGTGGTCAGAGTCGTCAGAGCCATTGCAATCTCCCTGTCCGAGGGATAAATGTGCAGTTTTAACTTGTTGACAGCCCGCTTACTAATGAAGCTGTCAGAGCTGCAGGAGTCGATTAGCGCGCTTAGAGTGTGCCCATTTACTGAAACCTTCGTGGCTGCATGGGACAAACTTTGGGGAAAAACAGCCGTGATGGGAGGAGGGGCAATTTTCCCTTCGGCAACTGTAGCCTTAACAGTAGTTCTTGGGGGAGGAGCAGCTCCATAGATAGCAGCTGTGAAGCTAACAGGAGCTCTCGACCGGTATACTTTAGAGGAGCGGCCTTTCTTGTTAGCAAAGGCCCGTGACTGGCATACCTTGGAAAAGTGTCCTTTCTTGCTGCAATGATTGCAGGTCACATTACGAGCCGGGCAAAATTTTCTGTGATGGCACGCCCCTCCACAAAAGAAACACTTTCTTCCTGATTGCCAGGATGCTGCTAGGGCGGGGTCGTCATCAGCGAAGGCCTCTAGGGTAGGGTCGTCGTCTGTTAGAGTAGAGTCAACATCAGTGGGGGCATCCGCCCGAGACCTACCGAAAGACTCATTAAAGGAGATAGCCGCCGCCCGTGCACGTGGTGGGAGATAAGTGTCTGCATTTTTCTTGGCCAAGTCCAAGGAACACGCCTGGTCATAAGCAGCCCGTAAATTGAGGGTTTTATTTTCCAGCAGGCGCTGACGTATAAAAGGGGACGCGATTCCATTGATAAAGGAATCGCGGATTAGTTCCTCTTGATACTGTTCAGCTGAAACTGCTTTAAGGTTACAATCCTTGCTGAGCCTACGAAGTTTCTGGAGAAATTCATCGAGTGATTCCCCAGGCTGCTGCCGAGTTGTGGCCAGTAGGTGTCGAGCAAAGATTTCATTTGGGGACTTGACATATAGCTGCTGTAAGATTTCGATAGCAGTGTCATAGTCTATACAGTCCTCAATATAATCATACACATGAGGAGACACGTAGTTGATAAGCATTCGTAACTTATTAGGGACATCCGCCCCACATTCTTCAAGAAAGTTGCTAAAGGTACGAAACCAATGCTTCCATACCTTTGCTGCCGCAGGTGCATTCGGGTCCAGGTCGAGACGAGCGGGTCTAAGGAGTTTTTCCATGATGGATCAGTTTCTTGCCCAAGTTCCCTTCTGTGGTTCGAGTTGCAGCTGGTTGTTCCGAATCACCCAAAGCGTGGAGACGATATCAAGTTGATTAAATTGACGTAATAAAGACTCACTACGCACTTGAACATAAAGCAAGGCTTTAATCAACTTGTAACAAAAACATGGAGGTCTAGTTAGCAGTCACTAGCTTCCTGTTTCCAGATTGTCTCTGCCCAAGGTGGGCCCATGCCTGAGTATTTATACTCCCTGGACGGCGCCCCAGCTGGCCACCCAGTAGTACTTCCTGAGTTGTTACTTGCGATTTATGACACTTCTTATGTTCTTATGTACTATAGTCACCTCCTTTTGGTATATTCACAATCTGTGGCAAAGACATTCAGTTTGTGTTAGGTAATTTAGGTGGCTTCCCACAATGTGACATTTTTAAAATGTTTTAAAATCCAGTTTTGTGTTCTGGATAACCTAAGATTTGCCTGGAGAACCACTGAAAACTTATATCATAATCTATCTATTAGCTATTAAAATTGGAGTTGGTTGCAACATTCCATTTCAAAATGCTTTAAAAACTCCTATGTCAGGCTCTATCTATGGCAAAATCTGTTATAAAAGTTTCAACATCTACCTGCAGTATCTGCTATGTCTGTACATGCCACTGTGTTATCATTTACACTGCTAAATGCCTGGCTTATAACATTAACAGCAAAGCCCATCAGTGATGCTGTGTCAGAGCCCCTTCCCCCACCAAGCAACAATTTTAGGACAATTTACTGTTTTCCTCCAACCTATCTCCTTCCTCCACCTTCCGCTTTCCCCTTCTCCTCCTGTCTCCCACCCTCTTCTCTCCCTCTAACCTTCACCTCTACTGTCTCTCCTCTCCTTCCTCACTTTTCCTCTTTTACCTCCCTCCTCTCCTCCCTCTCTCCACTCAACCCCTCTCCTCTCCTTTCCTCCCCCTGTTCTTCCTCCCTTCCTGCTCTCCATATCTCTCCTCCTTTCCCCAACCCTGGTCTAATTATTCCCTCCCCAAACCCTACTTGATCAGAATACTGCACTTTGCCGTGACTCCATGTGCAATGCCACAGGAGATCAATTAGTAATTTTTATATTCACTAAAAGGACCAACATTGAACTTCAACTTGAACCATAGTTCACTTTAAGGTCACTGTAGACCCTACTTCTAGTTCTCTGACTCTGCTGCCCGTGTCCTAACCCGCACCAAGTCCCGTTCACCCATCACCCCTGTGCTCGCTGACCCACATTGGCTCCCAGTTAAGCAACGCCTCGTTTTTAAAATTCTCATCCTTTCAAATCGCTCCATGGCCTCGCCCCTCCCTAGCTCTGCAATCTCCTTCAGCCCTACAACCCTACAAAATATTTGTGCTTCTCCAATTCTGGCCTCTTGAGCATCCCCGATTTTAATCATTCTACCACTGGCGGCAGTGCCTTCAGCTGCCAGGACCCTAAGCTCTGGAATTCCCTCCCTAAACCTTTCCGCCTCTCTACCTCTCTCTCTTCCTTTAAGACACTCCTTAAAACCTACCTCATCTGCTCTAATATTTCCTTATGTGGCTCGGTGTCAAATGCTGTTTGCGAACGCTCCTGTGAAGTGCCTTGGGACATTTTAATATGTTAAAGGCACTATATAAAAGTTGTTGTTGTTGTTGTTGATGATAAGAACATAAGAAAGCAAAGAACAAGAAAATGCTATTTGCCCCATCAATTCTGCTCTGGAGAGCTATCCAGCAATAACGGTTAGTTAGGCCTTCACACGTATCTGAACCATCGGACGGACCTGCTGTCACAGCACGCATTGTGAGTTGGAACCTCCATCTCCAAAAACTGTCTGCAAGGTGAGGTCTGGACACCTCTGTATGCAGAAGCAAGGTGTGTACACAGGAGGGAGAAAGGAATAGATGGATATGGGGGCAGCATGGGAAGAGGTAATTAGAATGGGGGGAGACTCATGTAGAGTATAAACATCAACATAGACCAGTTGGACCAAATGGCCTGTTTCTGTGTTATTGATTCTATGTAATTCTATGTAATATTCACAAATGACACTAAACTGTGAGGAAGTTGAATCTGACAGGGCAGGAAAAGATTTGCAAAAGAAATTAAATAAAATCTGTAACTGTCTGGAGTAGTGGAAGATGCAAACAGGAATAAGTGTTGGGTATTGCACATTGGAAGAAAAAAATGAGAGATATATTTATTCCATGATAGATCTGATAATTTACAAGTCCAAACATTGTGGAGCTTTGCTACATAGTAAATAGATTGCTGCATTGTGGTACTAAATCAGTAGAATACAAGTCAAATGACGTGAGGCTGAAACTTAAGTAATGTGCCCAGTTTTGGCCAATGACACAAAGCAAATGTACAAGTTCTGGAGATTTTGGAAGGGAAAGTGACAAAGCTAAAGCCTAGTGTATGAGGATTGAAGTGTGAGCATGAATAATAAAGTAAATATTATGGAAAAGGTAAATTCAGAGCACTAGGGAGCAGAGATTCAAACTAGAGAAAGGCAAATTTAGTACTAATGTAAGGAATTCTTCTTCACCCAATGAGTGATTAACACTTGGAATAGTCTTCCTGGCAGGGTATTGGAGGCAACATTTTTGGAACCATTTAAGAAACATTTGGATGCTATGAAAGGGAATTGTAAGTTTTTGCAGATGGATGAACTGAGATAGGCTAATTGGTCTTCCTCATCCACTGTTATTTTGTGATCTTGCGAGTAGAAGGATCTGGCTGCATTGAACTGGGGAGTCCAGGAGCTGCCACAGAATACAAAATACCCTGCCAAACCCCAGGTCCTAGAAAACTAATGAGTCTGATTAATAATGTATGACCACAACTACGACTGACAGCTCAGCAGATATCATCCAGGATTTTCTGACTGTGTATTGATATAAAAGCTTTTTAAGTTGAAAGCATTGGAAGTAAACTAAGATAGCCCTATATCTTCATTAAAACCTAAAACATAAATAAGATCCCATGGTGAAATATTGTGTTGTATGTGTAGAACTGTAAATTATATTCAGCATGATCCCAATATGTCAATCTTTATATGAAGTTAAAAATTCACAAATTGCCCACCAGTTACTCTGTCATACGATGATTATATATGATATTCAAAAACACCATACATGTATTTGATCATCTATTCTAGCAAATGCCTATATTTGTAGTTGACTTTAATGCTATATTGTCTGCTTATATTGATTGAATGCTACAATGTGTTTTATTCAGAAAATGAAATGCTATTTAAAATGGGAGTATTATAATCTATATGTAAACATGCTCTAGACCATTAATCTGTTTGTAGACTAAAATTGAGTGATATATTGGTTAATGTGTTTGGATGTTTAATAATCATATCTATTCTTACAGTTCTTTGAAATACCAGCCAGTAGCAATTTTAATCTGACTAATATTAATCAAGGTAGTTAAAACTGTCCATTATACTGGTGTTTGCCACCATCATTATGCAAAAATATAAGAATCAATGACAGAAACAAGTTCTTTTCAACATATTGTTCAAACTGAACTTCTGAAGGTATTACATTCTACATAGCAGGCATCATCAAAGCACGCTTTTCAGACACGATGTACCATTCTTGCAAATGACAAATTATTCTAGGCGCGTCTTTTTATCATGTTAGTGCTTATGCAGTATTTCTACAATGTTTAGACAGAGGTTGATTGTGAATCTTGTGACAATGAACCATTATTCACTGCTGTGATTGTATTATCCACAGTTAAGATTAAAGGCGGTGAAAACTATACATAATCAAAGAAAATAATTTTAATTCATGCTTTAGAAATCCAAAATAGTGTTTTATGGTGCATTTGTCATTTAGATACTTGTTAACCTTCACTTAATGCTTATGGAAAGAAATGATATTAGTCTTAGAGTATTACATTTTTCACTGCATCAAGAAACCAGTCAAAAAGCAAAATACAGTAGATGCTGGAAATCTGAAATAAAAACAGAAAATGCTGGAAACACTCAACAGGTCAGGCAGCATCTATGGAGAGAGGAAGGTAGGGTTAACATTTCAGGTCGATGACCTTTTGTCAGAACACTACCTTTATCAGAAATAAGTACTGCGAATCATGTGCTGTGCCGACCAGCAGCAATTGCAGACTCTCCATATATCAAATTACTACGTCAACCAAGCATGGAAAATAACTCACCTACTTTTCTGCATATAATTTTCTACCTGTACACTTTAATGAAAGGGAGAATGTTTTAGACAATGTAAGTAGTGATTAAATCTGTTGGGTGTAAATATTAGGCGGGTTATGTGGCCCTGTCTCAGTGCCAGCACCACAACATATGATGCTCAAGTCACACAGAGACCTGACCTTGCAGGATTTCACAATGTCAGTTCATTTCCATATTTAGAGGATACTTTCATTTCATTAATGGGTTTGAACTCTGGGCCCAAAGTGTCAACTGTGGCTCAGTGGTAGCACGCTTGGCTCTGAGTCAGTAGGTTGTGGCTTCAAGTCCCACTCCAGGGACTTGAGTTTAATTCAGGCTGACACTCCAGTGCATGTGCCAAGGGAATGCTGCACTGTCACTGTATTTGGATGAGACGTTAAACTGAGGCCCTGTCCACCCTCTCAGCTGGACATAAAAGATCCCATGGCACTGTTTCGAAGAAGAGCAGGGGAGTTCTCCCTGTTGTCCTGGTCAATATTTATCCGTCAACCAAAACAACAAAAAACAGATTGTCTGGTTATTATCATGTTGCTGTTTGTAGGACCTTGCTGTGTGCAAATTGGCTGCTGTGTTTCCTATGTTACAACAGGTTGTAAAGCACTTTGGGATGTCCTGAGGTTGTGAAAGATGCTATATAAATGCAAGACTTTCTTTCATTTCAAACTTGAAAGTTCAGTGCCTGGTCCACTACACCATCTAGTATCCATGACGATAGAACTCTTTATATGTTGCTTGAAATTTTGGAACATAGCATGGCTAAGAATTTGAGATCTCTGGTGGAATATTGTAACAGGACTTAGAAATATTTTCTGTTTTGCACAGTTTTATCATATCAAAAAAACAAAGGAAGTAAGTACATTTACTTGCTGTTCAACAATGCAAGCTGAAGAATTACTATCAACTTTACTTGTCAACACTATTGCCCGTGGAAATACCCAGGGATTGACTGTTGCTGGTGGATCAGCTCAGGGTCTGTGATTTAGCCTCTGGTCATCATCCCTTCCAATTTTATACAAATCTGACATTTCTTGTTACAGAGTAAATAGTGATCCAGACTTTCCAGCTCAAGGTACATTATACCTGATTGATTGTCCTGCAAGTTTCTAATGAAGCTCTGTTAGGACAGCTCCTGCAAGCTTGCTATCCTCCCTGCTACTTCTCCCCTCCCTGCTATTTTATCACCATAGCAACACAGATGGGTGCAGGGATAAACCAGTTGACATTTGACAGACATCTCAGAGTCACCAGGACTGGAACACTAATTGGCTGCTTCATCCCCATTGTGAAATGCAGCTTTGCCAGTGTACACTGTTTAATGGCCGTTTGAGTGTCTTATTCCTGTCATTTCCCTATTGCAAATGGGTCAAATAACACCTTATTCCATAGATTAATTCTGAAATCCTTATCTGCCATTTTGAAATGGTCTAATTATTACAATCTTAATATTTACTTTCCACAATATTGTGTAATATCACCTCATGATTACATCTATTTAGATTATTATACTTCACTGCATTCTTAAAATATTGAGCCATGCAAATCAACATAAAGACCCTCTAGATAGTCTCTCCTCAATTTACAGTGTTATGTGATTTTGAGAAGAAAAAATACACCAAAGGGGAAGATTTCCTCTGGCAGTTTTTTGTAGCAGAATTGTACACGTATTTATGAAGACACTTACAACCTCTCTGTAAAGAGTACACAAATAATCTCTCCACCAAATAACACTCACAGTGGAGTACATCAGAAAAGGCCGAGAAATTTGATGGCAGCGCAGCCGTTTTTCAGGCCCCAAATGTGTGCCTAAGCATCCAATATGGCGGGTGGGGTCTGCACACTCATTTCACATCGCAAGCCCGCCATATTGGTAATCCACCAAAAAGGCGTCCAGGACCAATGTTCCTCTAATTTTTGGGGGGCCGCACAGTCCCTTTAACGGGCTGCGCAGCCCATTCAAAGTCTCGTGCATGCGCAAAATTTCACATTGGAAAAGCCGCTCCCGGGTTGCGCGGGAACCGACAGTTAGCGGCGCGGCCGCGCAGCTTAAAGGAAACGTTGTTCAGGACCCATGCCTGAAACAGGAGTTAGGCTCTTTGCATAGCCTAACATCTGTTTGAGGCCCCGTTTGTAAAATTGGGCTGCCTGAACGCAGCTGGCACTGGGCTGGCTGCATTCAGGAAACCCTGGTCTGCATGTAGCCTAAACAGCAGTCCTTGTAGGGACCACTGAATTCCACCACCAAAAAGGTACATTTTTAAAAAATACTTACCTGCATGTGGAGCAGGCATACTCCTCCTGGGTCCACTGCAGTGCTGAAGACTGTTGCTGGCCCCTGCTCGGCCCAATCCCCATTGCCTTCATCCCTCTCTCGATCGCTCCCAGCCCCTCATACCCTCCCCCCCCATTCCGGTCACCCCCTTCGCTCCCGTTCACTTCCACCTTCCATCCCAGGACCTGCCTGAGGGCCACTGCTGGTGACACATCCACCCGTAATTGAAATCCTCTTCGCTGGCGAGCTGCCTGGGGTCTCATATAAAGGAGGCCCGAGGTCCAATATTGGGTGGCCCTCAGGAATACACATTCCGGTGCTGGGATTGTTCCCTGCATCCTGCCAGCGCAAACCAATTTCTAGACCTGTAATAATAGCCTTTGCTTTTGCACAGGGAAGGGAAGTAAAAACTACTTGAGATGGTTCGAAAGGAGAGGCTTCCTCATGAGTACTAGAAATAAAGGTCATATTTCAGTTACATTACTGTCTGATGAAAGTTTGTGAAAACCTGAACTGGGTGAATTAACTGCGATATACTTGACCCAGCTTTTGTTGGAGAACAGCCAGAACAAAATAAAAGCCTGAATAGAATCAGTTTGCAATTATAATATGCCCCGAGCAAGCAAAAGTGCACATTCTGCTGGTAAATACTGAAATATTAGAGGGAGATTCGATTTATCTACAAATTTAACCATACTGGAATCTACAAAGGCAACTTTTATATTATAATCAGGTAAGTGCAGTCGCAATAATAGATAATCACCTGGTAGGTTGTAGAAACAGCACTTTTAGAAAGGAAAGGTCAAATATTTCATTGATATTCAAGTGGTAGAAGTGCTAATCTGAAAATAGCAGCCCAGAGATTCTAGCACTCAGGGGCTGTAATTGAGGTGAAGCTGTGTCGGGGGAGGGGAGGGGGTTGAAATTTGGGTCAGCACCTGAATATAGTGGAGTTTTGCCATATTTAACTTACCCTGAAAATTCCATCCTGAGGGGATCTGGCATTTCTTCTGCCCCCCGCCCCCCCAAATTCCAACAGCATTCTGGGAACATGTCTGAGGCCATTTCAGGGATTTCCCCAGGAATGCTTCCCAGTTCATCCCTCTTCTATCCAGTGGTTTCCACCTACATTAGAAGGTGAACAGAAATTCTTGGGCATACAGCATGGAATTGAAATTTAAGGACTTGAATCACAGATAAACCTGCCTTGGAATGCTACCAAGATAGCTGCTGGGCTGGCAGCTCCTTACTGAGCTCCTCAGCTCTGCAGCTCTATCCTCAAGTCATCCATTGCCACACTATGCTCTTTCTCACACAATCTCCACTATTCCACTGCTTAATATCCTCTGGTTCTAATCATGGGTGCATTTTCACCCAAACTACAAGTTCCAGCTCCAAGATTAACCCTACCTGTGCAGAGCCCCACTGCTGGTTCTTTGTTTTCACCGTGCTCTTTTCAATGGCTGAAACTCTGCTTAAAGTTGCCTTCCCCGACTCCTGGATTCCTCTGTCACCAGGACTATGCTGCTCTACTGGACTACACTGTTAGCCTCGGCTGCTGTGACTCTGCTCTACTACTCAGTCGCTTGAAGTTTCAGGGTAACTTTTACTAGCCTGCAGCCCATCCCCCATCTGCCGCTGTCACCTGCTGAGCTTCTGACTGTACTTCAGTCCACTGCCGGATGCTCAGCTTTATTATACTACTGTGTGGGCCCTGGACAGAAATCCATTATCTCCTGGGCCGAAGTCCATGTCTTCACTGCTACTGAGCCTTATATTGACCTCCAAAGTTGCTGCCATTTTCTACAGAGACTGTATTCTCTGCTGGGTTGCCTCAATTCCAGTAAATGGCCTGCTTCTGTGTTCTCAGTTTCTGCTCCTCTGCCAGGAATTTTTCACTCTACGCTGAGCTAGCTCTGATCTGTTTCTGCTGGTTCCCATCCTGCTCTAGATTTTGCTGCACTGCTGCTGAATGACCTTTGCTCTGCCACTTTCCGCTTGCTTCTCATTGTTGCTGATATACCTCCACTGGTACACTGGATCCATTGGTGTTCACTACTAATCACTGGGGCCATTACTCACCTGCACCTCTGGATCAACGTAATGCTGGCTCATGGCCAATTCTCCACATCTCCTTGGCTCTCTCTTTTCCATGGGAAAACCTCTAGCAGTGCGCCCACTAATACTCTGCCCCTTAAACAGCTCCTGGACTCACTCGCCCTCCACACCTGTCTCTGAACCTGCACAGTAGTTTGTCGGTGCTCCAACCTGGCCTCATCCTGTCTATGTTAACTTCATCCACCATGAGATCTCTGACTTTAACATTGGACTCTCTCCTACTGTCTCCTCCCTATCCTTTGTTTACAAACAGGACATATCTATCCTAATCTTTGCCGTGTTTATATAACCTGAATTCCCTCTGTGTCCATTAGCATGTGCATTTTGGCTGGCGCTTTGGATTTAAAGCCCATTAGTTCCATTTCCATTTTTCTTTCTCTTCTCTTTATCCCTTGTGGGCCCTTCTCTACACCAGTGTAGTACTGAGGGAGTTCTGCACTGTCGGAGGTGCTGTCTTACGGATGAGATGTTAAAACCGAGACTTCGTCTGCCCTCTCAGGAGGACGTAAAAGATCCCATGGCACTACTTTGAAGAGATGGGGCATTTTCTCCGGTGTCCTGGCCAATATTTATCCTTCAATCAGCATCACTAAAACAGATTATCTGGTCATTATCATTGCTGTTTGTGGGACCTTGCTGTGTGCAAATTGGCTGCTGCATTTCCTACATTACAACAGTAAGTACACTCCTAAAGTACACATACTACATTGGTTGTAAAGCACTTTGAGATGTCCTGAGGCTGTGAAAGGCGCTATATAAATGTAAGTCTTTCTTTCTTTATTTCCTGTCTCCTCCCCTTCCTGTTACTTAATCATGCCTCCTTTAATTTCTCCCCTCTCGGGTACATTGTCCGCCCAAACCCCTACCCCAACTCTTCACTATTCCTCTACTTTCCTAGCCTCCTGTTGCCGTTCCAGCATGATTTCCTCTTGGATAATCCCACAGCTTTCCTCTGTGCCCCTCTCGTCATTCTCTGATGGTACTCATCACTCGAGACACTTGTCCCTGCCTCCTTATTAGCAGCAAACCAAACTACACCATCCTATTCTCTCACCGACCTTCCCACCCAGCATGCCCGCTGGGGGCTAACCTCATTCCTGTCCCACTTACCCATCCCACTGCTGACCCTGTGAACTCTGCCAGCAGATCAACAAAAAGAAGAAAGAAAGGCTCGCCTTTCACAACTTCAGCATGTCCCAAATCACTTGACAGCCAATGAAATAATTTTTGAAGTGTAGTCACTGTTGTAATGCAGGAAACAAGGCAGCCAATTTCCACACAGCAAAGTCCCGCAAGTAGCAATGAAATAAATGACCAGCTCACCTGTTTTAGGTTGAATGATAATTATTGGCCAAGTCACCAGGGAGAACTCCCTGCTCTTCTTCAAAATAGTACTATGGGATCTTTTACATCCAGTTGGGAGGGCAGATGGGGCCTTGGTTTAACACTCATCTGAAAGGACAGCATCTCTGACAGTGCAACAGTCCCTCAATACTACACAGTTTAGATTTTGTGCTCAAATCTCTGGAGTGGGAATTGAACTTTCTGACACAGAGGCAAGAGTGTTACCACTGAGCCACAGTTGACACATTCACTGCCCCTCTTTGCATCTTCCTCCAGAATGTCTGTTCACTTGTGAACATGGTCCTTGCCATCCATAACCTTATTGTGGATGACTGCATTGACTTCATGACCTTGATGAAAACTTGGCTCACGATGATGACACCTTGCCCCCTTACTGAAGCCTCCCCACCTGGCTATACTTTACACCAACAGCCCCACCCAAATCGCCACAGTGGTGGTGTGGCCCTTATCACCAAATCTCACCCTAGTCTGTCTCCCTACTCCTTCTTTGAGCACCTCATCTCTGCTTTAAAATATTTATTCTCTACTGCCCACCCAAGCCCAACCCAAGTTTCTTTCCTCCCTCATCCTCCGTACCGAGCGACTTCTCATCCTTGGTGATTTCAACTACCATCACAACTCACCTCCTGTTCTCCCTTAAACTCTCCCTCCATATAAACTCGCCCTCCATATAAACTCTCCTACCCATACTCCTGTACGACTCTCCTTAAAACCTTCGACTTTAATCAAGCATTTAGTTACCCATCCTAATATCTCCTGCTTTGGCTTGGGGTCTATTTTTGTCTGATTATTCTCCTGTGAAGCACCTTGGGATATTTTCCTTAGTTAAAGGCATTATGTGAATACAAGTTGTTGTTGTAGTTGCTTTATTTGTCAAGTTTACTGAGTGCTTGGTTGGGTTGGTAGATGCAGCTCCATGTAAGAATTGAGTCCTTTATGTTAGAGGGAAGACATTGTGGATATTTATGGATAGAAATGTTTAGTGCAACCCATGAACTGTAGAAATATGATGCGTATAGGGGATACTATTTATACAATGAATATCCAAAGAAATATCAATGCTTATTGTTTCAAAAAAAATCCAAAAATATGTATTTTATTGATTGATGTTTTCAGATGGGAGTTGTAGTGGGAGACAGCGTGGTGTTGGCACTAATAAACAGAAGTTTTATAATGAGAGAAATATGACATCATATATTATATGTTAATATAGACAATGCTTTAAATTTAAACTGAATGTTGAAAGGGAAGTAACTAAAATAATAACATCTCCAACACACTAATAGTTTGTTAATTATAAAAGCCTAGCACTACAAAATTCCTATCATTTTAATGGTTAAAGTTAATCGCAAAATCCCCAAACTTTGTCAAAATACAGTGCAGATGTTCGAATGAGTAAAAATGATATTGAAATAAACTAAAATATATTAGTGTAAGTGAAAATAAATGTTGCTGGAAAGCACGTCCCAATTTTAACCTGTGGTTCCAAAAATGTACAGAGTAACATTGAGGTATAAAGGCAATTCTAGTCAAATAATTATGCACAGAAAGTCCACTTTATTAGTTAAATTATCAATAGACTGACAACCCAAAACGTTACTGGTTCAGTGACACGGCAAATACACAGAGAATACAATCAATAAATGGATTACAAGCTGATTTAAGCATTTAAGCAGGAGGTTAAATTAGCCATAATATAACCCTAATAAGTGTGCCTTGTATTCACAAATAAAATCTAGATCAGCTGTGTGCAAACAGCAGCCACGGATAATTGCTGGGATTTGCTCTGATCACTGCTTCTACTGTCATTTTCAGAAGGAGGGTTATAAAATCATTGCAAATTTCATCAATCAATAGAACTATAGAAACATAGAAGATAGGAGCAGGAGTAGGCCATTCGGCCCCTCAAGCCTGCTCCGCCATTTAATGAGATCATGGCTGATTATCCAAATTCAGTACCCTGTCCCTGCTTTCTCCCCATATCCCTTGATCCCTTTAGCCTTAAAGAAATATATCTATCTCCTTCTTGAATATATTTAATGAATTGGCCTCAACTGCCTTCTATGGTAGAGAATTCCACAGGTTCACCACTCTCTGGGTGAAGAAATTCCTCCTCATCTCTGTCCTAAATGGCTTACCCCTTATCCTTAGACTGTGACCTCTGGTTCTGGACTCCCCAGCCATCAGGAACATCCTTCCTGCATCTAGTCTGTCTAGTCCTGTTAGAATTTTATAAGTTTCAATGAGATCCCCTCTCATTCTTCGAAACTCTAGCGAATATAAGCCTAATCGACCCAATCTCTCTTCATACGTCATTCCTGCCATCCCAGGTATCAGTCTGGTAAATCTTCGCTGCACTCCCTCCATGGCAAGAACATCCTTCCTCAGATAAGGCGACCAAAACTGCACACAATACTCAAGGTGTGGTCTCACCAAGGCCTCGTACAACTGCAGCAAGACATCCTTGCTCCTGTACTCGAATCCTCTCGCTATGAAGGCCAACATACCATTTGCCTTCTTAACCGCCTGCTGCACCTGCATGCTTACCTTCAGCGACTGGTGCACAAGGACTCCCAGATCTCATTGCACTTCCCCTTTTCCCGATCTATTGCCATTCAGATAATAATCTGTCTTACTGTTTTTGCCACCAAAGTGGATAACCTCGCATTTATCCACATTATACTGCATCTGCCATGCATCTGCCCAATCACCAACCTGTCCAAATCATACGGGAGTTTCTCTGCATCCTCCTCACAGCACACACGCCCACCCAGCTTTGTGTCGTCTGCAAACTTAGAGATATTACATCTAGTTCCCTCGTCTAGATCATTAATATATATTGTGAATAGCTGGGGTCCTAGCACCGATCCCTGCAGTACCCCACTAGTCACTGCCTGCCACTCGGAAAAAGACCCGTTTATTCCAACTCTTTGCTTCCTGTCTGCCAACCAGTTCTCTATCCAAATCAGTACCTTACCCCCTGTTTACTGTTTACATTGAAGGCAAGGTGCTGAAACAGCGTGGTGTAGGTACTAATATACAGAACTTGTTACCAGAGGATCGATGCACTCGTGCCCTGCTTAATACTGTCTACGAGGGAAAATAATAAATTGCAAAGAGCCATATTCAGTAATGCCCGCCTTTTGATGCACGACACAGCCTACATTTAGAGATAAAACTACATTACTATAGTGTGAAATTATAAATTACTCTAATAGCAGTTTATGCACCCTTAGATTTCTATAGCACTGACATTCTTGGATTAACTTTTACACTGTATAGACGCAGGGATTTTAACACGGTGCTTAGTTACCATGTATTCTGTGACTAACTGTACACGTGACTCGGAATTTGCACCAATACCTGAGGAAGTCGGCGAGATGTCCTTCGCGATTGATAAAGCTGCTCACACCGCTCGCTTCCAAGAAGTATACTGTGCATCTAGTTCAGAGGGAGCACATCCATCAGCTGAGTGAGGTGCGCGATCTCTGGGACAGCTTGCTTTCTCGCTGACACTAAAACCAGCTCCTGTCGCTTCGGCTGCCTGTAGATACGTAATGTGAATCGCCAGTTTGCCGCTGCTGACGTTTGGCTGTTAATCATTCACTGGTTAAAAAGACAACACTTAATTCCTCTGTAGCTTGTCTGCGAGAGAAGACCGCTGCATAGCGCCGACCCCTGGCTTCACACTTCTACCTATTCACTCACCAGTTCATACACTTCGGAGTCAGAATGCGCAGAAGGGAAGAAGCGAGCTCCAGGAGATGCCCTTCCGATTGTCAGCGAGATACGAGCAAGGAGTGATTTGAGAAGGGAAAGCTTTGCGCTGGATTCTCAGAAGATGTTGCCCAATGACTCCGCCAAGCACCTCGCCATCCTGGATGATGCCATGGGCACTGCCAATTTTACTCAGAATGGGACTTCAAGCGGAACCTACAGCAGTGCCATACTTATCTCATTCATCTATTCAGTCGTATGCTTTGTTGGACTGTGTGGAAACTCCTTAGTCGTATACGTGATCCTAAGGTATGCCAAAATGAAGACGGCTACCAACATATACATCTTGAACTTGGCCATCGCCGATGAGCTGCTCATGCTGAGCGTGCCCTTTCTGGTGACCTCAACCTTGCTGGGTCACTGGCCTTTTGGCTCTTTGCTCTGTCGCCTGGTGCTCAGTGTGGATGCCATCAACATGTTCACCAGCATCTACTGCCTCACTGTCCTCAGTGTGGACAGATACATTGCTGTGGTGCACCCCATCAAAGCTGCCAGTTACAGGAGACCCACCATAGCGAAAATGGTCAACCTCGCAGTGTGGCTCATGTCCATTTTGGTTATCCTGCCCATCATTATCTTTGCAGACACAGCCACCAACTCCGATGGCTCGGTTGCCTGCAATATACAGATGCCGAAGCCGACCGAACAGTGGCGAGCGGTGTTCGTGGTCTACACGTTTTTAATGGGGTTTCTCATTCCCGTCGTCGCCATCTGCCTGTGCTACATCCTCATCATTGTCAAAATGAGAGTGGTGGCTCTTAAAGCAGGCTGGCAACAGCGTAAGAAATCGGAGAGAAAGATCACCCTGATGGTGATGATGGTCGTGACTGTGTTTGTGATGTGCTGGATGCCATTTTACATAGTTCAGTTAGTGAATGTCTTTGTGGGGCAACAAGATGCCACTGTCAGCCAGCTCTCCGTCATCTTAGGATACGCCAATAGCTGTGCCAACCCCATCCTCTACGGCTTTCTCTCGGACAACTTCAAGAGATCGTTCCAGAGAATCTTGTGCCTACGCTGGATGGACAGTGTTGCCGAGGAGCCCATAGATTACTACGCCACGGCTCTCAAAAGCAGAGCATACAGCGTGGAAGACTTCCAACAGGACCCCCTGGAGTCGGACAGTGTGTATCGCAACGGTACATGTACCTCAAGGACCACCACCCTGTGAGAGATCACAAGGCAGGGCCGCAATAACGGAGAAAACCGCCACCTGTGTGGACCTGGTTCCACCTGTTCCTTATTCGCGGGACGGATTGCTGTCGCCGTGTTAGGTTTCCTGATTCCCCCCCCCCCCCCCTCTCTTGCTTTAGGTTGTGAGGTGTGAGCGATGAGATTTTTACACCGCTGTTTATCAAGGTCGCGAGTCTTCAGCTATTTGTATCTTTCGGTGGTCGGTTATCTTTGTGAAGCTTCCTCTTTAACTCAGGTTGAGGGGAACGTAAAATGTTGTCGCGCCTGAACCACACTGGCAGCTTCGTGCTGTTGTTGGCAAAATGTAAGATTCATTTAAAATGTGTTTTGGGTACGGGGTTCTTTGAGAATGTTAGTACTGTCGTATTTTCAAACTATTTTAAGATTCCCCCACTGAATTCCCCATCGCCTTGTAACTATACGTAGTTTCACATCGAGAGCCAATGACAATTCTTAAAAGTAACTGGATGGTGAAAGTCAGTTTGTGATTTTTGCTCCATAGGTACTGAAAAACCGCAGAATATAACTGCCGGAGTCGACCTTGCTTCGTCTGGGAAATGAAGGATTGTATCATACATAACTCGACTAAAATACACCTTCTTTCGACAATTCAAATCGACTTTTATTGCGCCTTTCAATAAGTACAATTGGGGAAAAATCGTTTTGCTGCACAAGAACCCTATCTCAGCCCTGATTTCTCAAGGACTTAATGGCTAAATAATTCGAGGGTGATTTTATCACTATTCTGCATTTTAATAGAAGAAGTAATTCATAGAATGTTACAGCTTCAGCCGGTCCAGTCCGTGCGGTGTTTCTCTTCACATGAGCTACTCTCTGTCCCTTTTACTATCCCTCTTTCCAAGTTGTATTGTTTACAACAGGGGGGAGAGGTACTTTCCAAATGTTAGATGTAAATCTGTACAGATGGCAAGTAAGGACCTACTGGAACTAAAAGCAACTCTTCGAAGTTACAACATTAAGAGCTAAAATGTGTCTGAAATCTGAATCCACGCTTTTGTATTCCATTCTATATATATATATATATATTACCTAGCAGCAATTCCTATTTGTTCAGGCAAACAAAAAGAACGACGCACATTTCAAAGTGCGATAGGCATTGACAGGGCTGCTGGTTCGCCACAGCCTGAGGAGAGTTAGCAGAAGTGGCAGTCTGGTTTCATGGTCAGGACTCGGATGAGTAGATGCAACAACCTCGACTCTTTTAACATTTTCTGTATTCGAAATGGCAGCGCCAGTGCCAGCCCTTTAAAGTTACATCATGTGTTGTTTAAAACCCCCACTGACATCCTTCAGACAGTTCAGTAGTTCACCTCTTGCAGGAAACCTATTGCTAAATATCATCCCAGTTAACCTTCGCGGCACGGGGTACATTACCGAATCAAATCAAAGCTGAAATCCCCAGCAGATTTCTATAGCTTTTTATTTGCAGATTGATGTGATGTTAACTGACACGGGCCTGTATATTAGCTCTCAGGAAAAGTAAAACACGTGGTGTGAAAAGATGTGTTTAAAGAATATAAGTTTGGTTTGTAAATGTATCTTGTGCAATTACACACTTCCGTTTAGACAGGTTTCTGAATTGCCACAATCTGTTCTGAGAATGTTGTTCATTGCCATGTATCTATCTACTCGTTTCTATTGCTCAGAAATAGCACTTTATAGTAGAAAGTGATCAGATCTGTGTCATTATTTGAACCAAGTGTTATTTAACTCTCCAACACATTAAAGATCAAGTCTGTGTTAAGCGTCGTTAATTTCTTTAAGTTTTAAATGAAAATATCGGTACATATTTTAAACAAAACCATAGTACATTTCAGCTGTATCTTTTCTGGTATAAAGCACAGGTGCGTTAATGGCAACCGTCCCAACCTGCGTTTCCTGGAAACGACATTTACTCATTAGATCAATGTCAATATAACTACCCACTTTATGTGGTTGGAGTAACGCGAACTGCATTTCCCTATTGAATTTCTTGGGTTGTTGGCATATTTGCATAGTTAATAACTATATGACCACGTGCCCTTTATTTCTAAGTCACTGCAATGCTTTTCTTGTACAAATTCCTAATATATATTCCTGGCGTCTCATTTAACAAAAAGTCACAAAGTAACTCGCAGCAACAAACCGGCAAGCACAAGGGAGGAAAACACCTATTCCTCTTGAGCAGTTTAAGCTTATGATATGATTGAATATATAATTGCAATTTACAACGGGCACAGTCTCAGCACTGCACCTGATCTAAGTGTATCCTTTTCAGCAAAAGTACTAGCTCTAGCCTAAAAAACACATTAAATATTTGCTGTTAGAAATTCGACACTTCCTTCATCTCAAACCAGATAAAGCATAAATTACCCCAGTTTTAACGATCGTTATACTTTTCCATTAAAAAATCTCCGACTGTACATTTAAGTTAACACACACAGCACGACATGTGGGCGCCGGTCGAAGAGATCGCAGTTGTAGAGTGAGCGCCTCCGTGTGGTTCCTCAGTGTGCGACAGGCTCGCTTATTTCACCATTTTCCTTGGGAACGTTAACTTCATTCTCACTCGCTGAAGGGGTTTCCACGTGGTGATTCTCATTTGTAACATTTACTGTTCTCTCTGCGGCGTTTTCGTTCACTTGATGAACAGAATCTGTGTTTTTAGTCTCCAGACGATCTACATTGGCTTGTGTTTTCTGGGTGTCTCCTTTACCCCGCTCTCTGATAATTATCACCGCAATTGCAATCAGCAGCATCGACACTAGGACCCCAATAACGACCTGATATCTTAGGAAGGGCGCGTTTGAGGGAGCTTCCTGCTTTCCTGGTTCTGAGCCTCTGAAAGTTGGAGAAAATGTAACTGTTGAATTTTCAGCAGCACGAGGTAAATGTGTCGTTGGTGCTTTGGTGGCTGCTGTGGAAACAGGAGAAGAAGTGATGTGAGCAGCCATTCTCTCAGTGCCTGTCAGATGGGTCCTGGACGACTCATTAAAACCACTTCCCAATTCTCCCTCAGGAACGCATTTGCTTTGCTGCTGGTCCACTACAAAACCCTGGTCACAATAACAGAAGAAGTCTTCGGCGGTCTGAAAACATCCATTTTGACAAGAGTCATTATTTGTTTTTTCCCAACAGCTGTTGCATAGAGATTCCAAGTTTCTGGAAGATGACCACTTGATTTCCCCTTTCTGAAGCCCACACTTCACAGCGATCGATTTGCCATTGGTGCAACTGATGACAGCCAGTGAACCTCGAGGTACACCAGACAAGAACTGACTCTCACTCTGGTGGGGTTTTTTATAAACCACCTTTCCAACATCAGTATTTAGGCTTTCACACATTTGGTACTTGCAAATGAAACCATCATTTCCTTTAGTGGCACACGAGGAAGCTTTCCATTCAAATTGGACTTGGTTTGTGAAGTTCACCTGAAGTCCCACACAGCTCGCGTGTGTGCAGGTTCGCGGAGGTTCCTGAACCCAGGAACTGTAGGTGGAATGGTCGTTCCCATTGACCCAGAAGAATCCACGTAACGGCCTTTCAGCGATGTGACACTGCTTGATTTTCCTGTGGAGTCCGATCCACAGGTGACGCACTTGTGGGGGAACTTTCACGTTGTTCGCTAAAAGCTGCCGAATGCTCTCTGCCTCGCCCTCACTTTCCATGGTGGTCAGAATTCCTTGCTTGTCTTCGCACCGTTTCTTTGCATGGAAAAAGGAGCCTCCCTTCCAGTGCAAACTGTAACACGTCCCAGCATTGCAAAACGCTGCTGTTGCTGCGTGGGACCGAACCCCAGACTTTTGCAAATAATTCTGTAACCAAAGTAAAATGAACACTAAACGAAGCATGTTGGGTTTCCCCGAGAGTATTTGCGTTAGCGCAGCTTTCTCAGACCGAGCGCCTCCGAACTTAGCTTTGTCTACACTTGACTCCTACTTCCCGACTGCAATAGTTCAAACTAAAATCCGCCCCAGCTGCAGGGGAAGTCTGATAAAGATATTTATGGCTTGTATATCCGGTGGCATGTTGGTAGGAAGTAGGAATTTAACACTTTAAAGAGACACACTTCTCAGCAGAAAGTGTTTGCAAATATGAAGAGAATGTTTGCCCCAGTGTACAGTGACAGGCTAAATGGCCTGGGACAGGCAGAAAGCAGGATGAGATAGTTAGCATATGTGAAGGAACAAAGGGTGTAGGTGTAGAGTAGCACAAATAGGATCAGAGAGGACAAGGACAGTTAGTGGACAGTGTAATACACACAATAATTGGGGCATGATTCAGCAGCCTTGAGGACTGGTATAAATAAGCACTGAGGCCCTCTATTTCACACAGTCAAGTGACATCTGGGAGTCAAAGACACTGTACAAGCAGAGGGGTTTCAAGAAGAGGTATAAATATGGTATGGAACCCTTAGTTAAGCGAACTCAGCATTAGAGCTGGATTGACGATGCTCCTAGACCCCGATTAGTATTCTAAGGGTGAATGTATAGACATATAACTTGCTTGTATTACTCATGTGTGCTGTCCAATAAAACCTGTCAAGTTGATCTGTTTCGATGCTTTATTCACGGAGTGCGGATCACTCTGACAACACCATAAAAACATATATCAGGTTAACATTTATTGCATCACTCCCACGTCAAATCGTCACAAGTGGAATATTCTACCCTGACCATGTCCAGCAATTGCAGAGCAGCAATCAGAATGCTGTGCTATATTGCCCAATCAGTGGAGTTTAGGCCTGTATCGTGCTTTGCTCAGGTTGCAGTTGTGGTCGCCCAGGCAAAGAAGTGGCGAGTGTGCAACATTAACCCGGCAGAATGGAATGGCGCTGGAAGGAATTTCCGAGAGAAGGCCCCAGTTTCGAGGCGGAGATTCCTGATGGAGGTTTTGGGGGCTCGCGCCGGTGAGCAACTCCGCCAGGGGGTCCTGGTGAGGCTGTGCAGTTCTGGTTGCCATAACACAAAGGAGCCGTCGAGGCACTGGAAAAAGCAAGGCTGATTCTCAGTGCTGAAAGGTTGAGCTTTGAAGAATGATTAGAAAAGTTAGGGCTCTTCAGCCTCAAAGCAGAATTTTTAGAGTGACCTTATAGTGGCATCTGAGATAAAGCAAACTAATCCAGGACAATACCCGCGGATTCACTAGGGCAGCAGGACAAGAGATCGGATTCAACATTGTGAAGGGCAAGTTTAGGAAAAATGTCAAAAGCATTTCTTTACACACAGGGTGACCAAGGGTTGCCAGGAATGATGATTGACACCAGGACTTGGGGCTCATTTAAGAAGCAGCTATATACTGTAAAGAGGAGATGGAAAGGTTGGTATTCTGGAAGGATGAGAGAAAATCTTATGAAAGAGGAGCAGGTAAAGTAGAACCGATTCTTCCCCTTGCCTGCACTGAGTTAGCTGATGTCAGCTGGGCCCCTGAGCTGGTCAGAGGAAAATCAGCTAGCATCACATTTCTGATTACTACTGACCTCCCCAGGAAGTGCATATTTGTGAAAACTTCTGAAGATATGATGACCATGGTCAATTGTTCTGTGGATGTTCACAGACCAAGCTGGCGCATGAAGAATGATTATTAGTATATGCAGAGAACTGTGGCTGCTGATGACTAAGGCACTTTACTCAAAGCACTGCAAAATATGCTTCCTTCCTGCCCTATGACATTGTGATGGCAATAACACGCTGAAGAGGCAGCCACAGCACTTTTAGGTAAGGCCCTCCAAATACCATACAATAAGAAAAGTTACAGTCTATAATCAAGTAAAAAAAAAATCAGCGGGGTAGCATTACTGCTGAAACACACTGGCCTAGAAATTAGTTGGCAGACACCGCGCCCATTTTTCAGTCACAAACCGGGCACTTAAGGGTCCAGTATGACGGGGATCACGCGCACGCTCTTTCCGTGCCACCCGCTATATTGGATCGGGCTGCTCCGTAGGTATCCAGGGCATACACCAGATGTATGTTAAACAATGATTGAAATATTTAAATAAGGGTCCAATGCTTGTTGTAGGACCCTTTTATGATATTGGTCTGCCGCAGCGCCTGACCAGTCACATGATAAACTCACCTAACAACTCATGGTGGCAACAGGCAGGAAGGACCCTTAGGCAGCACTGTTTAAAGGGCTCATCCACTACATCCAGCTTAGTTGCTGGTTTGTCCTTTTAGGACTCTGATTGACTTCTGGATGTTTTTGGCCTGTTTTCTGACTTATAAAACTGATTTGTGACTTTTGAGAAGAAGTTTTTGCTGGTGCTGGACTGCTTTTGCCTACCTTCACAACAATTTACTGCATTCTCTGGTGGTCAGGTAGGTCTGCCCTTGGGGCTGGAGGATGAGAAGAGCAGCAAAGAAGACAAGAGAGCACAGGAGCTGCTGGAGAAGCACAAGCCATCCATTACATGATTTTTTTCCATGAAGAGTCAGGGCCACATATCTTGTTCTGCACTGTCCTGCAAACCCAGTGCCCCAGTCCTCTCCGATCTACATTCACTCCTCAGTCCCCAAAGCCTCCAATTTTAAATTGTTGTCCTTATTTTTGAATCTCTCCACATCCTTCCCAACCCTATCTCTGCCATCTCCTCCAGCACTATACTGCCTTAAACTCTCCTGACTCCAGCCTTTTGTGCATCCCCTTTCGCCCCACCATTGCTGGCAGAACCTACAGTGACTGTGCCCTGCACTCTGGAATTCCCTCCCTAAACTCCTCTTCGTCTCCACCTCTCCCTCCTCCTCTAAAAACCTGTTCAAAACTCACCTCTTCCACTAAGCTTTTGGTCATCCCTCCTAATCTCTTTTTTCATAAACCTACCTGGAAAACATTTGGGGATTTTTTTTTAAACAGGATGACAGGTACCTTATCCGTAGCCTTACAACGCGTCACTAATTTCCACCAAGCTAGTTTGCAGCAGAGTGGTAGGAATGATGTGGTGCTGGCCCAGGAGAGGCGAAAGGGAACATGGAAGTGGGAACTCCACTCAAAGTGCTCCCACTTCTCACCTCCCCCGCCCCCCCCCCCCACCTCAGGTAATACCTGACATGCTGCCTTGTCTCCCGATGGCTAAATCTGCCCCAGCATAGGTGGAGGTCATCTTTGGCACGGCCCTCAAGGGCTCCAAAACCCAAAGGGCGCAGGCCAAAAGTATCTCAGCAGTCAAGGCAGGGATCTGAGCAGCCTGCCTTTACCTCTGCTGAAGCCACACAGGATGCACCGCACAGAAGTGTTAAGTTCAAGAAATTGTAATTCACCGAGGGTGTGTACATGGGTGTTTGACAAAATGTTACGTTGTTAACTTTCCTTTTTTTATAATGCCACATAAAATGAATTGATTAGCACCACTTCCACATCTTGTCCTTGTGGTGGGAGTGGACTGCAGGATTTCATTTCTTATGTTTTCCTCTGTGTGTCAACACTAGCTGAACCATCGTGATATTAGGGCATCCTGGGCAGCAATGTATGTGACTGACCTGGCGATGGGTGCCCCATTACGTTGAATTACATACAATATGCAGCACAGAACCAGGCCATTCGGCCCAACCAGTCCATGCCAGTGTTTAAGCTCCACTCGAGCCTCCTTCCGTCTTTCCTCATCTAACTCAGCATAACCCTCTATTCCCTTCTCCCTCATATGCTTATCTAGCCTCCCCTTAAATGCATCTATACTACTCACCTCAACCACTCCCTGTGGTAGCGAGTTCCACATTCTCACCACTCTCTGGGTAAAGAAGTTTCTTCTAAATTCCCTAATTGATTTCTTGGTGACTATCTTATATGGATGGCCTTTAGTTTTACTCTTCCCCACACTCTCTCTGTGTCTACTCTATGAAAACCTTTCATAATTTTAAAGACCTCTATTAGGTCACCCCTCAGCCTTCTCTTTTCAAGAGAAACGAGACCCAGCCTGTTCATCCTTTCCTGATAGGTATACCCTCGCAATTCTGGTATCATCCTTGTAAATCTTTCTGCACCCTCTCCAGTGCCTCTATATCCTTTTTATAATATGGCGACCAGAACTGTACACAGTACTCCAAGTGTGATCTAACCAAGGTTCGATACAAGCTTAGCATAGCTTGGCTACTTTTCAATTCTATCCCTCTAGAAATAAACCCGAGTGCTTGGTTTGCTTTGGTTATGGTCTTATTAACCTATGTCGCAACTTTCTGTGATTTGTGTATTTGTACTCCCAGATCCCTTTGTTCCTTTACTCCATTTAGATTCTTATTTTCCAAGTAACATGCAACCTTCTTATTTTTCTTACCAAAATGTAATATCTTCCTTCTCCTCCTCCTCTTCAATGTTCTCCTCATCCGAAGGTGAATGATGAGCCTCTTTGTCCTCCTCCACCTGCAATCCTCTCTGCTGCGCAATGTTGTGCAGGACGCAGCACACCACTATCATTCTGGACACCCTCGCTGACAAGTACTGTAGGGAGCCTCCAGACCTATCTAGGCACCTGAAGCGCATCTTCAACATTCCAATGACTTGCTCGATGACACACCTGGTGGTCATGTGGCTCTTGTTGTAGCGCTTCTGTGCCTCATTGTTGGGGTTCCTCGCAGGAGTCAGGAGCCAAGTTTGAAGGGGGTATCCTTTGTCTCCTGCAAGCCAGCCCTTAAGTCTGCTTCCTGGAATGTTGGACTGCTGCAGTATGAATGCATCATGACAGCTCCCGGGGAATCTGGCGCACATCTGCATGAACCTTTTCTTGTGGTTGCACACCAGCTGCGCATTGATGGATGAATATCCCTTGCAGTTTATAAAAACTCCTGTTTGCTGTGATGGTGCTCGGATTGCCATGTGTGTGTAATCAATGGCACCCTGTATTTGTGGGAATCCAGCTAGAGAGGCGAATCCAGTGCCCACTCATTCTGGCTATTGTCATCACAGGGAGAGTTTACATAACTCCCAGCCCTATGTAAGAATTGACTCTCCAGGAGGCAAGAAATCAGTCTGTACAGCTTACTTGTTCTCTGGGTTTAAAAGCAGAGCCAAGTTTGTAGTTTAAGTTGTCGAGCCAAGCCAGAGGAGTGTAGAGTCAAGGCAAGGGAGGAAGGCAAAACCTGATGGGGCGACTGACAAACGAGATGTTGGATTCTACCCAGAATAGGAGCGGATAATATCAATTCTTGCCCTGTTCTGTTAACTACCGTTTAAATACTTGCATGTATTAACCTTTTACTTGTTGACAATAAAATAGCCACTATATACTGTATTGGTGTCAGTCTCAAACCATTCGACCTTTCCTCTGCAAATTACAAACTACACCTGACAAACAATCCATCCGTCACCTGCCTTATGCATTTATGTGCAGTGGACAGCGAGACCCTCGAGATGTCTCTGGTAGTGCCCTGGAAGGAACCAGAGACAAAAAAATTGATGGCGGTGGTGTCTTTCACAGCCACTGGTAATGCGTGCACGCCATGTCCAGCAGTTAGTAGGTCTTCTTCTAGGAGGCTGCAGATGTCTGCCACCACCTGATGTGACAACCTCAGCCTGCAGAAGCACTGCTTTTCCAAGAGGTCAAGGAAGCTGAGTCTCTGTTTGTAAATCCTGTGACATGGGTAGTGCCTCCTGTGATCTCGGCCCCCGTCCTCTGCACCTCCCTCCTGTGCACCTTTCTCCCGTGCACCTCCCTCCCGCGCACCTCCCTCCCGCGCGCCTCCCTCCTGCGCACCTCCCTCCCGCGCGCCTCCCTCCCACGCACATGCCGATCCCACCACAGCACACCATCGGTGCCGTGAATGGTGATGGTCTGCCTCTTCTGATGTGCTGTCAAGCACATCCAACGCAAGTCCCATCCTGATCTTGTCAGTTTGAAAGCCTCCAAAGTTTAGAAAAAGCTGTATCCACACAAGAACTCTCTGCCAATTGTTTACCAAAGGGAACTGAGACACCAGCTGTAATAAGTGATCTTTTATTCAGATGGGGCAATCACAGTTTAAATACCCACCTGAACTGCAGATCAATCTTGCCTCCGTTTCACTGGACAGTTACCCTAGCTCTGGGAAACCCATGCTGGACATGTTAAATTTAAAGCTAAGCAAAATTCAATGTAAAAAGACCTCATTAATATCTCCTAAGGATGTTAATTGCAGCAATAAATACCTGCATTAATTAAAGCTCTGACTTTGGCGAGTAGGTTACTCGCAGGCATACAAATGTGCCTCCGTTAAACCTGAAAGTGGGCATATTGGAGGTGGGTTGCGTTCGCGATGTCAAATTCAGTTATTTTAGCTACCCACCCGCCCCCCAACCCACCCGTTTTTTGGGGTTAAAATTCCCCCAAAGTGCTGTAAATACAATGCCACAACACAAAGGGAAGCAAACTCAGCTTCTGTGCACACAATGCTCATCACAAGCACAATAACAGCTTATACATTAGCAGTACCTATATACGAAGCACATCAACTCCTAAACAAAATCAACACTACTGTAAATTGAAATATTCTTAGTTTGCCTGAACTTTATAGTTGCTTCCTCTTCCTATTACTGTTCTAAGGGTATATTTTCCTCTTTTAAAAAATAATGGCTTAATTTCCCTCATTGGAAAATGAAAAAATCTAATAAAGATGGCGGATGTGCATGATTTTGCTGCTGGCGTTTCAGTTGACTTCTCCTATAACTGTATATGTTGACTTGTATAACTGATAAATATTTCATCTATTCATCGGTAGACTGCACCAAGTTTTGTAAAAAATAGTGTTGTTAAGCAGAATTTTTTGTGCTCCAAGGTGGACTGCAGTTTATGAAATGTTCAAACACCATTGCACAGATACAACTAGTAGGCTCCTCCATACTAAACACTTTACAGAGTGCTTTGCACATTTGGAAGTGTCTCCATAAATTTAAGATGCTCAGAAAGCAGCAATCTTCTGTATGTAGACCCTGGATGGCAGCAATCCTGGAACTCTGTCGCTGAGGGTGGCCATAGAAGTAGCCCTCTGGGAAACTCTTCCCTCCTTATCTGCAGCCACCTGCACTTGCTCCTCCTCACTCCGATGTGTGTTTCACTGATACTGCCTGCCTGAAGTCTAATTCCAAAACCCGCTGAGTAGATATTTCTGTGCTGGTACTTGTTCTAGGTGGAGCAAGCACTGCTGTATACTCTGAGGTGGGAGGTCAATTAGTCTGGGCCTGTAGCTTGCGGTTCCTTGGAGACACCCAGGGAAAGACAAGAGGAACAAGCCTCCGTGCAATACATCTGACTTGCCAAGATGTGCTGTGCTTTGATGTTGTGGTGTCTGCTGAGTTTGTGATTGGCAGAGTGCCTGAGCGTGTGAAAGAAAAAGGGGAGGAAGAAAATTAAGCAATGATGTGTACTGGCGTGGAGATGGAAAATGTTCTCTTTTACAACCATCCTCAATGTGCTCCATCGCAAAGATTTGAAGGGTAATTCTTCAAGGTGAGTTAAGGACTAATGTTTGGGGGGATCTCCACCGGTTTCTTACCTTTCCCTTCTGTTATGGGCTGCTTCTTCCTGCAAATGTAAACAGACTGCAAGTTTGAAAAGCCCTGATATTGCTACACAAATGGTCACCCTGCCTCCCAGAATGAGTCAATGGGCATGAAGCAGGCCAAGTGGTTGTTGGTGAAATGTTATCGGCCAATGTTTTCTGTCAATTGAGCTACAAGATTGGAACATTTCCTCGGAAGCTGGAAGGCGTGCCGTGTATTAATATGGACATCATTGTGATTGTGTGAGAGAGGCTAAAGGGCTCCCATCACACATCAAATAAGAACATAAGAAATAGGAGCAGGAGTAGGCCATTTGGCCCTTCGAGCCTGCTACGCCATTCAATAAGATCATGGCCGATCTTCTACCTCAACTCCACCTTCCCGCACTATCCCCATATCCCTGAATTCTCCTATTTCCCAAAAATTTATCAACCTCTGTCTTGAATATACTCAACGACTGAGCATCCAAAGCTCTCTGGGGTGAAGAATTACAAAGATTCACAACTCTTTGAGTGAAGACATTTCTCCTCATCTTAGTCCTAAATGGCCTACCTCTTATTCTGTGACTGTGACCCCGTATTTAGATTCCCCAGCCAGGGGAAACATTTTCCCAGCATTAACCATGTCAAGCCCCTTAAGAATTTTATATGTTTCAATTAGATCACCTCTCATTCTTCTAAACTCTAGGAAATATAGGCCTAGTCTACTCAATCTCTCCTTATAGGGCAATCCCGTCATCCCAAGAACCAGTCTAGTGAACCTTCGTTGCACTCCCTCTAAGGCAAGTATGTCTTTCCTTAGGTAAGGAGACCAGAACTGTACACAGTACTCCAAGTGTGGCCTCACCAATGCCCTGTATAATTGTAGTAAGACTTCTTTACTCTTATACTCTAATCCTTTTGTAACAAAAGCTAACATACCATTTGCTTTCTTAATTGCTTGCTGTACCTGCATGTTAACTTTCTGTGATTCATGTACAAGGACACCTAGGTCCCACTGAATGCAAACATTTCCCAGTCTCTCACCATTCAAAAAATATTCTGCTTTTTTGTTTTTCCTACCAAAGTGGATAACTTCACACTTCCCCACATTTTATTCCATTTGCCATGTTCTTGCCCACTCAGTCAACCCGTCTATATCTCTCTGCAGCCTCTTTGCATCCTCCTCACAGCTTACTTTCCCACCTAACGTTGTATCATCAGCAAACTTGGATACGTTACACTCAGTCCCTTCATCTAAGTCATTAATATAGATTGTAGATTGTAAATAGCTGAGGCCCAAGCATTGATCCTTGCGGTACCCCGCTAGTTACAGCCTGCCAACCCGAAAATGTCCCGTTTATTCCTACTTTCTGTTATCTGTCCATTAACCAATCCTCTATCCATGCTAATATATTACCCCAATCCCATGAGTCCTAATTTTGTGTAATAACCTCTTGTGTGGCACCTTATCGAATGCTTTTTGAAAATCCAAATACACTACATCCACTGGTTCCCCCTTATCCATCCTACTAGTTACATCTTCAAAAACACAGATTTGTCAAACATGATTTCCCTTTCATAAAACCATGTTGACTTTGCCTAATCATATTATGATTTTCTAAGTGCCCTGTTACCATGTCCCTAATAATAGATTCTAGCATTTTGCCTACTACTGATGTCAGGCTAATTGGCCTATAGTTCCCCATTTTTTCTCTTCCTCCTTTCTTAAATAGCGGGGTTATGTTTGCTACCTTCCAATCCTTGGGGACTGTTCTAGAATCTAGGGAATTCTGGAAGATTAATACCAGTGTATCCACTATCTCTGCAGCTACCGCTTTTAAAACCCTAGGAAGCAGGTCGTCTGGTCCAGGGGATTTGTTGCCACTTAGTCCCATTAATTTCTCCAGTACTTTACTTATACTGATTTCTTTAAGTTCCTCATTCTCTCTAGACCCTTGGTTCCCCATTATTTCCGGAATGTTTTTTTGTGTCTTCTACCGTGAAAACAGATTCAAAGTATTTGTTTAATGTCTCTGCCATTTCCTAATTGCCCATTATAATTTCTCCTGTCTCTGCCTCTAATGGGCCCACGTTTACTTTCACTATGTCAAGATGCAGATAGTTGAGGTGAATGTCTGTGTTGCAGCCATGCCATAGCATTACACTCGGATACACTTACCCCGACAAACTTTAAAAAAAATCATCTGTGCCAATGGCCTCCTCACAGGTAACATGACAATCATGTGTGCAGCCACCTCTTCCCAGGCAACCCGGACAGCAGATGTTGGGAACCTTCCTTTGCAGCGCTCCATCGGTATCAGCTGCAGGACACTCTCAGTAAAGGGGGAAGTTCTTCCTCCTCCCTTGGCTCTGGTAGGACCTCCAGCCATCTCTGTCAAAGCAATAAATATTTGTTTGCTGCTAACTTGCACTGCTGGAATCATCATTGTTTCTTTAAGGCACAGCAGCTGCTCTTTAACTCTAGTGCTGCACCAGATATTCCTCTCCTGTGGCTTGCATGCTCACAGCGCATGGCCTAATCTGTGCCCGAAGTCACAAATAATTATTTAAATAAGTGGAGTTCACAAAATCTCCCGGCATCCACACCATGTGCATCTAATGCGAGACTTCCAGATAAGCAGAAAATCCAGCCTGGAACGCCAAAGCGGCACACAGGTCCGTCTTATTAATTCACACTGCTCCAATGTGAAAAGGCTGTAGTTCAACAAACATGGCAAAGAGTGTCACAAGAGGAGCCTTTGATAACACGAGCAGTGAACGGGGTAATTCATAGAGAGGGAGGTATTGGAAAATGTTGTTCTGCAGAGCATACAGAAGTTTGTAATCACCTGAACAGGAGCATCCACCAAGGTACTAAGGGCTATCACCCTTGAATCAATCTGCAGCCACAGATAAACATACTTCAGCTCAGATTTTCCTCCTGCTGGGTTGTTTGACTTAGCACCTGCACATCTGACTCACTTTTGGCCCTGGTCAATTTCCCAGCTCAACCTAACTTAAATCTTTTGGGTGAAGTCATTGGTGGGATTCCCACCTTTGGAAGCTCGCCATCAAGGGGGCGGACACGAATGTTCATGGTGGCTGGAGCAGGACACCTGTAGCAAATCGAAGGATCAGGTTTCAGCCCGAGTTTAACATTTTATATCTTGTGCTCTGCACTGTGCATTGATCACCCCTGCATTGGTCGAACACCCCGATGTGGACGTTTACATGTGGAGAGCCATTGTACCTTCCACAGCAATACCGAACCATTTTGTATCTGGCATTGTTATCACTCAGTGTTGCTAAGGCAATAATAATGGAAAATGTGAAGTATAACATCACTTTGTCATTATTGCCTAACTCTAATACATATTTGGGCTGATGCCTTCCTGAAAATCTGACGAACTTCAAAATGAGCTGAAACATGGTGTAACAGGTCCCTGCTAGATACTTGACTCCCACACACTCATTAACACCACTAAAACATTGCTTTACTTGAGGAAAATCCTGCCTCTTATGGCCATTATTTAGTGATGTAGACAAGATTGAGGTGAGGCGCAGGCCACTGGTGGTGAAGGCTAAGCAGAGGAGGTTGCTGTGGGAGGGACAGCAGTTGTAGGGGAGAGGTCTTAAGTGCTGAATGCCCCTCATGTATTGGATAGAGACTTTGGTAGGCCTGCTTTACAACATTAGTAATAGTGTCAATGCTCTGTCACTATGAATGCTTTGCGGTCCAAGATCCAAGAAGCTGTTAAGTCTGACTTTTACGCGCTTGAATACACTAGGGGGAAAGACAAAGACAGTGGAGATCCACTGTTCTTTATTTACACAGATGACTGGGCGTCGTGAGGAGACAGTGTAGATGTGCTATGCCTGAACAATCACACAAGCAGTTGAGCAACAGTCATGTCAATGGCAGTTTGTGGCCGTCACACAGCACCGTACAACTGGCTGCAGACACAGCCTTAAAACGCTGTTGATACAGTTTATCGTTGAAACCTAGACAGATTACTACATGTTTACAAAAACAAACACTAGTGAAGAAATTGTGGCTCTATTTTGCTGTACAGAGTGGGATTATTTTACTGCATTTTTTTCCCACCAACACATAAACCAGGAAAGTAGAAGAATAGAACTTTCTATTCTTCTAAATAGAACTTTCCATTCTTCTAAACACATACTATATTTCATCGATTGCAGAGTGAGGTATATATTTTACAGAGTAGGTTGTGTGCAGGTTTGTTATCGATTGGTTTCTTTTTCCTTGTTTGAATTCTCGTGGTCCATCAAAAAGCTCTGCCACAAAAGAAACAAGCTGTAGCTAATCTCAGATACATTTCCCCATTTACAAATTGTTTCACTGATTGTTCACTGAATGATAAAAATGCCCCTTTCTGCACAATAGAGAATGATGAGCTTTTTTTTCCATTTGGCAGATGTAACTTTACAACAGGACTATTGTCAATTCTAGCAATAGAAATGCTTCAAAGAAACCAGCACAATAGTATTTGGAAATAAATGACAATTTCAAATAGCACACCAGCTGAATTTCACACAGAATAAGTTTCAATAAAAACAATTTTTCATGACAAAATGTTCTTCTTAATTGCTCACTTACATCCCTTAGCTGTTTAAAATTCTTAACAGTGAATGGGTTCCTTTTGTTTCGAAGTTCAGCATCTTAACTCTGTCCTTTGCGTTTTATTTGCAGCATTATATTTCTCTCCTAATTTTCTGGGATTGGCGTCACTGTATGATGTGAAAAGAAACCATAGTTCAGCCCTAGCCCTGCTCAAACCTCCAGGTAAAATAGCAGATCGGGCCCCAATTACATCATCGGTGCCCGATCTACATATTTAAAGAGGACCCCACCCGGCTTGGGGCAGGTGTCCTTTCAGTCAGATCGGGGCGGGAAAGGAGTGGGTAAGTCCCATCCCCCCCTGCCCCCCCCCCCACCCCCACACCCCCCGGCCTGATTTGTGCCAGGCGGGGGTGGTAACATTGGGGCCATTGTTTCTCATGAGGTTTGGAAATGGCTTTGATGGCATAGCATGAATGAGAACTATGAGCACAGGGACGGTTTTGTAGATCATGACACATTAGTGGTGGGAGAGTGGAAAGATGTACACTGGACTATTGGTTCAGATGTCATAGTCAAGAAAAGGTCCCCTGTACCAGTGTGTCCTGAATATGTCTTGCAGCCAGTAAACGTATGCCGTCCACATCCTCTTCTGGCTGCTGCTCCTGCAATAAATGCAGGGAAGAGTGTCCGCGACCTGTGTATCAGGTGATGTAATTGGGGCCCGATCTGCTATTTTACCTGGAGGTTTGAGCAGGGCTAGGGCTGAACTATGGTTTCTTTTCACATCATACAGTGACGCCAATCCCAGAAAATTAGGAGAGAAATATAATGCTGTAAATAAAACACAAAGGACAGATTTAAGATGCTGAACTTCTAAATATGAACCTACTGGATTGTCATAAAAACCCATCTGGTTCACTAATGTCCTTTAGGGAAGGAAATCTGCCGTCCTTACCCAGTCTGGCCTGTATGTGACTCCAGACCCACAGCAATGTGGTTGACTCTTAACTGTCCTCTGCAGTTCAAGAAGGTGGCTCACCATCACCTTCTCAAGGGCAATTAGGGATGGGCAATAAATGCCAGCCTAGCCAGCGATGCCCATATCCCATGAACGAATTTTTTTTTTAAAGTGTGAGGTTACCAGTAGGTAGGAGTGTCCTACCTATGACCTCAGGTGTGGGGGTACCAGCAGGTAGGACTGTCCTCTACCTGTGTCCTCAGGTGTGGGGTACCAGTAAGTAGGTGTGTCCTCTACCTGTGCCCTCAGGTGTGGAGTACCAGCAGGTAGGTGTGTCCTCTACCTGTGTCCTCAGGTGTGGGGTACCAGCAGGTAGGAGTGTCCTCTACCTATGACCTCAGGTGTGGGGTACCATCAGGTAGGAGTTTCCTCTACCTGTGTCCTCAGGTGTGGGGTACCAGCAGGTAGGAGTGTCCTCTGCCTGTGTCCTCAGGTGTGGGGTACCAGCAGGGAGGAGTGTCCTCTGCCTGTGTCCTCAGGTGTGGGGTACCAGCAGGGAGGAGTGTCCTCTGCCTGTGTCCTCAGATGCTGGGGGGACCATCGGGTAGTTACGATGCATCTCTAGTGCAGTATCCCCAGCCTCGATTTTCTCCATCTACTCCTAACAAGAGCAAAGATATTTATTTTTATATCTGAAGAATCTCACTTACCCAACTGTCTACTGCAATTGCTCCTAAATGGATTAATACCTGCCTTTTATTTTATTTTTCTCACCATTTGATTATAATTTCATATCTTTTATTTTCTTTTGTGCATTTTCCAATTTTCCTCCTCCATTTTCTTAAAACATTTCAAATATTTTGTCTTATCTTTGCATTTACACTAACCTCCCTATTTAACCATATAGGTTCAGGTTTTACTTTTATCTCCAAATTCTACGAAGTACATTTTCAGTTCTCTATTGTATCTTTAATGAGATTTGGATTTTTTTTTCTTAGTGCATCACCAACCTTCCAACTTTGTCTCTCAAAGCATTAATTTCTTGTTCTTCCTTCGTTATCTTGAAATCATCTCTCCTAAAATCAGGTGCACTCTCATTCAACTGCAGATTAGCATCTGGTGCACAAACATTTTTGTTACATCCAAGATTATGACAGAGGGCTGCAAGTTTAAACCCAGTCTTCAAATCTCAACATACGCAAGATAACTTTCAAGTGTTGTCTCGTACCAATGTTGCTTTTACCTCAGCCAGTGATAAACCAGACTTTTATTCACTCTTATTAAAACCTGAGCAGCTTCCTGTGCCACTATCCTATTTCTACTAATGATAAAAACAGAGTGTGCACCAATAATTCATATTGAATGCATAGCAGTGTGAGTGGGTCGTAACATGGTGCACTTCCTATTGTACACAATAGCATAAATATTTTACTGCACCAGCAAACGCAGTACAACAGCAGCATTGTATTATTGCCCTTCCTCAGTCCCCACCACAAGGTTGAACAAATGACATCATGATTATGGCTATTGTTTATGGTGACTGAATAAGTCAAATTCATTTTTTTATTATGAGATTCAGGGATATTTTTGGGGATCACATTCCATAGTTCTGTCAGATTATAATCAGGGCCTCTCCTTTAGGTTGACAGAATAAGTCATATTCTGTTTTTGTTACTTAGGGTTCTGGGATGTTTAGCAGGGATCACATTCTGTGACTCTCCATTTTTCCATAAATGCCACAAATGAATGGCCTCAATCATTCTTCAAAAACCTCCACATCCGAAGAATTCACCAAATACATCCACACCTGACAGCTTCTCAGGCTCACAACTAAACACTTGATCAAGTATGGCCTCTTTTACATCCTGTGTCAGTGAGCAGTCCAATACTGGCACCATGAAAAAACCCTTTAAAAAAGATCCCCATCATTATCACAATGAATTTAGGAGCAATTAAATGGCCCACAATTATTAGCCTCACTTTCTCCAGTACTTTAGTTGCTTGAAGGGTTGCATGATTTTCATTTTCCTCTGTGATCTATAGCAATCATAATGACTACTTTATTGTCTTTGATATCACAGACTTCCACTTAGTCCTGTGTTCATCTGAGGCCAATCATCTCTGATTGGAGACAGATCCTCTGTCATTTACTTTTCAATGTTCTAAAGTCTGTCGTAGGTGAATCATGCCCATCTTTAGACTTCAGCCTGCTCTCATTGAACTGATTGTAACCCACTTCCCAATCTAACCTTCAAGCTCCAGCGCCTTCCTTCTCACCTGGGAGAAATGTTCAACGCAGATGATTGCTTTGGTTCAAGATGTAATTGAAAAAGATATTTTGGGACGGTGATGATGAACATCTGAAATCATATATTCTGCAGTGGTATCCAGAGCTTATAATTGAAGATTCTGATGCCGAGTTTTTTTTATATTCGTTCATGGGATATGGGCGTCGCTGGCAAGGATTGCATTTATTGCCCATCCCTAGTTGCCCTTGAGAAGCTGCTGGTGAGCCGCCTTCTTGAACCGCTGCAGTCTGTGTGGTGAAGGTACTCCCACAGTGCTGTTAGGGAGAGAGTTCCAGGATTTTGACCCAGCAACAATGAAGGAACGGCGATATACTTCCAAGTCAGGATGGTGTGTGACTTGGAGGGGAACTTGGAGGTGGTGGTGTTTCCATGCACCTGCTGCCCTTGTCCTTCTAGGTGGTAGAGGTCGTGGGCTTGGGAGGTGCTGCCAAAGAAGCCTTGGCAAGTTGCTGCAGTGCATCTTTTAGATGGTACACACTGCAGCCACGGTACCCCACTGGTGGAGGGAGTGAATGTTTAAGGTGGTCGATGGGGTGCCAATCAAGCGGGCTGCTTTGTCCTGGATGGTGTCGAGCTTCTTGAGTGTTGTGGGAGCTGCACTCATCCAGGCAAGTGGAGAGTATTCCATCACACTCCTTACTTGTGCCTTGTAGATGGTGGAAAGGCTTTGGGGAGTCAGGAGATGAGACACTCACCGCAGAAAACACAGCCTCTGACCTGCTCTTGTTGCCAAAGTATTTATGTGGCTGGTCCAGTTAAGTTTCTGGTCAATGGTGACCCCCAGGATGTTGATGGTGGGGGATTCGGTGATGGTAATGTCGTTGAATGACAAGGGACAGTGGTTAGATGCTCGCTTGTTGGAGATAGTCATTGCCTGGCACTTGTGTGATACGAATGTAACCTGCCACTTATCAACCGAAGCCTGAATGTCGTCCAGGTCTTGCTGCATGCAGGCATGGATTGCTTCATTATCTGAGGAATTATGAAAGGCACTGAACACTGTGCAGTCATCAGCGAACATCCCCACTTCTGACCTTATGATGGAGGGAAGGTCATTGATGAAGCAGCTGAAGATAGTTGAGCCTAGGACACTGCCCTGAGGAACTCCTGCAGCGATGTCCTGGGGCTGTAATGATTGACCTCCATCCACCACAACCATCTTCCTTTGTGCTAGTTATGACTCCAGCCAGTGGAGAGTTTCTCCCTGATTTCCATTGACTTCAGTTTTACTCGGGCTCCTTGGTGCCACACTCAGTCAAATGCTGCCTTGATGTCAAGGGCAGTCACTCTCACCTCACCTCTGGAATTCAGCTCTTTTGTTCATGTTTGGACCAAGACTGTAATGATGTCTGGAGCTGAGTGGTCCTGGCGGAACCCAAACTGGACATCAGTAAGCAGGTTATTGGTGAGTAAGTGCTGCTTGATAGCACTGTCGATGACACCTTCCATCACTTTGCTGATGATTGAGAGTAGACTGATGGTGCGGTAATTGGCTGTATTGGATTTGTCCTGCTTTTTGTGGACAGGACATACCTGAGTAGTTTTCCACATTGTCGGATAGATGCCAGTGTTATAGCTGTACTGGAACAGCTTGGCTAGAGGCGTGGCTAGTTCTGGAGCACAAGTCTTCAGCACGACAGCCGGGATGTTGTCGGGGCCCACAGCCTTTGCTGTATCCATTGCGCTCCACCGTTTCTTGATATCACGTGGAGTGAATCGAATTGGCTGAAGACTGGCTGGTGATGGTGGGGACCTCAGGAGGAGGCCAATATGGATCATCCACTTGACACTTCTGGCTGAAGATGGTAGCAAATGCTTCAGTTTTGTCTTCTGCACTCACGTGCTGGGCTCCACCATCATTGAGGATGGGGATGTTCATGGAGCCTCCCCCTCCCGTTAGTTGTTTAATGGTCCACCACCATTCACGACTGGATGTGGCAGGACTGCAGAGCTTTGATCTGATCCATTGATTGTGGGATCACTTAGCTCTGTCTACAGCATGCTGCTTCTGCTTTTTAGCATGCATGTAGTCCTGTGTTGCAGCTTCCCCAGGTTGGCACCTCATTTTTAGGTACATCTGGTGCTGTTCCCAGCATGCTCTTCTACACTCCTTATTGAACCAGGGTTGGTCCCCTGGCTTGATGGTAATGGTAGAGTCAGGGATATGCCGGGCCATGAGGTTACACAATGTGGTGGAATACAATTCTGCTGCTGCTGATGGCCCACAGCACCTCATGGATGCCCATTTTCGAGCTGCTAGATTGTTTGTTAGCGCGCTATAGTATTTCCACATTGGAATTTGCTGTGACTGCTCCCAAAGGACCAATGCTTTTCACAGGCTCAGGCAGAGTTTCCTGGGGAAAGCTAGATGAAAATGGCAGGAAACAAGAGTTCAATATGTTGAAAGGTGACTGCTGCTGGCAATTTGCCTCTACCTAGCCCAAAGAAACAAATATCTTTTGGGTGGATAAGTTAGCGCAGGAAAAGCCAACTAGCTCTCTAGAGAACTTAACTTGTTCTCATCAGAAAAGGTTTACATTAAAGTCAATGTTATTTCATTACGGGTCCCAATGGCAAGCGTGCAACTTGTATATTTTAAACAATGAGATATTGCAGGAAAACTGTCTGAAGTTTTCAGGGAGAAGGGAGAGATTTGTACTTAAAATAATTCCAAACCATTTCTAAATCAGTAATCATTTAATGGAACAAAGCAGTCGTTACAACAATAATATGCGCAGTACAGTCTTGACTGATCCAATTGGTTCCAGGTTTTCCTTTTAACATGTCTAATATTTTTAATTTTTTGTGCATTAAGCAATAAGAATGTTAAAGTTCGTGCATGTGTAAAACTGTGAATGGGCCACGCCGCCCCTTAAAGGGGCCGCACATCCCCCCAAAATTATGGGGAACATTTGAGGCGTGGTTAATTAGCTGAAGAGTTTAGGAAAAGGTCTAAAGGGTAATTAGGTAACAGAACACTTTCACTGTGCTAACACTGTGCCAAAGAGTAACAGGACAGAGTTTCACTCAGAGTTTCTCAATGACTAATTGACCAATACAGATGAGGGAGGTCACAGGTTTGATTACTGGTCTGGACTGAATTCTCTGTTATCTGCCAGTGCGGCAGGAAGATTGCTACAATTGCTCTTTTTACCCTTGAGTTTGGGGATGGTAGATGATAGAACGTGACTGTGGCAGCACCCAATTCCTGCTTCCTGATTTACCTCATTTTCTCTGTTATTCTTTTCAACTTTGTTGGTGTCTTACACAATCAAAACATATCAATAAAATGCAAATTCTTCATACACCATTGGAATTGAACCCACCTCAAATCTGGAGAACCCATGTAAGGAGGAAACCTCTTTGTAAGGTTCTCCACATGGTACCCCTGCAAATGCATCAGTGCAACTGTTTGCTCCAAGCCCAGAATAATGTTCCCCAAACCATTGTTCGATCCTACTATTCAATGAGTTAATTGTTTTTGTTTATTGTTAGTGTTGTTGATTAGTAAATTAAAAAAATAAATTCACAGTTATTGTTCAGTGTCATTCACCTGCTGCATCATTTGATGCTTTGTTCTGGTTGCTACCATTTATCATTAGTTTGTGTTGTGTTGCTCTAACTGATACTTGTGTTGGTCAACATCATTTAGTTTAGTGCCTTTCAATCTTTCATTTGTTGTGCCAGTCGAGGTTTTGCTTTAATAATCTATGCTGTTTCTCTGGGGCTCTTTCATTGAAGTTAAATACACACACACTAGTAGATCTCCTGTGGCACTGTAACATGGTAAATGAGAGAATATGGTCTCTCTCTTACCTGTCTCTGTTGTTTCTATGTTGCTGTTTTTCTCTCATGTCTCGAGGGGGGAGAAAGGGGTCAGGGAGGAAGGGGGAGGGATGAGGAAGGGTAGCGAGGAGAAGAGGAGGGAGAGGAGGAGGGGGAACTGGATGTGGGGAGAAGGAACTGGATGTGGGGAGAAGGAAAGAGAGATGGAGAATGAGGGAAGGAGAGGGGGATAGGTGGGGAGTGGGGTGAAAGTTGAGGGAGAGAAGGCAGTGGGGAGAGAGTGGGAATGGAAGGCCAAGGAGAGGAGGTGGATGGGGAGTGGGGAAAGAAGTAGGCAGCCTTCTAAATATTGCAGGCAGCTGCACAGTGCAGCTTGTGACAGTTGTTTCAGTGGAAACACCCCTGCCAGGCTTCTGCACACAGGGACTAGCAGGAGCTGCAGTGGCAGCTGACAAAGGGCCGCCGACTTGAAAAAATAGGCCATGAATCCATAGTGAGGAAAAAAAGAAAGACTTGCATTTATATAGCACCTTTCACAACCACTGGACGTCCCAAAGCGCTTTACAGCCAATTAAGTACTTTTTGAAGTGTAGTCATTATTGTAATGTGGGAAACGTGGCAGCCTTTTTTGCGCACAGCAAGTTCCCACAAATGACAATGTGATAATGATCAGATAATCTGTTTTTGTTTATGTTAGTTGAGGGATAAATATTGGTCAGGACACCAAGGATAACTCCCCTGCTCTTCTTCAAAATAGTGTCATGGGAGCTTTTACGTCCACCTGAGAGAACAGACGGAGCCTCAGTTTAACGTCTCATCCGAAAGACGGCACCTCCAACAGTGCAGCACTCGCTCAGCACTGCCCTGGTGTGTCAGCCTAGATTTATGTGCTCAAGTCTCTGGAGTGGGACTTGAACCCACAACCTTCTGACTCAGAGGCAAGAGTTCTACCAACTGAGCCACTGGCTGACCATGAGGCTGCCGATCAGGCATGGGGACAGTGATTTAAAAATATCTATATAATGTGTAGAGTTGGCCACAGAGTCGTTGATCAACAAGCACCTGGTCCAAAAGGTGCGGCCAACAGTGGGTCACTGACAAGTGGGTCACTAACTTAAAAAAGTACCTAATAACACTAGTCTCCCCAGAGAAGCTGAGAACAGGGCTCCGAACTTGGTTAAAAAGCTTGGGGGAGCAAACTACTAGTCAGGTGAAACAGCAAGAGAGAGGTCAGAGACAGAGAGGGCCAAATGGGAGAATCAGGAAAACCTAAAGGGAACGAATATACTTAGTAATATTTAATATCAGAATAACAAATCTGAAGTTTAAAAGTTTAAATTTAAAATTTAAAACCAACTTACCTACCAGGAAAAACATCACTTGTAAAAATATCAGGATGGGATCCAAACTGGAAGAAACAGCTCAGAATCTTCCTCCTCAGCTACACAATTGCACGACAATTGTGACAAGTTTACATTGACAAAACCCACTATAAATGTGGGCATAAGAATGAAGTTAACACAGTAAGCATAAACAGGAAGTGTGTTTAGACACAAGGGAATAGAAATTGGTTCGCACTCGAATTTGATCAGAAACCCAACAGTGGCAACAATGAGAGCTGTGCCAAAACTGATACGCAAGAAGACAACGCAAAATTAGTCCTCTTAGATCATCAGGACGCAACCGGTATGCTACGGATGTGAGTTGTGCCCCAGGAGGCAGTGCATTGGTCTGGCACCAGGCCCATGGTGAGTCCAGGAGTGGGGGGGCACAGAGATCGGGAGGAGGGAGAGGGGCAAGTGGTGGCTGGCAATAACCCCCAGTTTCAGTGGGCCTTCCTGCTCCTCTTGGCTCCACATTCAGGTGAGTAAAATTTTTTCTTCACTTACCTTTCTGTTGCAGCCTCCTGCAGTTCCTTTAAGGACTGCTGGTTTGACTGCTTTAGGCCTGAGAAAACTTACCACAGCTTGCATGCCGCATACTGCAGTCAATCACCATCAAATATGGGAAACACGCGTTAGGCCCTGCATTTGCATAGGAAATGGGCCTAACGCTAGTTTCTGACATGTGCCCTGGATGACTCACGGACTCCCTAACCAATTTGGTATGAGGTGCTCGCTTGGTGCGGAATGAGTGTGCACACGCCACATGCTATATTAGCCCTTTCAAAGCATGTTTTTCACCCAAAAAAGACTCTGTGTGATCCAATTTCTAGGCCAAGATGTTTAATAAGATATAGATATATGCTAAACTTTGGCCCTATTTCTGATACAATGAGCAGTTGTAGTACACAGGAACATTGTAAGTAAACTCTACATTGCATTTTACTTCAGTGTAAAAATACCGCTTCTTGCTACAGCCCATTCAGTTTGAGTTTGTTGCCTGAGATGCTCCTTAGCACACGTTATAAGTACTTCTTTGTTATGCTCAGTGTGGAGCCATTTAATTCTATGTTACCTACAGTGATGTATTACTCTGCCTGAAAACACAGCAATGTTAAACATAAAAAACAAACAGGTGAGATGTGTTATTCTGTTGGATCAACTACTGAATAAATGCCATTATAAAATTCTCTTAAAGCATCATTTAAAAAAAGATATATGACATTTATTCACAAGTGGTATTTTCATTAAAATAAATTTAGCAGTTTGGCCCTGAAAATGCATAGGCCATGAATCCAACTCTCATTGCACAGGAATGATGGCTACTTAGAAAGGGTTAGGGCTTCATGGACTCATATCCCTGAGGGAAGTTAACCTTCAGTACAGTCGGGTGAAACATTGCTTGAGAAGCAGATTGATTAAAAATACCATTACGTGCAAGCAGTACATCCAACAAAAAGATTCCAGTTTGAGGTTTGTTCCACTTCATTCCTAGCTGTTAGAGAGGATAGTGAACCTTTATATAGTTCACAAATCTCTGTTTATATTTCATCAGATTTGTTTTTACTATTTACTCAATTACTATCATATTTTTAACTGATATTATTAATTTCAGGTATTTTTCTACAGAACCACAGAGATAAATCAATATGAACTTTCATATAATCCCCTGTAATCCACAATTACCGCAGAGTAGGATTCAGATCATTCATTTATCTAATTAAGAACTTTGGTGATTATTTTATCAGTCCAAGAATGAGCACCTGGAATTTCCTTGGGGGTGCTTCCAATCTCCCACCATAACTTCAGGAGAGGATGGGTGGAAAACCCAGGGAATTAGCGGAATTGGCTAGTTACACTGTTTCTACCAAAGTTACAGCATGAGACCGAGGAACGCATGCGGGACTTCTACCACCAGTGTTTTTTTATTCGTTCCTGGGATGTGGGCGTCGCTGGCAAGGACAGCACTTATTGCCCATCCCTAATTGCCCTTGAGAAGGTGGTGGTGAGCCGCCTTCTTGAACCGCTGCAGTCCCTGTGGTGAAGCTACTCCCACAGTGCTGTTAGGGAGGGAGTTCCAGGATTTTGACCCACCAACAATGAAGGAATGGCGATATATTTCCAAGTCAGGATGGTGTATGACTTGGAGGGGATCTTGGAGGTAGTGGTGTTCCCATGCGCCTGCTGCCCTTGTCCTTCTAGGTGGTAGAGGTCACGGGTTTGGGAGGTGCTGCCGATGAAGCCTTGGCGAGTTGCTGCAGTGCATCTTGTAGATGGTACGCACTGCAGCCACGGTACGCCGGTGGTGGAGGGAGTGAATTTTTAAGTGGTGGATAGGTGCCAATCAAGCGTTGCTTTGTCCTGGATGGTGGTCGAGCTTCTTGAGTGTTGTTGCAGCTGCACTCATCCAGGCAAGTGGAGAGTATTCCATCATACTCCTGACTTGTGCCTTGTAGATGTTGGAAAGGCTTTGGGGAGTCAGGAGGTGAGACACTCGCCACAGAATACCCAGCCTCTGACCTGCTCTTGTTGCCACAGTATTTATGTGGCTGGTCCAGTTAAGATTCTGGTCAATGCTGACTCCCAGGATGTTGATGGTGGGGGATTCAGCGATGGTAATGCCGTTGAATGTCAAGGGGCGGTGGTTAGACTCTCTCTTGTTGGAGATAGTCATTGCCTGGCACTTGTGTGATGTGAATGTTACTTGCCAAGCCTGAATGTCGTCCAGCCCTTGCTGCATGTGGGCATGGACCGCTTCATTATCTGAGGAATTGCGAATGGAACTGAACACTGTGCAATCATCAGCGAACATCCCCACGTCTGACCTTATGATGGAGGGAAGGTCATTGATGAAGCAGCTGAAGATGGTTGGGCCGAGGACACTGCCCTGAGCAACTCCTGCAGCAATGTCCTGGGGCTGTGATGATTGGCCTCCAGCAACCAGAACCATCTTCCTTTGTGCTAGGTATGACTCCAGCCAGTGAACAGTTTTCCCCCTGATTCCCATTGACTTCAATTTTACTAGGGGTCCTTGATGCCACACTCGGTCAAATGCTACCTTGATGTCAAGGGCAGTCACTCTCCCCTCATCTCTGGAATTCAGGTCTTTTGACCATGTTTAAACCAAGGCTGTAATGAGGTCTGGAGCCAAGTGGTCCTGGAGGAACACAAACTGAGCAGGTTATTGGTGAGTAAGTGGCGCTTGATAGCACTGTCAATGACACCTTGGTTTTCTCACCACCTGCCGCAGGACCAGTATGGCAGCTATGTCCTTCAGGACTCAGCCAGCTCGGTCAGTAGTGGTGCTACCGAGCCACTCTTGGTGATGGACATTGATGTTCCTCACCCAGAGTAAATTCTGTGCCCTTGCTACACTAAGTACTTCTTCCAAGTGGTGTTCAACATGGAGGAGTACTGGTTCATCAGCTGAGGGAGGCTGTTAGGTGGTAATCAGCAGGAGGTTTCCTTGCCCATGCTTGACCTGAAGCCATGAGACTTCATGGGGTCTGGAGTCAATGTTGAGAACTCCCAGGGCCACTCCCTCCTGACTGTATACCACTGTGCGCCATCTCTGTTGGGTCTGTCCTGCCGGTGGGACAGGACATACCCAGGGATGGTGGTGGAGGAGTCAGGGACTTTGACTGAAAGGTATGATTCTGTGAGTATGACTATGTCAGGTTGTTGCTTGACTAGTCTGTGGGACAGCTCTCCCAATTTTGGCAGAAGTCCCCAGATGTTGGTGAGGAGGACTTTGCAGGGTCGACTGGGCTGGGTGTGCCGTTGTCGTGTCCGAAGCTGGTGCCGAGGTCGATGTCGGGTGGTCCGTCCGGTTTTATTCTTATTATTGTTTTCTGTAGTGGTTTTTTACAACTGAGTGGCTTGCTCGCCCATTTCAGAGGGTAGTAAAGAGTCAACCACATTGCTGTGGATCTGGAGTCACATATAGGCCAGACCAGGTAAGGATGGCAGATTTCCTTCCCGAAAGGACATTAGTGTATAATGTCCATTTTACAAATAAGACACCAGAATATTACATCATTTATTTCACCACTATCCATAGAATAAGTTTTAAAATTTCAACCACCACAGGATCTTTAAAAAAATATATCGTTTATATGCAAATAGACAATGAGCTACTGGAAAGGAAATTAAGTATAAAAATGGAAGCAGTATCACTAATGATTAGATATCACTAATGAACTAAATATTAAGCATACAGTAAATCCAATCATGCTTGTAACCAGTGATAATTTAATTGAAAATAGAAGTTCATTACTAGAACATAGAATAACATTAATGTTTTGTTCACATATCTAAATTAAAAGAATCAACACTGAGCAAAGAAAAATGCATTATTCTCTGCAGATATATTTTGGAGGCCCTTTTCACTCATTTCAAAATAAATTTATAAAATACTTAGATTAGAAATATAACAGGTGACGACACCTCTCTCTGATATGCAGCCTCTGAAATTAGTAGAGCAGGATAAAACATATTAACAAGAAAAAATGGGAATAAGAGGAGTTAATTCAACCAATGTCATTCAGATCCATGTTCAGTAACTACAGAGACTATTTTACATTTCCCTATTCCATAGGCCTGGGAGCGACTTAACAGATTTGTGAATTTAGATTGGTGCATTACAAATCTAGGACAAAGATATTAAAGTTTTTCTGGGTCTAGTTTTTGGGAAAGTCTTGGAAGGATGCCTTCTCCTCCACTCTCCTGGTTATGGAGGAGCAGAAGCAATAAATTTGAATGCAATGCCCTATTTGAAATATTTTCTCTTCACACTTGTACTAATTTGCTGTGACTCTCTCAGCTCATGTAGCAAAGAAATCTAGAACAACACTGACTAAATCACAGACAAATAAATTAAAAGGAAGCTTAAATTCTTTGCTTTGCACTTGGGTTTTAAGCTTAAGTATTGTTATTGCTAAACAGTTAACATCTTCTGTAGGAGCACAGACATACACACAGAAGTACATTGCCTATAATATTCTTATCTATAATGGCACATCTTGCTTAGCTTCTCCTGCCTTTCCAAGAGCCTCTTTTATTATTGCTTGAAAATAGATGCAAATCTCAAGCTTAACCTCCAAATGCTCCTCTCTTGACAAAGCTCCTGAAAAATAAGGGGACGTCCTTTAATTCGAGACAGAAATGGACACAATAGCAGATTTTTTTCAGGAAACCGCTCTTTGTGCTTGTGGGGAATTGCAGGAAGTATGTAATGTCTTCTCGAATTAGCTTTTAAGTTTCTTTTGTTTCGCAATGCAAGTGGGATAAGGAACATTTCAGCTCAGACCGAAGAGTACAGGAATCACACTTTAAGCTATTGGGCAAACCCCAGAACAGCTTAGTTTGAAGAAATATAGATCAGTAAGTATACTTCTATCTCAAATAAATGAAAATCTAAATATTATGCTATACAAAGCTGCAAATGGAAAATGTCAACGTGTAAAGGACTATTAGATGGGAACATCTCCTGGAGCTTACCCAAGGATATAACATCAGCCTCTTTCTTTCCAAATTCCCCCTCCCCCATTTTTTCCTACTCTTCTAAGGCACTGATTCATGCTCGACGATAGGCCACTACCCATCCTCTGGTACCGTGCCCAAGCAGGCTTCCTTCATATGTAAGCCTCGACTGTAAACGATAGTAGGCTGTTTGATCTGGGGATGGGGGAGGGGTAGGCATAACAATGGAGTCTGATCCTGCCCTTAACTGACACCTACTTAGACTTCCAAAAAGCTTTTGATAAGGTACCACACAAGAGGTTTCTCTATAAGATTGAAGCCTCTGGTATTAGTGGTAATATACTGAGCTGGATTGAGAACTGGCTGGCAGGACGTAGGCAAAAAGTAGTTATAGATGGATTTGGATCTGATTGGAGACCAGTGGTGACCCGCAGGGATCGGTGTTGGGACCGTTGCTCTTTACTATTTTTATTAATGATCTGGATGTCGGTGTTGGGGGCACAATCTGCAAATTTGCAGATGATACCAAGATCTGTGCGAGTGTTAGAACTGTAGATGATGCTCGTCTGCTTCAGGCAGGTCTTAATGTGTTGGGAGATTGGGCTCATAACTAGCAAATTTTTTTAAACTTGGATAAGTACAGTGTTTTGCATGTGGGCAGGGCGAATGCTCAACATTCATAAACCCTTCAGGGAAAAGCATTAAAGAAGGTGGAGATAGAAAGAGATCTGGGCATTCTAGTGCATACATCCTTAAAGGTACATGAGCAATGCTGTGAAGTGTTTATTAGAGCAAGTAAAGTGTTGGGGAGCATTCATAGGACGATTAACTATAAGACGAGGCATACTATTTTGCCCTTGTACAAGACCTTGGTCAGGCCTCACTTGGAATACTGTGTCCAGTTTTGGGTGAAATTGAGGCTTTGGAAAGGGTGCAGAGGAGAGCCACTAGACTAATTCCCTGTTTAAAGCATTTTAGTTATCAAGATAGGCTAAAAGAGTTGGGATACTATACTTTAGAGAAGCGTAGACATAGGGGTGATCTGATTGAGGTTTATAAGATAATGAAGGGAATAGATTGTGTTCTAGCTGATAGTTTGTTCCAATTAATTAGGTTAGGGAGGACCAGGGAGTCACAACTTTAAGTTGTGTAAGGCCAGATCTAGGTTCGATGTCAGGAGGTGGTTCTTTTCCCAGAGAATAGTGGACCTCTGGAACAGGCTGCCGACTCGTGCGGTGGACGCCGACTCGCTGAATTCCTTCAGGCAAGAACTGGACCTGTTTCTGGTTGGGGCGGACATCACCTCTTAAAAAAAGCTAAGAACTTCAGGGAATTCAGGGCCAGAGCGATCTCCTGGACTAGTTTCGATCGCCTAGATGGGTCGGAGAGGAATTTCCCAGATTATTTTCCCCAAATTGGCCTGGGTTTTTACCTGATTTTTCACCTCTCCCAGGAGATCACATGGTTTCGGGTGAGGTGGAGCGTACGTTGTTATACACAAGGTATCGTAATTGTGTGGGACAGGCTGGATGGACCAGAGGGTCTTTTCCTGTCCATCATTGTTCGATCGTATGTTTGTGCATCCACACCTTCCAGCAGAGCTCGCAGAACAGCAATCAGAAGCAGGAACAATGTAACTGTAATGCATGATCTTATTGAATGGCGGAGCAGGCTCGAGGGGCCAAATGACCTAGTCCTGCTCCTACGTCTTATGTTCTTATGAACCCTGGTTGATGTTTTCACCCATAGATCAACGGTATGACCCCTTACCGATATCCTGGCTGAGATCAGCCAACTCAGTACATCAGCTTCTTTTAGTGATCACGCCAACTACGTTGGTGTTCACAACGTAATGAAGCTTGGGTCAGTTATTTACTGTAATACCTATTGTGTTATGTTTTGATTCCAATTTACAGCTAAGGCTGACTTTTTTGCAATTCAGTTTTGAGAAATGGCTGGTTGTGTTTTGACAATGCCACCTCTACAAATTTGGCAGCAAATGTGTATTCTGCATGAAACCGTGTCAACAGGAGTAAAAATTGTTGTGAGAATGTTGCACAAAAAAGACACATGGGAGTACTTTTAACCCCCAAGAACAGGTGGGCCTGTGTCAGGTGAGAAGTTAAAATTTTAAAAATTTGAAGCCCAACGCCAACCTGTCCACTTCTGGTTTTAATGGAGGCAGGTCGGGGGCGGGCAACCAATCCACTCTCAGGAGATGGGTCGGGGGTGGATGACCTATCCGCTCTCAGGATGCGGGTCAGACACCAAAAGCCTGTAAAGAGGCTGCTTGCCTCCATTTTTACAGGCCTTTTATTTTTTACCCATTTTGGCCAAATTTCCCGGGGCTCAGGAAACCCAGAAGGTAAAAGGAGGCGAGATGGGCCGGATCCATCAGGTAAGTGCATTAACAGCACTACTTGTGGGCCAGGAGGAGCAGGAGTGTATCCTCCAGGCCCAACAAGCTTACCTGCTTCCCTCCCTGCGATCGGCCGACTGTCCCCTCCTCCGCGATCTCTGACACCCCTGTGACCCCCCACCGTGACCCCCAATTGTCCCCAACCCTTTGCGATCTCCCCCCATCTCTAAATTCTCCCTCCCGATCATGATCTTACCCCCACCCCGACCATGATCCCCCCCACCCATCCTCTGCTCCCCGGCTACGGCCTTCAGCCGCAGGCTTTCCTGCCCAACAGGCAGGCAGCCTGTCAATCAGTCCGGCTGTCGGTTGGGCGGGAAACCTGGTGAAAAAATTTAAAACATGTCCTGCTGTTAATTTCAGCAGAATGACCGGGAAACCAGTACTTCCGGGTTTCCCATCCAGAACTCCTCCACCACTGCTCCCTCCCTGCCTCCCTGTAAATATCGAGGCCGTACAGGCAGAATTTCCACAGGGCTCGCAATCATCCACTGTAATTACGGGGGGGGAAATTAGAGGAAATCTTGGAAAAATGGTGCAATCTGCGGTTTCTCCAGGGTTTATGTTGATCTCCCGCTGAAGTTTCAGCGAGAGATCGGGAAAAACCCCCGCAGGAATTGCAGTGGTGACCAATGTTCCCGTTAATTTTTGTTGGGTATGCGGCCCCTTTAAGGGTCTGTGCAGCCCATTTAAAATTTCGTGCATGCGCGGTTTTTCCCATTGAAAAGCCGGCGAGCCAGCTGCGCGGCTGGTCCGGAGAGCCACACGGCCGGTCCGGAGAGCCGCGCGGCCGGTCCGGAGAGCCGCGCGGCCGGTCCGGAGAGCCGTGCGGCGGGTCCAGAGAGCTGCGCGGCCATGCGGCTTGAAGGGAATATTGGTGGTGACTTTTATAGAATACCCTAAATCCAGCAAAAAAAATACCCTGAATACCTTGCATGAATGTCTAAGTCCATGCACTGACTGCTGTTACGCACACTACTTTCCATTAGAACACATTATGTGGCTGTTTTAGAAAGTGAATGAGTAGTATTTGGGCTATGTCAAGGAAATGGTTAGAGACTTGAAATTACATTGTTATGAAAGTCTTTGTCTGCTATTTTAACAGAAGTATTTTCTTTATTTTAAACAGGTTAACTCCTCCATCAAAATAACAAAGGAATTGCAGAAGGACATGTTATGTGTTTCAATCAGTATTATTTCAAGGCCAAAAATATAGTATTAAGCAAAACACATTTCATTATTTTCATGCATTGCACAAAACTGTCTCTCTTTATAAGCAATTATTTGAAAAGTTGAGGTTTATCCATTCTCTGATATTGGCATTAGAAATGTGGCACAGTAGGTTAGTCTTAAGTTTCAGAAGGTTGTGTGTTCAAGTCCCACTCTAGATGCTTGAGCACAAAATCTAGGCTGACACGCCACTGCTGTACTGAGGGAGCGCTGCACTGTCGGAGGTGCTGTCTTTTGGATGAGACATTAAACCGAGGCCCCGTCTGCTCTCTCAGGTGGATGTAAAAGATGCCAAGGTTCTACTTCAAAGAAGAACAGGGGATTTCTCCCCAATGTCCTGGCCAATATTTATCCCTCAACCAACATCACAAAAACAAATTTCGGTCATTATCGCATTGTTGTTTGTGGGAGCTTGCTCTGTGCAAATTGGCTGCCACGTTTCCTACATTACAACAGTGACTACACTTCAAAATTACTTCATTGGCTGTAAAGCACTTTGGGATGTCCTAAGGTCATGAAAGGAGCTATACAAATGGCAGTCTTCCTTTCTTTAAGCCCCAATTTTAACTTGTTCAGGGCAGTCAGGGTGCAGGGTTGGAGAGAAACCCCCACAGATTATTTGGCGTGAGGCCAGGTCATTTTAACACCCTAGCCTCATTTAAATAGGTCAGTTCTGTCGTGGTTGGCAGACAGGAGTGAAAATTGTGCAGGAGCCGGATGCCGCCAGGGATCATAGGAAATGGTTCCCAACAAGGTAAGACATGTAGGAGCGTGCGTGCCAGTTATCATGGCTGGAGGAGGTTAGAGGGCGAAGCTCTTTAAATATTGCCATGATGCAAAGTATATCTGATAGTTACTCTCCTGCGGAACAGTACGTTTCCAAGACCGTCACTGACCTCATCTCCTCTGGAGATCTTCCCTCCACGGCCGCCAACCTCATAGTTCCCCAACCCCGCACAGCCCACTTCTACCTCCTTCCCAAGATCCACAAACAGGACTGCCCTGGTAGACCCATTGTTTCAGCCTGTTCTTGCCCTACGGAACTTATCTCTTCCTATCTCGACTCTATTTTTTCTCCTTGTCCAATCTCTTCCCATCTACATCCGCGACTCTTCCGACGCCCTCCGCCACTTTAACAGTTTCCAGTTTCCTGGCCCCAACCGTCTCCTTTTCACTATGGACGTCCAATCCCTCTACACCTCCATCCCCCACCAGGATGGCCTGAGGGCGCTCCGTTTCTTCCTCGAACAGAGGCCCAACCAGTCCCCATCCACCACCACCCTCCTCCGCCTGGCTGAACTTGTTCTCACATTGAACAACTTCTCCTTTGTCTCCACTCACTTCCTCCAAATTAAATGTGTTGCTATGGGAACCCGCATGGGTCTGCCTTTTCGTGGGATATGTGGAACATTCTTTGTTCCAGTCCTACTCAGGTCCCCTCCCTCACCTCTTTTTCCGGTACATGGATGACTGTATCGGTGCCGTTTCCTGCTCTCGCCCTGAACTAGAAAATTTCATTCACTTTGCTTCCAATTTCCACGCTTCCCTCACCTTCACATGGTCCATCTCCGACTCTTCCCTTCCCTTCCTCGACTTCTCTGTCTCCATCTCTGGGGATAGGCTATTGACAAACATTCACTACAAGCCCACTGACTCCCACAGCTACCTGGACTACACTTCCTCCCACCCCGCTTCCTGTAAGGACTCTATTCCATTCTCCCAGTTTCTCCGTCTCCGCCGCATCTGCTCTGATGATGCCGCCTTCCATACTAGCGCTTCTGACATGTCTTCCTTTTTCCTCAGCCGAGGATTCCCCTTTATTCTGGTTGACCGTGTCTATTCTATTTCCCGCACTTCTGCTCTCACCCCTTCCCCTCCCTCCCGGTACCATGATAGGGTTCCCCTTTCACCCCACCAGCCTTCACATTCAACGGGTCATCCTCCGCCATTTCCACCACCTCCAACGTGATCCCACCACCAAACACATCTTCCCCTCACCTCCCCTTTCAGCATTCCGAAGGGACCGCTCCCTTCACGACACTCTAGTCCACTCCTCTATCACCCCCAACACCCCTTCCCCTTCGCCCGGCACCTACCCGTGCAAGCACAGGAAATGCAACACATGCCCTTATACCTCCTCCCTTCCCACTGTCCAGGGCCCCAAACACTTCTTCCAGGTGAAACAGCGATTTACTTGTACTTCTTGCAATTTAGTATACTGTATTCGCTGCTCACGATGTGGTCTCTTCTACATTGGGGAGACCAAACGCAGATTGGGTGACCGCTTTGCGGAACACCTACGTTCAGTCTGTAAGGGTGACTCTCAGCTTCCTGTCGCCTGTCACTTTAATTCTCCGCTCCACTCCCACTCTGACCTCACCGTCCTCGGCCTCATACCCTGTTCCAATGAAGCTCAACGTAAGCTTGAGGAACAGCACCTCATCTTTCGATTAGGCACTTTACAGCCTTCTGGACTCAACATCGAGTTCAACAATTTCAGACCATAACCTCTGCCCCTATCATTTTTTTCCACTTTTTTTCTCTCTCTCTCACAAGGGAGCTGTCTTTCATTCTGCCAGTGCCATTTACACTTCATCTAGTGCCATCTTTTGTTTCTTAACTTGTCCCATTACCATCTCCTTTTGCCTTGCGCCATCATCCCTTTTGTCTCTTAATCTCTCCTGCCTTCCACCCTATCACAGACCTTCCCTTTTGTTCTTTCCTCTCCTCCCCCCTTTCCCGGTCCCTACACTTGCTTAAAAACCTGTTCGATCTCCAGCTTTTTCCAGTTCTGACGAAGGGTCATCGACCTGAAACGGTAACTCTGTTTCTCTCTCCACAAATGTTGCCTGACCTGCTGAGTATTTCCAACATTTTCTGTTTTTATTTTAGTACTTTTATATTACTTACCTGGGCCTTTTCTGGCCCAAAGCTGCCTGCCACCTGGTTTAGCGGGCAGCTCGGAGTTTTTGAATCATGTATTTAACAGTAAAAATTATGATGAGTTCTGAATTACGTCATCAAATGACACATTTCAATACCTACAAGATCCCCCGCCTAAAATAGCCTACACGCTCGGCAAAACCCGGGATTTAAAATCCAGCAAATTCCACACAGCCGCCATTTTAATGTTCCCGCTGAATGGGCAGGGTTAAATTTGGGGCTTTAGTCTTTGCCACTACTGAGATTCATAGTAATAATACCTTATATCTGTCCTGGGCCAGTAACATCAGCTTTCTCTATTCCTTCCATATAGACTGCAAGCTATAATGCAAATAAATTTCATCCCACACACTAGGATGTTGGCCTTAAAATTGCATGAATTTAACACTGTTTTCATTTAATCCATTCTTTCAAATGTCACCCTTCCAAGACCTATATGAGTATATTTCTCATTTTAAAAAGTTAACAGATTCAAATATATTGAAAAAGAAAGACTTGCATTTATATAGCACCTTTCACAACCACCGGATGTCTCAAAGCGCTTTACAATCAATTAAGTACTTTTTGAAGTGGAGTCACTGTTGTAATGTGGGAAACGCAGCAGCCAATTTGCGCACAGCAAGGTCCCACAAACAGCAATGTGATAATGACCAGATAATCTGTTTTTGATATGTTGGTTGAGGGATAAATATTGGTCAGGACACCAGGGACAACTCCCCTACTCTTCTTCGAAATAGTGCCATGGGATCTTTTACATCCACTTGAAAGAGCAGACAGGGCCTCGGTTTAACATCTCATCCGAAAGATGGCACCTCCGACAGTGCAGCACTCCCTCAGTACTGTACTAGAGTGTCAGCCTAGCTTTATGTGCTCAGAGTCCCTGGAGGGTGGTTTGAAACCACAACCTTCTGACTCAGAGGCAAGTGTACTACCCACTGAGACACAGCTGACACTAGTAGAGTAATAACACCACACAATGCAATACAGTGCTTTACCTCACAAGGATCTCAGTTAAAGTACTCTGTCGCTAGTCTTTTGACCTTTGTAAAAAGACATTAATGATAGCGTGCATGTTGTTGGAATTTGTAAAGTGTTTGATTATAAGGGACTGTACTCAGTAAAGTACACTTACAGAAAATTGCCTGGACTAATGATCTCAGAGACATGAGTTCAAATCCCACTGTGGCAGCTGGGGAATTTAAAAGCTAGTATCAGTAATGGTAACCATGAAACTATCGGATTGTCGTAAAAACCCATCTGGTTCACTAATGTCCTTTTAGGGAAGGAAATCTGCCGTCCTTACCCGGTCTGGCCTACATGTGACTCCAGACCCACAGCAATGTGGTTGACTCTTAACGGCCCTCTGAAATGGCCTAGCAAGCCACTACAAATAACAACAAGAATAAAACTGGACGGACCACCTGGCATCGACCTCGGCACCGGCTTCGGACACGACAACAGCACACCCGGCCCAGTCGACCCTGCAAAGTCCTCCTCACCAACATCTGAGGACTTGTGCCAAAATTGGGAGAGCTGTCCCACAGACTAGTCAAGCAACAGCCTGACATAGTCATACACACAGCATCATACCTTTTAGCCAATGTCCCAAACTCCTTCATCACCATCTCTGGCAGGACAGACCCACCAGGGGTGGCGGCACAGTGGTATACAGTCGGGAAGGAGTGGCCCTGGGAGTCCTCAACATTGATTTCGGACCCCATGAAGTCTCATGGCTTCAGGTCAACCATGGGCAAGGAAACCTCCTGCTGATTACCACCTACTGCCCCTCCCTCAGCTGATGAATCAGTACTCCTCCATGTTGAACACCTCTTGGAAGAAGCATTGAGAGTAGCAAGGGCACAGAATGTACTCTGGGTGGGGGACATCAATGTCCATCACCAAGAGTGGCTTGGTAGCACCACTAGTGACCGAGCTGGCTGAGTCCTGAAGGACATAGCTGCCAGTCTGGGCCTGCGACAGGTGGTGAGAACACCAACATGAGGGAAAAACCTCCTTGACATCGTCCTCACCAATCTACCTGTCGCAGATGCATCTGTCCATGACAGCATTGGTAGCAGTGACCACCGCACAGTCATTTTGGAAACAAAGTCCCATCTTCACACTGAGGACACCCTCCATCGTGTTGTGTGGCACTACCAACGTGCTAAATGGGATAGATTCAGAACAGATCTAGCAGCTCAAAACTGGGCATCCATGAGGCGCTGTGGGCCATCAGCAGCAGCAGAATTGTATTCCTCCACAATCTGTAACCTCATGGCTTGGCATATTCCTCACTCTACCATTACCATCAAGCCAGGGGACCAACCCTGATTCAATTAGGAGTGTAGAAGAGCATGCCAGGAGCAGCACCAGGCCTACCTAAAAATGAAGTGCCAACCTGGGGAAGCTGCAACACAGGACTACATGCATGCTAAAAACTGGAAACAGCATGCTATAGACAGAGCTAAGCGATCCCACAATCAACGGATCAGATCAAAGCTCTGCAGTCCTGCCACGTCCAGTTGTGAATGGTGGTGGACCATTAAACAACTAACTGGAGGAGGAGGCTCCAAGAATATCCCCATCCTCGATGATGTGAGTGCAAGCATGTGAGTGCAAAAGACAAGGCTGAAGCGTTAGCAACTATCTTCAGCCAGAAGTGCCAAGTGGATGATCCATATCGGCCTACTCCTGAGGTCCCCACCATCACAGAAGCCAGTCTTCAGCCAATTCGATTCACTCCACGTGATATCAAGAAACGACTGAGCGCACTGGCAAAGGCTATGGGCACCGACAGCATCCCGGCTATCGTGCTGAAGACTTATGCTCCAGAACTAGCCGCGCCTCTAGCCAAGCTGTTCCAGTACAGCTATAACATTGGCATCTATCCGACAATGTGGAAAACTGCCCAGGTATGTCCTGTCCACAAAAAGCAGGATAAATCCAATCCGGCCAATTACCGCCCCATCAGTCGACTCTCAATCATCAGCAAAGTGATGGAAGGTGTTGTCGACAGTGTTATCAAGCAGCACTTACTCACGAATAACCTGCTCACTGATGCCCAGTTTGGGTTCCGCCAGGACCAACCAGCTCCAGACCTCAATACAGCCTTGGTCCAAATATGGACAAAAGAGCTGAATTCCAGAGGTGAGGTGAGTGTGACTGCCCTTGGCATCAAGGCAGCATTTGACCGAGTGTGGCATCAAGGAGCCCGAGTAAAATTGAAGTCAATGGGAATCGGGGGGGAAACTCTCCACTGGCTGGAGTCATACCTAGCACAAAGGAAGATGGTTGTGGTGGTTGGAGGTCAATCATCACAGCACCAGGACATCGCTGCAGGAGTTCCTCAAGGCAGTGTCCTAGGCCCAACCATCTGCAGCTGCTTCATCAATGACCTTCCCTCCAACATAAGGTCAGAAATGGGGATGTTCGCTGATGACTGCAGAGTGTTCAGTGCCCTTCACAACTCCTCAGATAATGTAGCAATCCATGCCTGCATGCAACAAGACCTGGACGACATTCAGGCTTGGGCTGATAACAAGTAGGTAACACTCACGCCACACAAGTGCCAGGCAATGATTATCTCCAACAAGCGAGAGTCTAACCACCGCCCCTTGACATTCAACGGCATTACCATCGCCGAATCCCCCACCATCAACATCCTGGGGGTCACCATTGACCAGAAACTTAACTGGACCAGCCACATAAATACTGTGGCAACAAGAGCAGGTCAGAGGCTAGGTATTCTGCAGTGAGTGTCTCACCTCCTGACTCCCCAAAGCCTTTCCACCATCTACAAGGCACAAGTAAGGAGTGTGATGGAATACTCTCCACTTGCCTTAATGTGTGCAGCTCCAACAACACTCAAGAAGCTCGACACCATCCAGAACAAAGCAACCCGCTTGATTGGCACCCCATCCACCACCTTAAACATTCACTCCCTCCACCACCGGCGTACCGTGGCTGCAGTGTGTACCATCTACAAGATGCACTGCAGCAACTCGCCAAGGCTTCTTCGGCAGCACCTTCCAATCCCGTGACCTCTTCCACCTAGAAGGACAAGGGCAGCAGGTGCATGGGAACACCACCACCTCCAAGTTCCCCTCCAAGTCACACATCCTGAGTTGGAAGTATATTGCCGTTCCTTCATCGTCGCTGGGTCAAAATCCTGGAACTCCCTCCCTAACAGCACTGTGGGAGTACCTTCACCACACGGACTGCAGCGGTTCAAGAAGGCAGCTCACCACTACCTTCTCAAGGGCAAGTAAGGATGGCAATAAATGCTGGCATTGCCAGCGACGCCCACATCCCAGGAACAATTTTTTTTTTAATTACTTAGTTTGCTGGATTTCAGGGGATTCTGTCTTCAAAGATTTAACAAAACTTTTTAGTACCATGTTCTAGGACTATCAGGTAAACGTTTTAATGGAGATAAGTAGTCAAATATCATAAATTGTTCAGCGGTTCTCTTCATCCATAAGGGAAACCAAATATTCTCCCACTGATGTCCTGTCAGCCACTAACAGAGGCATCAGCATCTTACACCAATAGTACTGTCCAGCAGGAGGGTAAGTGACTGTCAGATATACTTTCCATTGTGGCAATAATTACAGAGCAGTCCTGTGTAGAGAATGTCAGCAATAATATTTATGTTATTGTGAGGTCACTGATGACAATTTCAAAATGTTGTTTTTTATTCTGTTAAGAAAGATTTTACTATTGTAAATTAGAACAAAGGGGTGTATGATGGCCAAGTTCACAGTCTTTGAAGTGCAATAGATGAGAAAGTTATAGCTGCAGGTTCCCACCACCCTGACCGTCCCACGTCTGATATCATTTCCACGGGTTGGACAGACTAACTATCCATCTCTGCACCTGACCCTGGAGGATTCTGGAGAGCAACCGAATCAACCGTGGAGAACATCAGTTAACCCACATTTATTGAATAAAAAGGAAAAAAATACTGGGAATACTGCAAGTACCAAATGCAAGACCTTGAGACAAGATTGAAATGTTTGATACAAAATGAAAGGACTTTAATTTTCAATAATCATGCTGGAACTGCAGATGAACAGTAAAAATCAGTGATGTGCATTCCATTCTCCCGTATTTTGTAAATAAGCAAGGATTAGGCTATCGCCTGGACAAATAGATAAGCTCAGTGTGTAATGACACAAGATAAAGCTGTCACAAATGAAATACTGAGGAATATAAACCCCAAATTAGCAGAGATTACTTTTATCCATCACTGACCTTTATCACGGTCTATTGTACATGAACCAAATTAAGTTGCCACAGTAATGGACGGGTCAGTATCTGCCTGGAGCATGAATAAGACGAGAAGCAAAAGCAATAATTATATTAATCTAAACTGTCACAATTTATTTATAGATCAATTCCCCAAAGAAAATTGTTCCTTAAAATAAACACAAAAAGCTATAGCACTGTTCAATTTCTGGAAAACAGCATATGAAAATTTGCAGGCTATCTTAAACAAGAAATGTGAAACAATCGTGTGCAGATAAGTAACTGTAATATTAGAATTCTGATTTTTTTTTTGTTAAGTCACTGAATCAGGATTAAAGTAAAGAAGCTGGAGTGGCCTGAGCTTATAGCTTTTTGCCTATCTGTGCTCCATTGCAATAGGAGGCACACAATGGCAGCTCAGAAAGTTCTCTCCCTCTGATTTTTCTTCCCTACAGCAGTGTAGCTTAGATTGGGAACTCAGTGGCATCAAACCCACACTGCATGCCTTCCATTGGTGCTCTAACATGCTGTATCATTGCACTGTGCTATATCTGAAATTGAGTTTTAAACATTGGGATGTCAGGCACCTTATGCACAATCAGATTAGCAATACCGATGTATGCACAGGAACCTAATCAATTATGACATCACATAATCTCTCTCAGCCCAGACTCCACCATCATCATCCCTGGGCATAGCAGCAGGATAGGTCCACCAGAGATGGGGGCACAGTGGTATACAGTCAGGTGGCAGTGGCCCTGGGAAACCTCAACATTGATTCTAGACAGGATGTAGTTCCATGGCTTTAAGACAAACAAGGTCAAGGAAACATCTTGCTGGATATCACCAACCATCCCCCCCCATAACTGACGAATTAGTGCTCCTATCACTTGGAGGAAGCAGTGAGGGAAGCAAGGGTACAGAATATGCTCTTGATGGGGGACCTCAACATCCAACAGCAAGAGTGGTTGTGGAGGAAGTGAATGATCTGGGGTGGGTGCTAAACACATTTCCTTAAGACCATAAAAAGGGTAAATAGCAATTTAATAGGAGCGCAGAGTACAAGAGAAAGGAGGTTATGATAAGTTTAAACAAAGACATGGTGAGGTCACAGTTAGAGTACTGTGTGCAGTTTTGAGTGCCCAAATATCGAAAGGACATTGAGACCATAAAGAGCACACAATATAGATTCTCCACAATGACAGTTATTGTTATGAGGAGAGATTTAAGATATTGTGACGATTTCCACTGGAGCAGAGAAGGCTAAGAGGAGATTTAATAGAGGCAACAGCTGTGGCATGCTTCCCCAGATAAACTGCACACATTTAACTGACTTCCCAACCTTTGTGGAGGGTAAGGGTTTCTTTAGTATCAGTGTTTTCCACATGGATTGTAGAAAGACCACTGGTGACAGGGAAGCTGCAGGGGGTGGAAGCGAATTTAGGATCCGGGGTAGTAATGGGGTGATGCGCACCAGATGACGTCACGATCTCCGGGACGCAGAAGATCGAGGCGGAAAGTTTTACTGCCGGTGCTACCCCCCATTGAATTTCGCGGGAGTCGTTTCTTTCGCCGCACCCGGTCGGTAAGCCATTAGTGCCCCATTATCGCCCCCGGAGGCGATAACGGAACGTGCAAAGGATTGCAATTTCTAGCCCTAAAACCTCTTAAGCAAATGAAACCTGCCTTCTCGCAACTTTTCCATGATTAAGCTGACTATCCAAGATAAGGAACAAATTCCCCTTAAAGTTATTGGGTTAAAATATTTACAACCTGTAAGATTCAACTGTTAACATTAAACTGATTTCTGCATTACTCTTGTTCACCTCAAACCTGTCCAATCATTTTAAGACAAAGAACACTATATTTATGGAGTAGAAATTCAGCCAGAGCAAACATTTGTGTTAGCATGGAACAGGAGAGCATGGACCAGAATTTTGGGCCAGATCCATTTCACCAGATCCCTGCTCAAATTGCACATTATGCATAAAGGTGGCAGCCTTTTTGGCTAGTGTAAATTGCTCTCATACATTCTGTTGATTAAATGTTAATTCCATTTAAATGAGGTCAGGCACGAAATCCTATTCTTTGGAATGGGACCTCACTGTGCACATAGCCTGCCCATTAAGAGTAGGCATAAAGGTCAAAAACATTCAGGCCTGACCCAGGAAGTGACTTTTTAATGAGGGAGGGGGGGATGAGTATGATGTAAAATCTAGTAAATGGACCACAGTATTATCCATACAATTCTATTGGAGAGACGATGGGAGGAACTTTCTAAGGCAGGGCCTCACACGCATCTGGCAGCTTATCAGAAAATTGCAGATGCCTACAATTTTCCTCCCATTAATGTCAACGGATGAAAAACCACAAGCAAAGCACCCACGACATACTGATAAGTTGCCTGTTGTGTGTGAGGCCGTGCCTCATAAAGTTCCACCCAACATACACCTCAAATTACCAGCGATTGTACAATGCATTGAAACGTTCCTCTTCTAGCCCAGTTTAAAGAAATAAATTACATAAAGTAACACAGCAACAAACTTGTAATTTTGTGCAATAAAATCTTAAACTTATTAAGTTTGTTTTCAAGTCAGTGATGTCAGAAATAGTGGAGGTAAGCTGTCGTGCTTTACAAACAAATAATATATGAAGGTTACACAACAAATAATTACCTAAAAGGTCAATTGTGGCCAATTTTCACTTGGTAAAATGAGTGTTAATAGGGCAGTAAGGGCCTAAAAATGGGGTCGGTAGCCTTACCGTCCCAGTAACTCTGACGATCGACCCACTGTAACTTTCACAGGGGCCTACTGCTGGGTGGCCCAAGTGCCTGCCTGATACAAGCTATGTGCGTCTTTCTCATGCAAGGCAAAATTAGCACCCCGATTGTAATTTTAAGGGACAAGGGGCGAACCTTACGACGCGCAGGCTCTGCCCATGCGTACTGGTATCCAATCAGGAAACTGCCAGGTAAATGTTAAAAATTGGGGTTTTTTTGAGCCGAAAGGAGCAGGCTGGGGCCTCAAAATTGCTAGGCCGGGCGGCAGGCCAGCAGACTCCACCAGCTGGCAGGCCAGCAGACTCCACCAGCTGGCAGGCCAGCAGACTCCACCAGCTGGCAGGCCAGCAGGCTCCAGCAGCTGGCAGGCCAGCAGACTCCACCAGCTGGCAGGCCAGCAGACTCCACCAGCTGGCAGGCCAAAGGCCAAAACCGACGAGTTGGGAGCCGTTCACTGGCTCAGTGGTCAAAATTGGGGCATCTACTGGAAGCTCTGTTGCTTTGATAATTTAATCAGATGGTTTTACCCATAGTCCTAACACCTAGGCTGGTTGCACAAATGTTAAATTGTGTTTATTGTTTTCCTGGCATCATTAATTATTTCAACATGTTAAAAACCTTGAAAATGTAGTATAGCGGGTGTTCATGATGCTATACTGAAGGAAGCCAACCTCAAAACAACACTTTGACAGTATTTACTTAACCCGGAAACATTTCTTATTCTACCTGTTTTCTAGGACTCCTGAACACCACCTTTTCACAAACTGCAACTCGTCCAAATCTCCACCACTAGCATCCTGTCCTGCACTGTCCTACTGACACATCACCCCCCCAAACCCCCCAATCCTCACCAAAAGGCACTAGCTCCTTTCTCCCCAATGTATTGAATTAAAAATTTTCATCCTCATTTCCAAACACCTCCATGGCCTCACATTTGCAATCTCCGCCAGCCTTGAAGCCCAGCCTGCACCCTCTGGCCTCCTGTGCATCCCCACTCCCTCTGTTCCACAATCGGTGGCAGTGCCTCTCGCTATTTCGGAACCTACTTGTCCCTAAACTTTTCTGCATTTCTGCCTCTCTCCTTGCCGTTAAAAGTCTCTTCAACCGTACTCAGATCATCTCTCTTCCGCCAACACTCGGTGTCCATTTCTACTCTGTGAAACCTCCTGGGGCATTTTCTACATTAAAGGCAGCAATATAAGTGCAAGTTATGGTTTTATTTTCTGTCTTGAAACTCACTATTTACTAACTAAACGAACAAAATCTTTCGAATTTTTTTCCACCATTTCACCTAAATCAATTTTCGATTCATTTGGTTCTTACCGACATAGTTGAGGTATGTTTTGATTTCAATGTAACGTGACATAAAATGACCTTATTCAATCGCACTTCTGGACTGACACAAAGAACTCCTGAAAAAAAAACTATCCAGTGATGTATTGGATAAAAGGAAACATTTCAGGTGTGTTTGGGAGAGTCCATCTCAATCACAGAGGGAATCATACAAAATCTCATTGGTTCACTCTTTTGATAGTAATATTTCATTTCAAACCACCATTACGTTCTTATATCAGTAACCCGCCGAATGCAGTAAATCAGGTTTCTTTCTTACTGCTGCAGTTTAACCCTTTGAGTGTCAGTAGGTCCATGGAATTCCAGGCTCCTTGGGCTGACCATTTTTTTCAATTTTTCAGCTGAAACAATGTGATAAGCGAACACCCACTAATATTACTGTAATAAAGATAATCAATTTTTTTATTATTAATTCACGGGATGTGGGCGTCGTTGGCAAGGCCAGCATTTATTGCCCAACCCTAATTTCCCTTGAGAAGGTGGTGGTGAGCCGCCTTCTTGAACCGCTGCAGTCCGTGTGGTGAAGGTACTCCCACAGTGCTGTTAGGGAGGGAGTTCCAGGATTTTGACCCAGCGACAATGAAGGAACGACAATGTATTTCCAGGTCAGGACGGTGTGTTACTTGGAGGGCAACTTGCAGGTGGTGGTGTTCCCATGCACTTGCTGCCCTTGTCCTTCTAGGTGGTAGAGGTCGCGGGTTTGGGAGGTGCTGTCAAACAAGCCTTCGCGGGTTGTTCAGTGCAACTTGTAGATGGTACTCACTGCAGCCACGGTACACAAGTGGTGAAGGGAGTGAATGCTTAAGGTGGTGGATGGGGTGCCAATCAAGCGGGCTGCTATGTCTTGGATGGTGTTGAGCTTCTCGAGTGTTGTTGGAGCTGCACTCATCCAGGCAAGTTGAGAGTATTCCATCACACTCCTTACTTGTGCCTTATAGATGGTGGAAAGGCTTTGGGGAGTCAGGAGGTGAGTCACTCGCCGCAGAATAACTGGCCTCTGACTTGCTCTTGTAGCCACAGTATTTATGTGGCTGGTCCAGTTAAGTTTCTGGCCAACGGTGACCCCCAGGATGTTGATGGTGGATGATTCAACAATGGTAATGCCGTTGAATGTCAAAGGGAGGTGATTAGACTTTCCTTTGTTGGAAATGATTATTGCCTAGCACCTGTGTGGCGCGAATGTTACTTGCCACTTATCAGCCCAAGCCTGAATGTTGTCTAGGACTTGCTGCATGCGGGCATGGACTGCTTCATTATCTGAGGAGTTGTGAATGGAACTGAACAATCACCAATGAACATCCCCACTTCTGACCTTATGATGGAGGCAAGGTCATTGATGAAGCAGCTGAAGATGGTTGGGCCTAGGACACTGCCCTGGGGAACTCCTGCAGCGATGTCCTGGGGCTGAGATGATTGGCTTCCAACAACCACAAGCATCTTCTGTTGTGCTAGGTATGACTCCAGCCAGTGGAGAGTTTTTCCCCCGATTCCCATTGACTTCAATTTTACAAGGGCTCCTTGATGCCACACTTGGTCAAATGCTGCCTTGATGGGCAGTCACTCTCACCTCACCTCTGGAATTCAGCTCCTTTGTCCATGTTTGGACCAAGGCTGTAATGAGGTCTGGAACCAAGTAGTCCTGGCGGAACGCAACTGATGTAGAGTTCGCAATTATCGCGATTCAAAATAACATGAGAGAAGCAGATTCAATTGATCAGTTTTATTAAACGAAATGCTGTCCTGATAATAAAGGACACAGAAGCCTGTAAAATGGCCGCCGCGCATCGTGGCAGAAGCTTCCAGAGACACAGTGGGCAGACAAGATGGCGTTGAATATACATTCAGTATGAGATTGGATCATACTCGGTACACATTGATAAAGACAGGATGCAACCCGTTTGCATTTTAAACAATAGCAATGATATAAGTGCTGGAATCGTTTTCCTATGCACAGTAAGGATCATTGAACTGGGCAATCGAAGACCCATCCAGACACATCAATATACAAATACCCCCCCGGCTCAACAATGAGAGAGACATTGGCGGGTGATTAAGCAAGTATTCGGGGGGCCCCAAAACCAGTCGAGGAGACGATTCATACACATCCTGGCTGGCTCTACAATGGGGAAAACATTAACGGATAGTTGGCCAGTTTCAGGTGCTACCGAAACCCGTTAAGAAGATAATCGCCCCATGCTGGGAGTTTTAGCGCCAAAATCACACAAAGGATAAACATTTAGATTTGAGCGGGAGATAAAGCGGACACAACAGTATAACTATAGAGAACAAATGTCCATCGGTCGCTTGCTGAACTCTTATCTCTCTGGTGACCCTTGCTGAAGCTCTTCCTGAACTGGCTTGACTTTTGGGCTTTTGATTTTCTCTCTGGACTATGTTGACTCTTGACTCTTAGCCGTACTGGTCGGTTATTCAAGTGTTGGGTGGAGCTCAATCGGAACGAGCCGCCTCGACAAGGGCAAGTAACAGGGCACACCATCCCAAGTGTCGGTAAACGGTGTCTGGACCCGGAGGCCCGAGAAGACGAGAAGAGAAGAAGACGAGAAGAAATTCCATGTGCCGCCAGGGTCAGTAAACCCCGACCGCGCCCGAAAATATAACTAAAAGAACTTTCCTTTGAGTTCTACCGACTTCTACATGTGCCGCAACACAGGAAGACCCTTCTTTGAATTCTAAGACGGTTTGAGTCTATCGACTGCTTCATGACCACAGAGAGTCTGGCCTGCTTGTCGCAGCAGCAAAAGTAAACAAGTGGGGTGCAGAAACCCTTCCAAACATGTGACAGTCAGGCGCTGCAGCGAAACGAGCTGAGTGCCTCACTTTAAAATCTCCGAAGTAAAACGAGTGGTGAGCATGATTTCCGATCCTACAAATCCAGACGTAGTTTAGGCATTATTAAGGGAGGGTGGTTTTTTATAAGGTTAAGGTATAATGTGTTCCCCTTTTTACGATGTGCCGTGTGTTCTCCATTTCCATAGACCAAGTTTTATGAATGTGTGTATACTTGTACTCTCTTTGATTTGCACCTATGACATATATTTCATGATTTTAGACGCCATGCAATAAAGATTTTCATTTCGTGCTATTCAACCGGGTCTATTTGAGTTTTTCTCTGCATTACTGCTCCTTGCATCTAAGTCCAGGTGTTAGAACCGTAAGGGCGAGTGGGTCGAACCACTCACAGGTGCTTATTGCAAAAAGGCTGGCTGGAGACCAGAGCAAGCAATAGTATAGGCAACGAAGGCCTAACCTCGCACCAGCACCGTCTGAGCACCGTGACCCCTTACACTGAGCATCGATGACCAGGTTGTTGGTGAGTAAGTGCCGCTTGATAGCACTGTCGACGACACCTTCCATCACTTTGCTGATGATTGAGAGTAGACTAGTAGTTGGCCAGATTGGATTTGTCCTGATTTTTGTGGACAGGACATACCTGGGCAGTTTTCTACATTGTTGGATAAATGCCAGTGTTGTAGCTGTACTGGAACAGCTTGGCTAGAGGCGAGGCTAGTTCTGGAGCACAAGTCTTCAGCACGATAGCCGGTATGTTGTGGGGGCCCATAGCCTTTGCTGTATTCAGTGCGCTCTGCCGTTTCTTGATATCACGTGGAGTGAATCGAATTGGCTGAAGACTGGCTTCTGTGATGGTGGGGACTTCAGGAGTAGGCCGATATGGATCATCCACTCGGCACTTCTGGCTGAAGATGGTTGCAAACGCTTCAGCCTTGTTCATGTGAAGTTTCTGTTAATGTGCTGTCAAACATTGAAATCTTTATTTTCAACACTTTGCATCCTTGGACGAATTCGAGTGCACCTTTGGAAGTGGCTCAGTGAGTTGCAGTGAATGGTGAGACATAACGGTACCCCCCGCAATGCTGATGAGTGTGAAAGGAATGGCTTGGGCATCGTAGGGATGCTTTATGTTGTTGGTGTGGGGTGGTGCCAACCTGGTGCATTATGTGGCAGCCAGGGTGTGCAGTGTCAAGTGAAGTAAATCTGGCCATGGTGAGGCCATCCCTGGCGTCCCAGGCAGCAATGTGGTCTGGTGCTGATGCCCTGTGTCCTGTGCAGCATCAGTTGATTGCGGAGAAGGTTGGTGTTGTTGTTGGTGCTGCTGGTGTGCCTGGTGATGCTGGTGTTGTGGCTGATCGTGGTCAGATTCTGAGGACCAAGGTGAGAGAGTATAAACTGTACCCATGCTGATGGAATAGATGGCAGGTGAACTTGAGATGACAGAAGCAATCTGTCAATGGTGAGAGAGGTTGTTCCAATGAGGTGACACTGGATAGAGAGTTTGCTCCAAACACTTGCAACATGCATAAAGCTCAATCAATCTTCCAAATGCAGTAATCAACAGCTTCTGAGCTTGGAACGTGAACAGCTGTGAGATGGGAGCTTTTACATCACATTTCAAACTGTCAAGTAATGAGATGATTCCATGACCATTCAACTCTTGCCAGCTTAACAGACGTGATCCCCGAGCAGCATGGACCCCGTTGGCAAGCTGGTAAATTCTAAAATTGTTGTTAATTCTCTGATAACAAGGTCATAATGACCTGAATTGCCTCCCCCGCTGCTGCGTGTCGGGTCTGTTCAGCGCTGACAGACCCGACATTTGGTAAAGGCACGTGGCGGCGGGTTGACAGCGGGGTCCCGACCCGCTGTCAAAAATAATCACTTTCCCACCCGACCCGCCACCGATCCTGCCCGCTGACCGCCCAGAAAATTCCCCCCTAGTGCTCTTACGAAGTGCTCCCCCAGTGGCTGCAGCAGGGCTAAGTTTCCGAGCAGGAGACTTCAGATGGCCTTGCAGGACGCTCTCGACGAGCTGTGGCCATAGAAGGCCCGGCTGTAGACTGCACCACCTCGGCATCAGCAGCAGCAGTCTGGGCTGGCTGGCTAACAGGCAGCGGCAAGGGCACTGGCGGAGTGGCAGTGCTGGGAACAGGAATACTGTCATTCTGAGGGTCCTGCTCCACTGACCCACTGCCATTCCCCTGGGGCGGTGCCTCAGTATTCCAAGCAATCTGTCGGAGAACAGATTGCTGGCAGGCTGCGACACCCTGCAAGCCCCAGTAGACAGTGGTAAACCCAGCCACGATGGCAGCAGACAGAGCTTGGGTGGCTTCAAGCAGAGATTGCATGAAAGCAGTCCGAGTTTGGATGGCACCATGCATAGACTGCATGAGAGCAGTCCGAGTTTGGATGGCACCATGCAGAGACTGCATGAGAGCAGTCTGAGCTTTCGCTGCAGCACTAGGACGTTGGGTCGCCTCCGCCTGTACTGTAATGGAAGCTGTGACATCACCCATCACCCATCACCCATCATGCATGCCATCCCGTCTGGGGCGACACGGTCTCTCTGGGAGTGTACCGTCATATCCAGACTGGAAATCCTGAGCTCCATGCTCTGCACAGAGCCCCGTGCAATGTTGGAGGCGGACTCCTCTATGCTCCTTGACATTGCCGAGAGGCTCTCTGGCAGGCTTGCCATTGCACCCATCACCCTTCTTCTGAAGGCCTCCCCATCACCCAGTACACATCCCGCTTCTACACTAGCCTTTAAGTTACGCACAGTGCCAGTTTCTGAGCTGGTGTCTGTGAGTGAGAGATGCAGTGACATGGTGTCTTCTTCCTCGTCTTCTTCTCCTCCCTCGCTCGTTCTCAGCGGCGCCCTCGGGGACAGGCTGCTCCAGTGCTTGTTGATTATCTGAAAGCAGAAAGGTACAGGGGTCGGGTTATGGTGAGGGGGTGGTGGAAAAGACAGACATGCATGCATACAGCGTGAGTAGCTTGAAACTGAGAAAATATTGTGGGCTGAGGGAGAAGTCGGATGTGAGAAGGATTCGGAATGAACATACCATTGTTGTCCCCAAGGGGTTCAATCTCGCTGGTGGCCACGACCTCTACCACCTGGTGCCCAATGATTGAATACTCTCTCCTCGAACTGGCTGAGGTGTTGAAGGGCCTCTTGGCCCCTACCTGTTTGCTCCTGCTCCCTCCATTTGGCCTGCAAGAGAAAGAGAAGTGTGTGAGTTAGTTTAGTGCAATGTGTTTGGGTGATGTGCCTGCCATAGTTGAATAGCTGTCATTGTGTGCAAGGCATGAGATGTGGGTGTGAGTGTTGATAGGTAGAGATTGTTGATTTGTGAGTGCTGGGGGTGTAGTGCATTGAGCAGTGTGTGGTGAGCAGTGTGTGAAGCTTGTGGTGCAGATGGTGGCACATGGCATTTGCTGAAGTCTTCACTCAGCTTGACCACCCGTGTGAGGTCATTAAACTTCTTCCTGCATTGGGTGTGAGTCCTGGGGACTGCAGTGCTGGCCATGATGTGGTCCGCCACCCTTTCCACTTACCTTTCCCTTTTAATTTAAATTTTAAACCCACATCTCCACACCGCTCATAGCAAAGCTGGATGCCGAGGACCAACAGGAGCCCCAGGAATCCATCATTGCTACAGCACGAATGATGTAGTTCTGTACACTGCCAATCAGTGCCTTTGAAATATTGGAAGGGGTCCTTGACTCCTTTCCCACCTCCGTCCACCTCAGTTCCAGTGCAAATCAACAGAAGGATGGTGAGAAAGATAGGCTGACTGGATAGGCACTTGAGGGAAATAAACTTGCAGGGCTCCGGGGATAGAACGGGGGAATGGGACTGACTGGATTGCTCTACGGAGAGCCGGCACGGACTCGATGGGCTGAATGGCCTTCTTCTGTGCTGTTATGACTCTATGAAAACACCTCCACACCTCCAAGCTAATATCCAGCACTGTGTGTCTCTGAAACACAATGGCGTAGGTTTGCCACTAATAATGCTAACAGTAAGATTAATGGGCTACAGTTGGTGTCGTAAATCCTAAACCATCTTCTATAGCTCAGCTTTGCTCTCAGACATGCACACAAAATTTCTAATAGTTCAGGTTTTCTCTCTCGCGCACTCTCTGTCCCTGAGACTCACACACACACATACAAGGGGTGATTTTAACCTTAGCCGCGCGGCAGAAACCAGGTGGCAGACAGTTAAAATCAGCTGGGGGTCTTACACACCAATGATCCTGCTGTCTTATATTTTAATCTGTTTTTCTGAGCAGGTGGGAAAAACACTCGCCTGAAGCCGGTGGGGTCCTGCTTTAACTATGCGGATTGGGGTGCGATAATGTCATTTGGCAGTGCTTAATGGTATACTTCAATGCAAGGAGTCTAGTGCATAAGGCAGATGAGCTGAGGGCACAGATAGACACGTGGGGGGGAGAAATTCATTATAGCCCCGTTTGGGGCGCTAAAATTTCGGAAGTGTAAAAATTATCGCCAGGCGCTAATGATGAGAGGCTCCTGCGAAATTCAGTTGTAGCACTCCAAGAGGGAAGTGGAGCGCTAAATCAAGCGCTACCACTTCCCTTAGAGTGCTAAAGGGAGTGAGAGGACGGCATCGGCAGAGCTCTGATCAATGTTCCATGCAACGCGGTTGGATTCGCAGACTCCATCCCTCCCTTAAAGGGAAGGGCCAATGCTCACAGCAGTTAAAGGTAAGGCTGCGGAGGGGTCGGTGGCGGCACCTGCGATCCGCGAGGAGCAGCCCCAAGCACTCTAAGAGAGCGCAGGGCTGATCAATCGCGGCATTTAATTAAATATTTAAAACAAAAAATTTAATTTTTTGATAAATAAATGTACATGTTTTAAAGGGACTAAAAATAAACTTACCTTATCTCACAGGTTTTTAAATGTATAAATTCTTGATAAAATTTTATTTTTCTGTTTTTTAAAACTCTTACGCTGGTAAAAGCAGGCCTTACGCCTGCTTTTACCAGGCGTAAGAATTTCACGGGCATTCGCTGGGCAGAAGTTGGGCTCCCTGCCCACGGATGCCCTTTTCCCAGGGATGTGGGTGATCTGTCAAGAAAATTCTTGACAGATCACAAGTTCCGGGTTTTAAAGCATGCGCAACGCATGCCTAAACCCGGAACTTGCGCGACCCTTACGGGCGCGTGTGCACTTCGTACGCACCCATAGGGGCCGCAAATTATGACCCAATATGTTAGAAGGATCATCAAATGAGGCCATATGGGTTGAACTGAAGAACAAAAAAGGGACAATCACACTGCTGGGAGTGTACTGAATACCCCCAAATACAGGTAATCAGAGGGAGATAGAAGAGCAAAGTGGTAGGCAAATTTCTGAGAAGTGCAAAAACAATAGGACAGTAATAGTAGGGGATTTCAACTACCCTAACATTAACTGGGATAGAATCAGTGGGCGTATACTATAGAGGGCGTTGAATTCTTAAAATGCATTCAGGAGAACTTTTTTAGCCAGTACGTAGCAAGTCCAACAAGAGAGGGGGAGGTTCTGGACTTAGTTTTAGGGAATGAAGCTGGGTAGGTGGAAGGGGTATCAGTGGGAGAGCATTTAGTTAGATTCATAATTCAGTTAGATTTAGTGTAGTTATGGAAAAGGACAAAGATAGATCAGGAGTAAAAGTTCTTAATTGGGGAAAGGCCAATTTTACTAAGCTGAGATGTGATTTAGCAAAAGTGGACTGGAATCAGCTACTTGAAGGTAAATCAGTGTCAGAGCAGTGGGAGGCGTTCAAGGAGGAGATAGTGAGGGTTCAGAGCAAATATGTTCCCATAAAGAAAAAGAGTGGGACTCCCAAATCTAGAGCCCCCTGGAGGTCAAGGTATATACAGGGTAGGATAAGGCAAAAAAGGGAAGCTTATGTCAGATATTGAGAACTAAATACTGCAGAAAGCCTAGAGGAGTATAGAAAGTACAGGGGTGAAATTAAAAAGGAAATTTGGAAAGCAAAGAGAGGGCATAAAAAAATGTTGGCAAGTAAAATCAAAATGAGCAAGGGGATAACTAAAGAAAGAGTAGAGCCTATTAGAGACCAAAAAGGTAACCTTTGTGACCTTTGTGTTGTGACAGAAGACATGGGTATGGTTCTTAATGAATATTTTGCGTCTGTCTTCACAAAAGAGAGGGACAAAGCAGACATTGTAGTTAAGGAGGAGGAGTGCGAAATATTAGATGAGATAAACATAGTGAGAGAGGAAATATTAAGAGGGTTAGCATCTTTGAAAGTAGATAAATCGCCAGGCCCGGATGAAATGTATCCTAGGCTGTTAAGAGAAGCAAGGGAGGAAATACCTGAGGCTCTGACCATCATTTTCCAATCTTCTCTGGCTGCAGGCATGGTGCCAGAGGACTGGAGGACTGCTAACATAGTACCGTTGTTGGAAAAGGGAGAAAGGGATAGTCTGAGTAATCACAGGCCAGTCAGCCTAACCTCAGTGTTGGGCAAATAATTGGAAAAAATTCTGAAGGACAGTATAAATCGTCATTTAGAAACACACGGTTTAATCAAGGACAGTCAACATGGATTTGTTAAGGGAAGGTCGTGTCTGACTAACTTGATTGAATTTTTTGAGGAGGTAACAAGGGGGGTTGATGAGGGTAGTGCGTTTGATGTAGTCTACATGGATTTTAACAAGGCTTTTGACAAGTTCTCACATGGCAGATTGGTCAGAAAAGTAAAAGCCCATGGGATCCAAGGGAAAGTGGCAAGTTGAATCCAAAATTGGCTCAGTGACAGGAAGCAAAGGGTAATGGTTGACGGCTGTTTTTGGGACTGGAAGGCTGTTTCCAGTGGAGTTCCGCAGAGCTCAGTACTAAGTCTCTTGCTTTTTGTGGTATATATCAATGATTTAGGCTTCAATGTAGGAGGCATGATTAAGAAATTTGCAGATGATACAAAAATTGGCCGTGTGGTTGATAGTGAGGAAGAAAGCTGTAGATTGGAGGAAGCCATCAATGGACTGGTCAGGTGGGCAGAAAAGTGGCATTCAATCCGGAGAAGTGTGAGGTAATGCATTTGAGGAAGGTTAACAAGGCAAGGGAATACACAATAAATGGTCGGATACTGAGACGTGTAGAGGAACAGAGGGACCTTGGAGTGCATGTCCAGAATCCCTGAAGGTAGCAGGACAGGTAGATAGGATGGTTAAGAAGGCATCCAGGATACTTTTCTTTATTAGCTGAGGCATAGAATATAACAGCAGGGAGGTTATGCTTGATCTGTATAAAACACTAGTTAGGCCACAGCTAGAGTACTGCGCACAGTTCTGGTCACCACATTACAGGAGAGAGGTGGTTGCACTAGAGAGGGTACAGAGATTTACAAGGATGTTGCTAGGACTGGAGAATTTCAGCTATGAGGAAAGATTGGATAGGCTGGGGTTATTTTCTTTGGAACAGAAGAGGCCGAGGGGAGACTTAATTGAGGTGTATAAATTTATGAGGGGCCTAAATAGAGTGAATAGGAAGGGCCTACTTCCCTTAGCAGAGAGGTCACTAACCAGGGGGCATAGATTTAAAGTAATTGGTAGAAGGATTAGAGTGGAGTTGAGGAGAACTTTTTTCACCCAGAGGGTGGTGGGGGTCTGGAACTCACTGCCTGAAAGGGTGGTAGAGGCAGAAACCTTCATGACATTTAAAAAGAACTTGGATATGCACTTGAAGTGTCATAACCTACAAGGCTATGGACCAAGAGCAGGAAAGTGGGATTAGGCTGGATAGCTCTTTTGCGGCCGGCACAGACATGATGAGGGCTGAATGGCCTCCTTCTGTGCCGTAAATCTCGATGATTCTATGGCCCCAATTGCAATTTTAACTGTGGCCTGAGCAAGAAGCCAGGTTTCGATAACAGGGAGGATCTGGCACCAGTAAAGGCCCAAACATGTAGTTTAAAAAAATATATATTTTATTTTCCTTGTGGGGCCAGGAGGAGCAGGGCCACACAAGGAAAGTTTAGGCCTCCCATGCCCCGGGCTCCCCCTCAGTTGCCTTCCTTGAGACCCTCTCAAAACTCCCTCCCCATGACCTACTTTGTTGCCGGGGACAATTCTTTTAGTACCAGCCGACATCCTCATATCTCCCAAAATTCCGCTTCCGCCTGCCAGCAAGCTGCCACTTCCCACCCAGCTGACCGTTATCATATAGATAAGGGCCGGGAATCAAATGGTGTTTTTCTGTCCTCTCCGTCACTAGTAATTTTCTTTTTGTTTGAGATGGTAACCCAGCAATGATACTGAAGGCTAGTACAGTGAATCCACATCTCTATGACAACCTTTTATGCTATAGCACTATGATCACATCCCTACAGCAAATAGGATTATATTGTAATATTACCTGTCAATGCTAATGATTGAACTAATTCAATTTGAAATTCAAGCAATTTGTGTTTGCTGTTTTGTTGCAAAACTGTAAAATAAATCATGTTTAGATGGAATATTTATTCATGGGTTACCGAGTGATGTCACTCTTTTTCTAAAATAAATCTAGTATTTTAATAAGTTCTAACATGCCTACTAAGAAGAGATGACAGGGGAGAGAATCACTTTCATTTGGAGACAACCTGCCTTGCTCCTTCTGAAACCCTCCAGTAGCTAAATAGGTGGTTGCATGTACTGATCTTGTCAAATGATTTTGAGAGACTGACAATTCAGAAAAAAGAAAATTCCACACTAGTGTGAATAGGGAAATGAGCAAATTGCTGCATGCCTGGGTAATTTAAAAAATAAGCTTGGTAGGTGAAAGAAGCCTGGAAAAATGGATCATACACACGACTAAATCCATGAATTTTAGTCTTAAAGACAATGGCCGCGAATTTAATAGCGCTCAGGGGGCGGGTTTGGAGACGGGTCCACTGTCAAAATAGAAAAGATTGACAGCGGGTAGGAAACCTGCTGTCAACCCGCCTCCACGCGAGTCTCCCAGGTGTCGGGTCTGTCAGCGGAGAACTGACCCGACACCAAGCGGCGGGGGAGACAATTCAGCTTGTTAAATGGCTTGTCAAGAGCCAATTTAAGACTATTTTGAGGCTTACTTCTAATTTTACGTTCTCCCCCACGGGTTACCCGTTGTTCGGGGAACACGCCAGCTCAACCTGCCGTGTTTTGAGTCTGCTCTGATGTTAAAGCTGACAGCTGCAGAAGTGGTGTAAAGGATGCCATGTTGCAGTTGGTCAGTTTCAGAGCGCAGGAAATGTTGGTTACTGCATTTTTAATACATATAGAGATTTCTTTAGCTTACAAGTTTTTAGATCCAACTGTATATCACGTGCCACCTCATTGGGAGAACCTCTCTCACTCCCTCTATGGCAAGTATATCCTTTCTTAGGTAAGGAGACCAAAACTGCACACAGTACTCCAGGTGTGGTCTCACCAAGGCCCTGTACAACTGTAGTAAGACATCCTTGCTCCTGTACTCAAATCCTCTTGCAATGAAGGCCAACATACCATTTGCCTTCCTAACTGCTTGCTGCACTTGCATGTTTGCTTTCAGTGACTGGTGTACAAGGACACCCAGGTCCCTTTGTACATCAACATTTCCCAATCTATCTATAAATAATACTCTGCCTTTCTGTTTTTCCTACCAAAGTGGATAACTTCACATTTATCCACGTTATACTGCATCTGCCATGTATTTGCCCACTCACTCAACTTGTCTAAATCGCCTTGAAGCCTCTTTGCATCCTCCTCACAACTCACAATCCCACATAGTTTCGTGTCGTCAGCAAACTTGGAAATATTACATTTGGTTCCCTCATCCAAATCATTGATATATATTGTGAATAGCTGGGGCCCAAGCACTGATCCCTGCGGTACCCCACTAGTCACCACCTGCAACACCGAAAAAGACCCATTTATTCCTACTCTCTGTTTCCTGTCTGTTAACCAATTTTCAATCCATGCCAGTATATTACCCCCAATCCCATGTGCTTTAATTTTGCACACTAACCTCTTATGTGGGACTTTATCAAAGGCCTTCTGAAACTCCAAATACACCCCATCCACTGGTTCTCCCTTATCTATTCTACCAGTTACATCCTCAAAAAACTCCAGTAGGTTTGTCAAACACAATTTCACTGTATGACAACACATTACCAGAAACTTCACATGGACATTGGCTAAACCTCTCAAGTGCCTACCCTTGTGTGTTGTTAGTTGTTATGCTTGCAGTAGGATGAGGGTGAGTGTGAAGGGTGGCTAGTGAGATGGGGAATTGATAAAGTAGATAGAGAGGGTTGGGTGGAGTTGCAAGGTAAGTTGGTGTGAGTAAGGATGTGCAGGAGAAGGGTATGGAAGGCAGAGTGATGGGGATGTGTTGAGTAGCACAGCAGGGTGAGTTTGAGTGTGGCTTTGCAGTAACGTTTCGTGATCCACTGAGATCATTGAAAGGTTGGCACCACTGCAGCCAGGGACCCCTGACGACATCCCTGCTTTTGCCCTCCTGTGCAATGTGCAACCAGGCTGCGTTGGTGTCCTGGGGAGGTCTCTTTCGCCCTTGGAAGGGAAGAGAACCTCCCTGTGTGCTGTGACTCCCTCCATAAGCATATGGAGGGAGTCATTGGAGATCCTGGGTGCAAGCGTTCACCTTTGTGCAGTGCTTGTCAGTGTTTGCAGCACCTCAATGCTGTCAAACACTGACAGAATAATTGTCAAACCCCATGTGGACATGGTCCTTTAAGGAAACCGGCTGATGACGTGTCATCAAATGACGTCATCAGACCTGCTTCCTGTTAATTGGCCAAGAAGCCCGCAGGGCGGGCTTAACAAGGCCAATGAAGGGAATATCACGTCTACAGAGTGGCTGCAGCTGGGAGCGGGACCGGAACCCAGAAACCAGCTCTCCCGCCACCATCCTGCCTCCTCCATTAAATTTGCGGCCGAAGTATTTGTTTACACAGAATCTGATAGGGTTTTGTGAGAAAGTTTGTTACAAGTGCTTATTCAGAAATTGAACAGAATAAATAGGAAAACATGGAAATTATCCAAGTTTAAAATTGATCCTCTCAGATGGAAGTTTAATCACTGTTGGTCAAGTACTGGTAGGACTTCACTCTGGTTCCTCCCTTTCACAGCTAGAAGAAGAATATCTCATAGTAAGATCACAGTAAAACATTTACAGAGCCTCGCTGTCTGTGAATTTCGATTAAACAGTTTCAAATTAAATAGTAATGGCTATTTCTGATGATAATTAATTGGGCTGTACAGAAAATTACTGAGCTATTCAAAAAGTTGAGTAAATATAAAATCTCCAGCATTATGTGAATTTAAAATTAACTTTTACAATCATGGCAGATTTCTGTTGGACATTTTTGTAAAAAAAATGTTTTTAAAGCCTTGTGTTTTTGGGCTTTTATATGTGTTACTAGCAAAATGCACAACAGGGAACAAAACAATATTTGCTCGCCGAATCAGCGATGCAACCTAATGCTGTATGGTCTAAGCTGTGCACTTAAATAAAGCATCACTTAAATTCATTTTGTAATGGCCATAAAATTACTAAAATTGGTCTACATAAGAGATACTACGAGTTGAACCTTTTGGATAATTGACATTTTTGAAATGATTACAGTCATTACACTCGGTTGCTTTTTCTCACCCATTACATCCACAAGCAATCAGCCTGCTCACTTTACAGCAACTTACCTCTTTGCACAGACCTCTTTTGCCAGAAGCTGTAGGCTCTCTCTGACTTTACACTGTAAGATTCTCAAAATTCACAGATCCCCCATAACTCAGAGAAAAACCCTAAAGAAAAGGACTTTGGACTCTTTTCTAACCACTTCTGGGTGATAAAATGTATTGGGCCTAACAGAGGGAGATTCAAGGTCAAAAACCAAGATTTGGTATTTTAAAAAGGCATGTTTGGGCTTGTAAAGAAAAGGGCTGCAACAGGAGTTGGGATCAACCTCTGTAAAGACAGTTTGGGTATTGGAGTAAAACAAATTGTCTGGGGAACTGTCTAACGTCACTCAGCCCCTATCAGACAATTTACATTCTAACAATAGACCCACAGAAGAGCAGTCCCCACCCAAATTACAAGACCCATCCAAAACATGCATAAAACAAATTACCTAGCCCCACTCCATAGAAATCTCAGGCCCAGTCAGGAAACTCGAAACCTGAGCACAATGACTACAATCAAGCAAAAGCTCAAACCATCCCGAAACCATTTCACACATTCATAAACAAGTTACTATTAACGAGCCTGCCAAAATCTTACAATGAACCGGGACTGATTTGGCGCGCAGATTAGGAGGCCCCAATTAGTATAATTGGAGGCCTGCTTTTCTCAAAAACAAGCAGTTGAAGGAGAGTTGAGCAGTTACACAGTTACAACAATCAGGAGGTCATCGAGTTCGAAGAAGTTCACCGTTCTAGAAGCAGGTCAACACACAAGAAGAAACCAGAGCAACAGTTCCAGTGACCATCAGACACCTCGCGGCAACAAGGGCCTTACGAAACAACCAACCGAATATTACCACCAACCAACCGGATAATATTGGGCCACTGCGACCAAAGAAAACCAACTCGGGAGAAAACCGAAGACTCGCAAGTTTTCCACTCTGCAATCTATTCCTGACTTACCCCTGGGTAAGATTTTTACTCAAAAGACTCTGGGGAAAAATTCAGTTGGTTGTGCCTCCCGTTAGCGGCTTAAGAGGGCGCTAATGGGGCGCAAAGCATCTAGCACCCAGGCGCGGCGAAGTTTGCGCCGCTCGTGAAATTAACTAGACATTTTGCGGCGGCGCTAAACACTACCGCCACGATCTCCTGCGCCGGCAGATCGTGACGTCAGTCGAGTGCGCAATGCCCCAGTATCGCCCCGGAGCGGATATTGAGTGGTGCCCCCTGCCTTACTGCCTGACGCTAGCGACGACAGGTTGAGGGGAGCGTTCTGCAGTCATGAAGGGAAAGGGGGAGCGCTATTTAAAGGTGACCGCTTCCTGCCTTTTATTGTTGGTGCCATTTTTGAACTATGCATTCTGAGAGAGAGAAAGAGAGACTTCTGGAGAGATTCAACGTTGTGTGAAGGAGTTTTGGGTACTGAGCAGCACTTTGCAGGTTCATTTTGATTTGCCATTCCTTTTATCGATTTAGAAGAGACTGTGAGGGCTGCACTCTGAGCTCTTTGCCTGGTACTCTCCATTGTTTGTTCCAGCAGATTTGATGTGCAGGTCTCTCCAGGCCGAGATTCAAGGCTGCAATGAGCAGGATGTGGATGGAAAGCAAGATTAACCATCCCCTTTAAGAACTGGCCCGCGCCATTGTGTGTGTGTTCCATTGCTGACTGACATTACATGAGCTTCGCCAGCGCTCTGAGATAACGCCTCGCTCCTCGGCCTTTGCGCCTTAAGACAGTTGTGAAGCGCCTGATTTAGCGCTCCAATCACCTCCAGGGGCGATAAAAGTCAAGTTTGCAGTCGCTGGCGATAATTAGCGCCAGGCGCTAATCTTTGCGCCCGGCCGATAATTGCGCCCCAAATGGGGCGATACTGAATTTCTCCCCCTCTAAACCCTAACTCTAACCGAAGAAAAGTGGGTACTCACCCGATAAATCCAATACGCACCCTACCGCATCAGCGGACTCGCGAAGACTGACCAGATACGCAGTCGAAGTCCTCTACCGCATCCGGGGTACGGCAGGCACCAACCAACACACCCAGCGAACCCCGAAACCGCGAACCAGCTCAACTGTCAAGGATTCGTTTGGTGAGCATTATCCCTGGTCCTCTAGAGCCCAACTTAGCTAGTAAAGTGGGATTGGGAGGGGTGAGGTATTTTTCTACTATAATTTCCTTCATGTGTATCGAAGTGTTCCCCCTTTTATTAGAGTGTTGAGATTATTGTGTTATATTTTTCTCTCTTGAATAAAGATCAAAGTTTCTTGCACCAAAACCAGTTGTCTGCTGCACTTTTTGTCACAACCCCCAAATAAGTCCAAGGTCTAGAACCAAGGGGGTGGGAGCGATTCGAACCGCTCATAAGTCAGAGGTGAAGCTGACACACACCACCACCCCCTACAACACCATTGCTCATGTTACTTCCTGTTGACTCACCTGTGAATGAGAGAACAGAAATCGCTTTCTTCATTTGCCTGCTCCCTGTGGTTTACCTGGATCAAGATCAGGATTGCCAGCGATGAGCAAACTTGTCAACCAAGTCATAGAAATATCATGGCCTGTAAAAGCTATGTTGGCAGGGAGCATAGAGGACATGAGTATAGCATTTTAAAAAGTTTTTATTTGATAAGTCAGGAAATTCTTTAAAATTGCTGGAAGTTTTACATGATTAAACTGAAGTAACAACCAGATCAAGTAGGTAACTCAAGTGGTTGGAGAATTCAGCTCTTAGCAGGTCGTTTGTGTTGAGTTTATTTCCCTTTATCCCCTGGCCTGTCATGCTAGCTCACTTGGCTTAGCTGGGTGAGTTTTATTAGCTATCATGGGAGATCACATGGAAGCAAGGCATTCCATGTTGAAAATCAAGAAAGGAAAACTGACATAGTCCAGCTCACCACACCACATGTAATAATTCCACCAAAAATCAATACCCAGCTTAACAGTTATGGATGGGTCAGCACTTTAGTTCCAAGACATGTTGGAGGTCAGGTATCAAGGAGCAAAAGCCTAGAACTACTTATTATTGAAGGCGTCTGACCGCAGCATCCCAATAATCTAAGCTTACTGTTTATATTGGTGCTGAGTGAATCCAAATTAGTTTTGTTTTCAATTAGAAAGGACCCTTTATAAGTTTAAATATGAAAGTATGCTTCTGAGCAGGTCCCTCGTTTTGTGGTTGCTTGTTGTGCCCTGCATAACTTCACTATTCACTATCTACTGCACATCCTGAGCAATGGGCCTGAGAGCCTGCACATAGGTGTGAGGTTGATCAATCATTACTCCCTTCAGAGCAGGACACATGAGATTTGAGTCTCTTAGTTCCAAGCAGAGGGCAGGCATCTGCACAGCATCCATTGAGGAATGGATAAAATGGATAATACATTAAAAGACATAAAAGAAAATGCAGTGCTTAAACTTAAAATGTTATTATGAAAATATAGGCCCGTAATTTCGGGTGTGTACGAGCCCGTAGGGACCTCACAGGTGCCGGTTTCAGGCATGTGAAGCGCATGCGCTGAAAACCGGCACTTCCGATCTGTCAAGAATCCTCTTGACAGATCGCACGCCTGCCCTGGAGAAGGGCCTCTGCAGGTGGAGAGTTCCGCTTTCTGCAGAACCTCCGTCTGCTGAAATCACTTAAAAATCTTACGCCTGGTAAAAGCAGGCGTAAGGCCTGCTTTTATCAGCATAAGAGTTTACAAAAGTAAAAAAATAATTTTTTTCATTCGTTTATAATTTTAAAATACTTTTAAAAAAGGTAAGTTTATTTTTAGCTCCGTAAATAACTGTAATTATTTTTTTCCAAAAATTAAAATTTTGTTTAAAATATTGGCCCAGAAATTGATCTCGCTCTGTTCCCGCGGGGGTAAGCCTTCCCCGCGATGTCTCACCTCGCTTATGCTTTTTCTGATCCAGCTCGCACGAACTTGATGTTCCAGACATCAGCTGTGCTGGGCTTGCATATCCCAGCGGCGCAGTTAATTCGTGCGAGCTGTGGGATCACGTGACTCAGTTAGAGCCAATGGCAGCACACCATCTTCCATTCATAAGTCTCACAGCATGGCTGTGAGACTTATAAATCTTACACCCCCCCAAAATAACAGCTAAACCTCAATTAAATTTTAAAAAAAAACCATCACATTAATAACATAAGTATAGTTAATTAAATTAACCATTTTAAATAAAAAATTAAATTTTTGAAAAAATTTAAAATCTTTTAAAAAGTTATAAAAATAAACTTACCTGTCTTTAAAGTCTATAAAAAAGATATACCTGTAAAAAAAAATTCAAAAAAATACTTAATTCACTACTTACCTTCTTAAAAGCGGGTCTTACTCCTCCTTTTTACATTTCCAAAATCTTCCCTACTTACCTGCGCGTCCAAAGCATGAAGTGCACAGCGTGCGCGCAGCCTGTAGCGCGCACGCGATGCACTCAGGCCCCGCCCCCTTTTCGGAAGAGCAATTGCCGGTTTTCAGCGCATGCGCAGGGCATGCAGAAAACCGGCAATTGGAGTGGGAATACGCGAGAGTACGCAGTGCGTACTCTCGCGTCCCGGGATCAATTTTCGGCCCATAATGTAATTTTAACTCATTTTAAAAACGTGATTTAAAAAAAAAATTATTTAATGTTTTGATGTCTTTTTTCAGTGATCTCCATTCATACTTTTGACAGGTCTACCTATCAAAAGTATGAAGGGGGCTTCCCTTCTCCCATTGGCTCGCCTGGCCCACGTGATCCCAGGGACACTTGCGAACCACCTGCGCCCCTGGGATACCTGGGCCTTTGCGCATGTGCACCAGGAGAGGCCCACGAGCGGAAGAGTCCGGATTTCGGGAGCCCTCAGGTAAGGGCGTAGATTTTTTCCCAATAGGAGGCATCCGCACGCAGGAAGCCTCCCATCGGAAATTACAGGCCATAATGTTTTACTTAGGACATTAAAAATTTCAGTTATTGAGAGAAATGGCAGTCATTTTTTTTTCCAGAAAACATTTCGAGCAATTTATGAGGAAAAGAGAAAGCAGCACCACGTGATGGTGTTACAAATAGGTGATTAGATTAACATTGGGATCTCAATTAGAAGCACCAGCTATTGGCATCTCCGAGAAACATCACAGGAAATGAGACACTGCTACATGTGGATATTTTAACATGATAATCTGCATAGGAATGTTTACATAGCATTTTTCAATGGGATCTGTGACCCACAGACCAATTTTAATAGATAGATAGCTAGATTTAGTGGCACCACTTCAAGTGTAGGATGTCATCATGAAGATTGTCATGAGGAAGGGGTCATGTTGGATATCACCCTCCAGGTTAGGTTAGCTGGCCAGTCCTGGAGTATTGTCAAATAATTTAATGAAATCTAATTTAATGATTTTTTCCAACCATTTCAAGGACTATGGCCATTTTAAATTAATTTGAATAAGTATGATCTGTCAAATTGAGTTTATCCATACTGTGATCAGAAAGCTTAAGTGGCCCAGCTTGTTTCTGATGATGTTAACTGACAAAAGTACATCACTGTATCTGCTTTGAAAATCATTGCATTGCAACATGTGCTGTCCAGTAAATCTCCTGCTCATAACCTGCAGGATTTTACTTAGTCAAATTTGCAGTGTTCCTGTTGCAACTGCTAATCTTAGTTAGGAACATAATCACACATCCAGGATAAGGCACACACTGACATTGGTACTAACACTGCTAGCTGATTCAGAAACAGAAGTCTAACTCAAGAGAATAAACCTCCAAATTACATTGAAACAGTGTAAATCACAAACAGTAAGAGACAAGGAGTGATTTGAAGACTACAATTTAAACTTATGGTTCAGATGATGATAACTGCTCAAGCTTCTTTCTCACGGTTTATTATGTCATCTGAACCCATCTATTAGATTACTGCCTTGTGATCACTCGGTTTCTGGTACTAAATTTCCAGCAACTGCACATATGCAGCATTTTCAATTGCCACAGCGCTCTTTAGCCATAATTTTGCTTTGCATTGTGTTTTGTTAAGTTGTTAGAAATCTGTCTGTTTATGAAAGGCAGCAGGCCATGGTGGAATAGCAGAGATAAATATCCTGGAGTTTTAATCAATTAATCTTTGAGAGTCAGGAGTATTTATCTCCACCTTTCTCTCGGGAGACAAAATAAGCAGAGTTGCTCACAACAAAATATATTATACATAGTTTGTGGAAGGACTTGAGTTCCTTGTCGTCTTAAGTTCCTAACTTGTGATTTTTTTTTATATTCGTTCATGGGATGTGGGTGTCGCTGGCAAGGCCAGCATTTATTGCCCATCCCTAATTGCATCATAAGGTATAAAGCAGGAAAAAGGTTAAACTCTACAATGTGAACAGGTGTCATTACCTGACCTAATCCATTACAATACATAAAAATAACAGGGGAGAAATTCATTATAGCCCAGGAATGGGCGGTAACTTCAGAAAAGTTTGAGATTTAGCGCCAGGTGCTAATGAATCACTCTGCACGCAAAATTAAGTATCATCGTTCAAAGAAAGGATTGGAGCGCTGAATCAAGCGCTAATGGCCTAGCTCAGCGGCGCTACACTCAAAGCACTAACCAATATCAGGTGCAGTCTAATCACAAGCCATCATTGCCACAGGCTCTTTCCAGTTCTTAAAGGGGAGGTTCATTGATGCTGCAGAACCTCATTCTCAGCATTGCTGGCTGTGAAGCTGTGTCAGCAAGCAGGAGCAGGACAAGCCCAAGGAGACGGACGACTCAAGCAGGTGTCATGATGGCAGATCCACGCCCCAGGAAGAGAGTCCACAGATTTTTGACCAAGCATTGGAGGAGTTGGTGTCCGCTGTGGAGAGAGGGAAGGCGGTGCTCTACTGGCAAGTGGCAGGAGGCCCTCGCCGCAAGTCTTCCGCACCATGTGGAGGGTGGTTTCCCATCAGATCTCGGGCAGCACTGTGGTCCCCAGGACCCACACACAGTACAGGAAGAAATTTAACGACCTCACTCGGGTGATCAGGGTGAGTCAATGCCTCAATAAATACTACATACCACCGTCTGAACCATAGTCTGCACACACTGGCCAAAGCACCACACCCCCAACACTCACCCACCAACAATCTCTACCTACCAACATTCACACCCACATCTCACACCTTGCACACAATGACAGCTATTCAACTATGGCAGGCACATCACCCAAACACATTGCTCCACACTCACTCACACACTTTTCTTTCTCTTGCAGGCCAAGGTGGCTCACAACAAAAGGGAGCAGGCACGCACAAGCGGGGGACAAGCCGACACCCAACCACTGTCTGCGCTGGAAAATAGAGTGCTGCAGATTATTGGGCACCAGGTGGTGGGCACCGTGGCCACCAGCAACGTTGCACCCTTGGAGACAGCAATGGTATGTTCATCCCTACTCCTTCTTCTCACATCTCACTTACCCCTCACCGCACAAGCCTTTTGCACTTTCCAGTTAATCATGCTGCATGCATGCCTTTCTCCTTTCCTGCCCCCCTCCCCTCACCTTAACCCGACTCTTGTGCCTTTATGCTTTCAGATAATGAGCAAGCACCTGAGCAGCCTGTCCCCGAGGGCACCGTTGAGAGCGAAGCTGTTAATAATTTAATACCTTATGTTATAGAAAGACTCTTAATACCAGCTACACAAAACTATGATCAATGCTAATATCCTTCTGTTTTATTTGTCTTTGTTTTAAATCAATTTAAACATTGACTGCTGTTGACACCATCAGGGTATCAACTTGCTAAGATGAACTGTGGAGAATCTGAATTAATCCTAGTAAGTGTGCAGTCATTGCCTCAAACAGCATCAACTGACAGATTCAGTAACTCTTTTGAGTCAGTACGAGCTGTTCAAACAAAAATATTCAGAAATCAAAACAAGAAAATATTAAAATGAAGCATAATTCTCTGTAACCATTTGATTATTGAAGCAGTAAGGCTCCTTCTTTTAAGTACTTAACAGACAATCATAATTCAGAAAAGAACAGCATGTTGTTGAATTGTACCAGTAATAGATTGGAAACAGCAGTGAATAAGAGAAGCAACTACTGTACAATATTATGGAACAAGAGATTGGTTGTTTCTAATTTATTCACAGGATATGGGCGTCACCAGCAAGGCCATCCCTAATTGCCCATCCCTAATTGCCCTTGAGAAGGTGCTGGTGAGCCACCTTGGTGGTGGCTTGCTGGGCCATTTCAGAGGGCAGTTAAGAGTCAACCACATTGCTGTGGGTCTGGAGTCACATATAGGCCAGACCAGGTAAGGACGGCAGATTTCCTTCCCTAAAGGACATTAGTGAACCAGATGGGTTTTTACGACAATCCGATAGTTTCATGGTCACAATTACTGATACTAGCTTTTTAATTCCAGATTTATTTAATTAACTGAATTTGAACTCATGTCTCCAGATCATTAGTCCAGGCCTCTGGATTACTAGTTCAGTAACATAACCACTATGCTACTGTTCCCCCAAATTAGTTGTTGTGAAAACATATTTTTGTTGATGCAGTTTGCAATGGAGCCCACTTATAAAATGAATTTTTATCAGATCAACTTTCTATAAATACTGCATTCTGTTATTTAATTTTTGTGTTTCTTATGGTTAAGTATGAGGAATGGAGCACCTTCCCAGATCAAGCACCCAGTGTTAGCAACGAGGAGTAAAATAAATAGACATGATTAAAACATATCACTTTTTACTCACTTCTACTGTTTTGCTGAAATTGGTGAAGCCAAGAACTACAGGTCAAATAGAGTATGACCAGATGCAAAGTAAAACTCCTGCTACTCTGCCATAGCAATCTGTCTTAATTATTAACTTAGAAGAATACTCCAAACTGGATACAACTTTCCCATTTCTCACATTGGTCATTTAAATAGCGTGGACAATTTAGTACCACTTTTTGCTAAATTATCAGCAATTTTGTGGTGTGGAAATGCACCCACTAGGAACAATGTTCAAACTGCCAAGCTTATTCCACATAGGGCCCTTACAGTTGGCAGCGAGAAGAGGCTTCCGTACAATCAGTCCGGGATGGATTTGAACTTAGAAATTAACAAACAGTTTGCTAACTCCCTGCACTAGTTAATGATGTTTGAACGTCCTGTCATTTTAATTCAGATTTGGCTCCATTGAATTAAATCCTGTCAAACACTGGAAGACTGGTTGTTACAGTGGGATCTGCATTCATCAGAATCTTCATCATATCCATAGCTTTCCTCCACTGATCATCTATCTCAGATTTGTGTAAATCAATTATCATCCTCCTCAGGGTAATGAAAAGGATCTCCTAGAGTTATGCTATTATATAGTTAGATATTGAACAGTAATTGTGCAGCCCCCCTAAATGTAAGATGCACAGACCACTTAAAGGAATGACTAGCATCGCTGTACCCGAGAGAATATCTACGGCAGGAATGATAACTTGTAACAACTCTATTTGAAATGTTTGTCCTGTCTCCATATTGCACATCAATGCATGCTTTCTCTGACTAAATTTACTTTTCAAGGGTCTACACTTGAAATATTAACTAATTTGTTCTCTCCACAGATGCTGACTGACCTGGAATGTTTCCAGCATTTCCTGTTTCTATTTCAGATTTCCAGTATTTGCAGTTTTTTGCTTTTTATTTATACAATCAGAGTAGATGTTTGTTTTTCGTTTTTTTTTAGTCTTTGATAGTGCCACACAAGGCCTACAAGAGATGTTATTGGTGAAATGGTGAGGGTTTGGTTTCAAAGCAGTGCTTGTTCTAAGTCAGAAGTTTGTGGGTCCAAGTTCCATTCCAGGACTTGAGCACATAACCTAGATTGACACTTCAGTGCAGAATTGAGGGAATGTTGCATTGTCGGAGGTGCAATCTTTCCAAATGTCCTGTCTATCAGCTTCATAACTTTATTCAGAGAAGTTCGGGGAGTACTCCAAGTGAAGTCAATGAAAATTAAAATCGGGAGAGATCCTGGCAGATTGGAAAACTGCTAATGTAACACCGTTATTTAAAAAGGGTAGTAGGCAGAAGGCTGGAAATTATAGACCAGTTAGCCTAACATCTGTGGTGGGTAAAATTTTGGAGTCTATTATTAAGGAGACAGTAACAGAACATTTAGATAAACATAATTTAATAGGACAAAGTCAGCATGGCTTTATGAAGGGGAAGTCATGGCTGACAAATTTGCTTGAGTTCTTTGAGGACATAACGTACAGGGTGGATAAAGGGGAACCAGTGGACGTAGTGTATTTAGACTTCCAGAAGGCATTCGACAAGGTGCCGCATAAAAGATTATTGCTCAAGATAAAAAATCACTGGATTGGGGGTAATATTCTGGCATGGGTGGAGGATTGGTTATCTAACAGGAAGCAGAGAGTTGGGATAAATGGTTCATTCTCGGACTGGCAACCAGTAGCCAGTGGTGTTCCGCAGGGGTCGGTGCTGGGTCCCCAACTCTTTACAATCTATATTAACGATTTGGAGGAGGGGACCGAGTGTAACATATCAAAGTTTGCAGATGATACAAAGATGGGAGGGAAAGTAGAAAGTGAGGAGGACATAAAAAACCTACAAGGGGATATAGACAGGCTGGGTGAGTGGGCGGAGATTTGGCAGATGCAATACAATATTGGAAAATGTGAGGTTATGCACTTTGGCAGGAAAAATCAGAGAGCAAATTATTATCTTAATGGCGAGAAACTGGAAAGTACAGCAGTACAAAGGGATCTGGGGGTCCTAGTGCAAGAAAATCAAAAAGTTAGTATGCAGGTGCAGCAGGTGATCAAGAAGGCCAACAGAATGTTGGCTTTTATTGCTAGGGGGATAGATTATGTAAACAGGGAGGTATTGCTGCAGTTATACAAGGTATTGGTGAGACCGCACCTGGAATACTGCATACAGTTTTGGTGTCCATACTTAAGAAAAGACATACTTGCTCTCGAGGCAGTACAAAGAAGGTTCACTCGGTTAATCCCGGGGATGAGGGGGTGGACATATGAGGAGAGGTTGAGTAGATTGGGACTCTACTCATTGGAGTTCAGAAGAATGAGAGGCGATCTTATTGAAACATATAAGATTGTGAAGGGGCTTGATCGGGTGGATGCGGTAAGGATGTTCCCAAGGATGGGTGAAACTAGAACTAGGGGGCATAATCTTAGAATAAGGGGCTGCTCTTTCAAAACTGAGATGAGGAGAAACTTCTTCACTCAGAGGGTAGTAGGTCTGTGGAATTTGCTGCCCCAGGAAGCTGTGGAAGCTACATCATTAAATAAATTTAAAACAGAAATAGATAGTTTCCTAGAGGTAAAGGGAATTAGGGGTTACGGTGAGCGGGCAGGAAATTGGACATGAGGCTGAGTTCGGATCGGTCAGGGCCCTGTGGGTGGCGGAGCGGGCCCAGGGGCTGAGTGGCCGGGTCCTGCTCTTACTTCTTGTGTTCTTTAGATTTGAGGTTAGGATCAGATCAGCCATGATCTTATTGATTTTGTGCAGGCTCGAGGGGCCGATTGGCCTACTCCTGCTCCTATTTCTTATGTTCTTAAAATGGCTGCCAACTCACTATCACCTGTTTTACACTATCATAACAAAGTCAAGATCTACTCCAATACTCACATAGTATAAACAAGACGAAATACTTACCACATTAGTTACAAGAAATGTAGCAATCTTTGGAAGGGCTTTGAAGATAGATAAAGCAATGACTACACTAACTCAGAAGTCCTTGGTTTAGGAACTCTTAGGTCAAACCTGAACTTGGATGGAGAGTCTGAAGGGCACTTGGCATTTAGTATAAATCCAACAGTATTACAACATGGAAACCTCAGTAGATAAGGGGAAAAGAATATTGAAAACAAAATGAATGAAACTTAGAAAGAGAACAAACACTATGAGCAAAGTAAGAAGGAAAAAAGGTACTTTTTAAATCCCAACAATTTACAGACCTGTTGGCAGAATCCAAATGCACGCTTGCCAATTTCCCTCAGAAGATGGTCAAGTGAAGGAGGTCCCAACTAGAGCAAATTAGAGAAAGTGAGAGAGTGAGTCAATTCATGTAACTTACACGAACCTCCAAGGTTGACATTGGCAGGCTCTCGGCAGATTGCTCTAGTACACAGACTGCTCCCGAGGCCTAAATCTGCAACGTCATGTTGTATATAAATTTTTAGATGTTCAGAATCACAAAGCATGCACCAGCCATTTACATCATCCTAATTTTGCTGTCATATTGTGTGAAACCCATGGTTGAAGTATATTTTTATACTGACAGGTTCTGGGATGTTGAATCCAGAATAATTTGAGATCAATGAAAAAGGAGCAAATTTGTTGAGCTAAACGACTTCATCCTGATCCTAAAATTTTTCAGCTCTTAGTTTTATTCCTGAACCAACCAACAATGGAATAAAACCTGGACTGTGATTGGAATATAAATCCAGCTCTACCTTTTCTCTCCCTTCTTTACTATGTACTACATGCAGAAGCCCCACTGATCTGCACTCTCCTTTTCAGTAGACACTCATTAACTCACGCCCTCTCGTTTTACAGGAGAAAACACCACACAACACAAGGGAGAGGAGTAAGACCGAGGAGGAACACCCAGCATTATGATTTTCACTGAGCTGGAGCAGCAAACTCTTGACGTCACTCGAGAACTCAGCCTCCGAGTCAGAAAGTTGTGGGTTCAAGTCCCGCCAAAGATTAAGCACAAAATCTAGGCTGACACTCCAGTTTCTCGAGAGCTGTTCGAATTGGCAATTGAGAGTCTGGGGGCCTCTGGATCTCTGATTATTACTTGTAGTCCTTCACGTACATGCATTTCAGGAAAAAATGTACATTCAGCTAGCTTGACAACAACAAGCAGTAGTGTAAAGATTGTCATCTGCTACTGTTCAGCCTGTCAGTGCAAGGCTAACTCTCGTGTGTCAGCCGTGGCTCAGTGGTAGCACTCTTGCCTTCAAGTCAGAAAGTTGTGGGTTCAAGTTCCGCCAAAGATTAAGCACAAAATCTAGGCTGACACTCAAGTGCAATACTGAGAGAATGCTACACTGTCGGAAGTGCTATCTTTCAGATGCAATGATAAACTAAGGCCCTGTCTGCTCTCTCAGGTGGATGTAAAAGATCCCATGGCACTATTTTGAAGAAGAGCAGTGGAGTTCTCCCCAGTTTCATGGCTGATATATGTCCTTCAATCAACATCACTAAAAAAAAGATTATGTGCTCATTATCACATTGCTGCTTGTGGGACCTTGCTGTGCGCAAATTGGTTGCTACGTTTCCTACATTACAACTACACCTCAAAAGTGCTTAATTAGTTGTAAAGCACTTTGGGACATCCTGAGCTCGTGAAAGGTGCTATATAAATGCAAGCTTTTATTTTTCTTCTCCCTCTGCTCTTTCCTCTAGGTCTTTCTTAGCATCAAGAGCCTCCAGCAGAAGACACCTCGGAGGAGGACAATTCTTCGGAAGAGGCACCATCATGTGCTCCTTCACAAACTGCCCAAGACGATTCCACTTTCAGTACTTCCCTAAGCCAAAAAGCTGGGATATCAAGTATGGGGAGACATTTTCATTTTTAGACAATTTTTTTTATAAAGTCTTTTTATGAAGGTTAGGATTTTTTTGTATTGATTCATTCACGGGATCTGGGCGCCACTGGCAAGGCCAGCATTTATTACCCATCCCTAGTTGCCCTTGAGAAGGTGGTGGTGAGCCGCCTTCTTGCACCGCTCCAGTCCGTGTGGTGAAGGTACTCCCACAGTGCTGTTTAGTATGGAGTTGCAGGATTTTGACCCAGCAACAATAAAGGAACGGCAGGCCCAATGGCCTCCTTCTGTGCCATAAATTTCTATGATTCTCTAATATCCAAGTCAGAGTGGTGTGTGACTTGTAGAGGAACTTGGAGGTGGTGGTGTTCCCATGCACCTGCTGCCCATGTCCTTCTAGGTGGTGGAGGTCACGGGTTTGGGAGGTGCTGTCGAAGAAGCCTTGGCGAGTTGCTGCAGTGCATCTTGTAGATGGTACACACTGCAGCCACGGTGCACCGGTGGTGGAGGGAGTGAATGTTTAAGGTGGTGGATGGGGTGTCGATCAGGTGGACTGCTTTGTCTTGGATGGTGTCAAGCTTCTTGAGTGTTGTTGGAGCTGCATTCATCCAGGCAAGTGGAGAGTATTCCATCACACTCCTGACTTGTGCCTTGTGCCTTGTAGATGGTGGAAAGGCTTTGGGGAGTCAGGAGGTGAATCACTCGTTGCAGAATACCCAGCCTCTGACCTGCTCTTGTAATCACAGTATTTATGTGGCTGGTCCAATTAAGTTTCTGGTCAATGGTGACCCCCAGGATGTTGATGGTGGGAGATTCGACAATGGTAATGCCATTGAATGTCAAGGGGAGGTGGTTAGACTTTCTCTTGTTGGTGATAGTCTTTGCCTGGCACTTGTGTGGCATGACTGTTACCTGCCACTTAACAGCTCACGTGTGGACGTTGTCCAGATCATGCTGCATGTGGGCATGGACTGCTTCATTATCTGAGGAATTATGAATGGAGCCGAATACTGTGCAATCATCAGCGAACATCCACACATCTGACTTTATGATGAAGGGAAGGTCATAAGAACATAAGAAATAGCAGAAGGAGTAGGCCATTCTGCCCTTAGAGCCTGCTCCGCCATTCAATAAGATCATGGCTGATCTTCGACCTTAACTCCACCTTCCCGCACTACCCCCATTTCCCATGGCTCCCTTAGTATCCAAAAATCTATCGATCTCTGTCTTGAATATACTCAAGGACTGAGCATCCACAGCCCTCTGGGTAGAAAATTCCAAAGATTCACAACCCTTTGAGTGAAGAAATTTCTCCTCATCTCAGTCCTAAATGTCCAACCCCTTATTCTGAGACTATGCCCCCGAGGTCTAGACTCCCCAGCCAAGGGAAACATCCTCCCTGCATCTACCCTGTCAAGCCCCTTAAGAATTTTATATATTTCAATGAGATTGCCTCATTCTTCTCAACCAGTGGTTCTCAAACTGGGGTCTGCAGACCTCTGAGGGTCCGTAGAGACTTTCCAGGGATTCTGTGAACTCAACCACCTCCATCACAAGTTTCATTGATTTGAGGATATAAATTAAAAACCCAATCGGTGATGGAGAGCGAGCCGGTGCGGAGCGGCCGGGCGCTGCTGAACGGGGCGGTGAATGGTTACCATGGCGGCGACAGCAGCGGCTGTCCACTGCAGCAAGAGGAGGAGGCGGGAGGGAAAAAGACTGTGGGCCAGCAGCGACCGCAATGCCACCGCCCGCAGTAAACAAAAATCCCGTCCCGGGAAACGGCCAAAATGAACAGGTGCCATAAGTCAGACATACTTTACATGTCTGTCCACGATCAAGGGCTGGCCAAGGAGCAAATCTGACACAATAATCTGGGCAGCACTTGAATACACCGATGAACCAATGCATTTGTAATTTAAAAAAATCAATGCTTTAAAATCACTATCATTTTATACATACATGAGGGATTCCTGTTTTGTAAATGTCACCATAGCTATATTGCAATTCATTGTCAGAAGATCCTGGTACAGTATCAATACAAGGGCGCAATACAACTATACTCAAAGTGAGTGGCAAGATTGCAACATTTAGGAACAAAATTGAGATTTGGAAAACTAGACATCACACCAACGATAGACAGACTCTGCAGTGAGAAGCAGGCACACGCATCTCATTGATATCTGTAAATAAATACCTGTTTTCTCAAAAGCCTTATTAAAACACTTTTTACATGCAGCACTTTCATATTATGAGTATTATATAGCATTATAATTTAGATGGGGGGGTCCGTGATTACTAATCCATTTAAAAAGGGGTCCTTCAACCAAAAATGTTTGAGAACCACTGTTCTAAACTCTCGGGAATATAGGCCTAATCTACCCAATCTCTCCTCATAGGACAATCCCCCCATCCCAGGAATCAATCTAGTGAACCTTTGTTGCACTCCCTCTAAGACAACTATATCCTTCCTTAGGTAAGGAGACCAAAACTGTACACAATACTCCAGGTGTGGTCTCACCAAGGTCCTATATAATTGCAGTAAGACTTTGTTACTCTTATACTCCAATCCTTTGGATGGATTTTGTGGCAGGGACCGAAAACAATAGCTTCGGTCTTCCCAATATTTAATTGGAGAAAATTGTTGCTCATCCAGAACTGGATGTCAGACAATTTAGAGATCGTGGAGGGGTCGAGAGAAGTGGTGGTGAGGTAGAGCTGGGTGTCGTCAGCGTACATGTGGAAACTGACCCTGTGTTTTTGGATGATATCGCTGAGGGGCAGCATGTAGATGAGAAATAGGAGAGGGCCAAGGATAGATCCTTGGGGGACACCAGAGGTAACGATGCAGGAGCAGGAAGAGAAACCGTTGCAGGTGATTCTCTGGCTACGATTAGATAGAGAAGAATGGAACCAGGCGAGTGCAGTCCCACCCAGCTGGATGACGGTGGAGAGGCGTTGGAGGAGGATGGAGTGGTCAACCGTGTTAAAGGCTGCAGACAAGTCAAGAAGGATGAGGAGGGATAGTTTACCTTTGTCACAGTCACAAAGAATGTCATTTGTGACTTTGATGAGAGCCGTTTCGGTACTGTGGCAAAGGCGGAAACCTGATTGGAGGGATTAAAACATGGAGTTGCGGGAAAGATGGGCACAGATTTGGGAGGCGACAAGAGAAGATGGTTGTGCCTAGGCCACTGCCCTGAGGAACTCCTGCAGTGATGTCCTGGGACTGAGATGATTGGCCTCCAACAAACACAACCATCTTCCTTTGTGCTAGGTATGACTCCAGCCAGTGGAGAATTTCCCCCTTGATCCCCATTGACTTTGGTTTTACTAGGGCTCCTTGATGCCACACTTTGTCAAATGCTGCCTTAATGTCAAGGAATTCAGCTCTTTTGTGCATTTTTGGACCAAGGCTGTAATGAGATCTGGAGCCGAGTGATCTTGGCGGAACCCAAACTGAGCATCGGTGAGCAGGTTATTGGTGAGTAAATGTCGCTTAATAGCACTGTCGATGACACCTTCCATTCTTCAGTGCGTGCCATTTTTCTGATGCCCTATCTTTTAATATAAAAACAACTTTCGAAAACTATGGTTGCAATAAGCATCAATGCTACAGATCTTTATTTTACACAAATTAGGATTGCAATTGAGTTTACTTTACACTCATGCATGTATATTAGATAGGAGCTGCTCTAACTAGATTAGATTGCTATTGTAGACAGGAGGGAAATGCCTTCTGTCCTGTGCATATACTCTCCTAAGGGTATAAGTTCTTGAAGGAGTGCCTAAAATGACATTCTTTCTGTATACTAGTATTACTTGTGGGCAATAGCACCTTCATCCTGAAATAAAAACAGAAAATTCTGGAAATGCTCAGCAGGTCAGGCAGCATCTGTGGAGAGAGAAACACATCCTGTGTAGACTGACATTTAAAATCAGTTAGCGTGTAGCTATGTGATTAGCATAGGTGGAAGACATTCCAGGAAGCATTTATGTCAGAATACATCCTGATGTTGTGGTAAAGCAGGGTGCTGTTTGCAACAAAATGTAGAGCAGGGGTTCTCAGCCATGGGTCCACAGCCCCCTAGGGGTCCGCGAGAAGGTTTCAAGGGGTCCACCAGAGAATGGCCGGTTTCTTGGGGCGGGACCTATCTGGGAAAGTCCGAGGCTGGGGGCAGGCCCTTGGTCGGGCTGAGGGATCGATCGTAGGGGAGGTTGCAGTTGGACGGGGATGGAGCAGCTCAGCGGCCTATGGGACGGCGTCAGGTAGATGCAGGCTGGGTCCGTGGGCGGGGTGACAATGTGGGCTTGGCTGCGGTGCGAGGGTCCTTGGCTGTCCCGGGGCGGCTGACTGGCTTCATTGGGCTGTTGTTCCCCCCCACAGACTGTGGGACAAACTGCACCCCCCCCACCACACAGACTGTGGGACAAACTCTCCCCCCCCACACAGACTGTGGGACAAACTGCACCCCGCCCCCACACAGACTGTGGGACAAACTGCACCCCCCCCACACATACTGTGGGACAAACTCTTCCCCCCCCCCCCCCCCACACAGACTGTGGGACAAACTGCACCCCCCCACACAGACTGTGGGACAAACTGCGCCCCCCCACACAGACTGTGGGACAAACTGCCCCCCCCCCCCCACACAGACTGTGGGACAAACTGCCCCCCCCCCACACAGACTGTGGGACAAACTGCCCCCCCCCCACACAGACTGTGGGACAAACTGCCCCCCCCCCCCACACAGACTGTGGGACAAACTGCCCCCCCCCCCCCCACACAGACTGTGGGACAAACTCTCCCCCCCCCCCCACACAGACTGTGGGACAAACTGCACCCCCCACCACACAGACTGTGGGACAAACTCTCCCCCGCCCCCCCCACACAGACTGTGGGACAAACTGCCCCCCCCCCACACAGACTGTGGGACAAACTGCCCCCCCCCCCCACACAGACTGTGGGACAAACTGCCCCCCCCCCCCACACAGACTGTGGGACAAACTGCCCCCCCCCCCCCCACACAGACTGTGGGACAAACTGCCCCCCCCCCCCACACAGACTGTGGGACAAACTGCCCCCCCCCCCCACACAGACTGTGGGACAAACTCTCCCCCCCCCCCCACACACAGACTGTGGGACAAACTGCCCCACCCCCCACAATTTTTATACAGAAAAATACTTGTATTGTGTTGCAGGGGATGTGTGGAGTTTTTATAAGATCGGGGGGGGCCTTAAAAGCAAAAAGGTTGCGAACCCCTGACCTCGGGCACTGACTGGAATGTTTGAGATTCTCCTGATTTTGTTGCAGATGGTAAAGTGTCACCACTGATGCTTGTTCTATATCTGACTCAGTGTTATACGCCACCTCAAAATCCCTGCTGGCATAAAGGATCCAGAATATGCGTTGCTAAATTTTAATTACTTTTAAAGCATTAATAGGCCAAAAGTATGGTTTATCCCCCTCTCCAGATGGCTGAATGGATTTATCTAATGAGTAGTTGAGCCGTACAGACCAGGCAGTTTTGACCTCTGGCTGTGCTGTGTTAGCTGAGCTTAATGAGCGAAGTTTTGAACAGCAAAATTGGCCTCAGTGTCCCTCATATCGGGGTGTGTGGGGGGGGCGGTGTGGGAATTGGTCATGGATGCCATTTCTGATCTCTATCAGGCAACAACTACTGGAAGTGCAAATGTGCAAACGTCGAGTGAGAACATGACTGGGCTCAGCTGTAATGCTTTCCACAGTCAAACAACTTGCCAAAACTCACTGTCTAGCCCTAGACGTGAAGTTCATCGAGACATAAAACAGAATGCTAGAATATTAGTGAGAAAAAATGGAACATCCAATTATTCCAACAGCAAGGAAGACCTCAGAACTCCAGTGATGAAGCTATAGTGGTTTTCCTCATAAATTTTCCATTGTGTGCTCCATTTACACAATGACCTTGATTTGCCGCTTGGTTCCGCTAGTTAATCCGGGCACAATCGGCCGAACCAGCGCTAAATATCATGGAATTTTACCCTCAAAACTCACTTACGCTCAGGTTTACGCAATCTTTTACGCTAGTTTCAAAATCACAGCGCCCAAAACTGGCCACACCACTAGGTTGAAATAATGAGGATGGCGAGTTTCCATCATTTGCGGCCGTTCGAGGAGGGTCGTCAAATTGCGCTCCTTTTTTTTGGCATACAGACACTAGCAGGCACCCATAGTCATGTGATTCCAGCCTTCCTGCAGTGACCAGCCATCATCTCAGCAAAGTACAGGCCTGCAGCAAATACTTTAGTTAAATTAAGCCATTGTAACATCATTATATTAGAGAAATAGTTAAATTAAATCAATTATTACCTCATTATAGTGCTTGGAGTTTCCGCTTTAATCATTTTTTTTTAGTTAAAATTGAGTTAAATTCAAATCTTGAGTAGACAAAATGGCACACTTTCTTGCTAATCTACTCTTTATAATGCTGGAGGAGGAGGAGGAGGAGGAGGAGGAGATAAAGAAGATGGGAGAGAGAGAGTTCTGGAGGCTCGAAGCCCGCAGACTCAAGGCCCAATGAGTGAGGCTACACTGGAGGAGGGTTCACCCCACTCGCAGTGTACCGTCCCCACATGAGTTATGAGGAGATGTCGGAGGAGCTAGTTGTGTGCCATCTATGCTTCACCAAGTCTGCAATCGGACAACTCTATGATTTACTGAGGGAGGATCTGAGGCCTCGATTAATAACCAGTACGGCCATCACTGTACAAATGAAGGTCCCAACGGCTTTAAACTTTTATGGGTGCGGCTTGTTCCGGCCGTCGATGGGGGGCCTGTGCTGGATCAGCCAAGGGACAGTGAAGGCCAGCATCCGGCAGAAGTGCCTGGAGTTCCTCATCAACCATCCTTTGTTATCTTTTTGTCAGTCACCGGTAGGGAGGGAAAAATTACACAATACTTTCAGACTGCTTGGCATATTACTCAGGAGAGTGATTAAAATTACACAATAGTCAATGCAGAGATAGTTAAATCAATTTGCACACTGTTAAGACTGAAATCATTTACTACAGATCCTAAAACGTATGCATTAAATCAATCAATCAGATAAGTCATGGCACTTTTTGCAGAAAGAGAGGAATGTCCTCTTACCTTTTAGTCTTCAGCCTCACTCTGAAGAAAAGATTTTCACAGTGGTTTTTATATGACCCCTCCCCAGATACTTGAGGCCCGATTGGCTCTGCCCCCAACGTTAATCGATCACACCCGTTCAGGTTGCTCCATTGTGCTGATTCACGGGAAATTTTATTTTCAGCTTTATGCAAATGAGTTTGGGCGGAAAATTGAATCATAACTTCAATTCGGAAAAACAGCGCAATTTCAGGTGCATTTTGGTCACAATTTCCAGATTGCACCCAAAGCAGGAATTCAAGGCCAACATAGTTAAAACATGTACAAAATGTATGACAGCATTTACTTTTAGCTTTGAAGTCATTTTTTCTCTACTGAGACTATAAAAGTGCAGAGTGCGTTTCTCCTCTGTGACAGCTTGTAAACCATTGTTGGCCCCCTCTCCTGATCAGTTTCTCTTTTGGATGCTTTGAATGTGTTACTGGCATTAAAAGGTGCTTCTTTTTAAATCAAAATTCTGCAAAAGGCAAAATTTGTTAAAAATTAAACATGACAAGTAAATAACCATCTAAAAGAAATAAAACACGAGCTTAGAGAAGTTCAGGTGATGTGACCATAAGCACCAATTGCATCACTCCAGCTACTAGCTATTAAGTCTGCAACTTAAAACATGTAAAAGGAAGGAGAAAGATTAATGTCAGTAACCAGTGCACCAGCAGCTAGATAAAAAAAAATCCTATTTTGAACCAAAGCATTGTTAAGCTCTTCAATAAATTGACAGGGTAGATGCTGAGAGGTTGTTTCCCCTGGCTGGAGTGTCTAGAACTAGGGGGCATAGTCTCAGGATAAGGGGTAGGCCATTTAAGACCGAGATGAGGAGGAATTTCTTCACTCAGAGGTTTGTGAATCTTAGGAATTCTCTGCCCCAGAGGGCTGTGAATGCTGAGTCTTTGAGTATATTCAAGGCTGAGATCGATAGATTTTTGGACTCTAAGGGGGCGATTTTCCCACTGGAGGCGGGTTTCGGTTTGGGTGGGTTTGAAACCCGCCTCCACTGATAGTTTTCAAAAAATTGAGATTTTCCCCTGATTGGCCACTTGAGTTCAGAGGTGTGGGATGCCCTTGGTCAATTAGTGTTTTGGGACTGAAACCCGTCTCTGTTGACAGCACTTTTCCAGTCTGATTTTATGGCTTCTTGCTCCTTTGGCTCATTCCACAGGATTTCTGTCTATGCTGCACAACCTGCAACATTTTTTGAGAAACCACTATGTCCAATTCCAAGGCAAGGGCCTCCCCGAGGCTCTCGGATGAGGCGCTGCAAATGTTGTTTGAGGGGGTGACAGCTAGCATGGCGGTGCTCTTCCACTCATCTGGGAGGAAGAGGCCTGCCAAAGAAACCTGTGTGGGTACAGCTGGCAAGGGATGTAACCTCCAGATCTGTGTGCAGATTGGGAGAATGTTTATGTGTATTGATGAAATGCCATCCCTGTTGGAAAGCATTAAAATGATTTGAAGCCAAAATGTTGGCGTTATGGCATCTGTTCTTTTGCCTTAGGCAGCTCCACATTGCGGGCTCCGCCACACCTGCATTATTAGGTTGGTGGCCTGAGTGAAAGGAGGCCAGAGAGTCATGTCCATTGTCAATGATGTCCTAGGATGGAGCCAAGGACATGTGCCAACTTGGGCAACCTATGCAAATCTGGCCAGGATAAATTCATCTCTTGCATCCCGGGCAGCCATGTGGTCGCGTGCTACCGCTGCCACTGGCCGATACCCCGGCGCTCTGACCTCCTCCTCCTCCTCCTCCTCCAGATTCTCCTCCTCCTCCTCCTCCTCATCTGAGGAGGGCTGGAACTGAGCCGCTTGCTCATCAGGAAGCTGCAAGCCATGACGCTGTGTGATGTTGTGCAGTGTACAGCAGACCACAACCATTCTGGAGATCCTGTATGCTGTATACTGCAGGGCTCCACCTGATCGGTCAAGGCAATGGAAGTGCATCTTCAACAACCCAATGGTTTGCTCTTTGATGGACCTGGTCGAAGTGTGGCTGGCGTTGCAGCGCTCTTCAGCCTCGTTAGCTGGCCTCCTGATCGGCGTCATCCTCGCAGGGGGGGTTTGCTAGTGCTGTTGGGAAGGATTTAAACTAGTTTGTCAGGGGGCTGGGAACCTAAGTGTGGGCCCAGAATGGAGAGAAACAAAGCTGGAAGTGTAGAGAAGTAGTCAGCAAAACTAGTAGGGAGCAGAAACAAAGGCCAACAGTAAAGAGGGTCAAAGTGTAGAAAAATATTAAACAGGCAAAGTTGAAGGCACTTTATCTAAATGCACGTAGCATTTGCAACAAGGTGGATGAATTAATGGCACTAATAAAAGTAAATGGGTATGATGTAATTGCCATTACAGAGACATGGTTGCAGGGTAACCAAAGCTGGGAACTGAATGTTCCAGGGTACTCAACATTTAGGAAGGACAGACAAAAAGGAAAAGGAGGTGGCTTAGCGCTGTTAATAAGGGATGAGATCGGTACGGTAGAGATAAAAGATCTTGGCTTGGCAGATCGTGATGTAGAACTGGAATCAGTTTGGGTGGAGCTAAGAAACAGCAAAGGGCGGAAGACATTGGTGGGAGTTGTGTATAGGTCACCAAACAGTAATGGTAATGTAGGGCACAGTATTAATCAAGAGATTAGAAGTGCATGTAATCATGGGGGACTTTAATCTACATATTGACTGGGCAAATCAAATTACCACTAATGGTGTGGAGGACGAATTCTTGGAATGCATGTGAGATGGTTTCCTGGATCAGTATGTGGAGGAACCAACCAGGGAACAGGCTATTCTGGATCTGGTACTGTGTAATGAGAAAGGGCTAATCAATAATCTTGTGGTAAAGGGGCCTTTAGGGATAAGTGACCATAATATGATTGAATTTTACATTAAGTTTGAGAGTGATGTAGTCCAATCTGAAACTAAGGCCTTCAATCTATACAGAGGAAACTACAAGGGTATGAGGGACAAGTTGGCCATGGTAGATTGGGAGACTACACTAAAAGGTATGAAGGTGGACATACAATGGCTAACATTCAAGGAAATAATGCATAATTTGCAACAAACATATATTCCTCTAGGGCATAAAAACCCAAAAGGAAAAGTGATCCAACCATGGATAACAAAAGAAATTAAAGCTAGTATTAAGTCAAAGGAGGAAGCTTATAAAGTTACCAGAAAAAGCGGTCAGCCTGAGGATTGGGATCTTTTTAGAAATCAGCAAAGGGGGACCAAGAAATTGATAAAGAAAGGGAAAATGGAATATGAGCACAAACTAGCGAAAAATATAAAAACGGATTGTAAAAGCTTCTATAGGTATGTGAAAAGGAAAAGACTGGCGAAGGTAAATGTAGGTCCTTTACAGTCAGAGACGGGAGAATTTATAATGGGGAATGAGGAAATGGCTGAGAAATTAAATAAATACTTTGTTTCTGTCTTCACGGAGTAAGACACAAAAAACCTCCCAGAAATATGAGAAAACCAAGGGTGTGATGAGAATGAGGAACTTAAAGAAATTATTATTAGTAAAAAAAACAGTACTACCAAATTAATGGGACTAAAAGTCGACAAATCCCAAGATGACCTAAATCCTAGGGTTTTGAAAGAGGTGGCCATTGGAATAGTGGACGCATTGGATGTCATCTTCCAAAATTCTATAGATTCTGGAACGGTTCCTGCAGATTGGAGGATAGCAAATGTAACCCTGCTATTTAAGAAAGGAGGGAGAGAGAAAATGGGGAACTACAGACCTGTTAGCCTCACATCAGTAGTTGGGAAAATGCTGGAATCTATTATAAAGGATGCAATAACTGGGCACTTAGAAACTAATAGTAAGATTGGGCAGAGTCAACATGGATTTATGAAAGGGAAATCCTGTTTGACAAACCTATTGGAGTTCTTTGAGGATGTAATTAGTGGAGTAGACAAAGGGGAACCGGTAGATGTGGTGTATCTGGATTTTCAGAAGGCCTTCGATAAGGTCCCACACAAGAGGTTGGTGAACAAAATTAGGGCACATGGAATTGGGGGTAACCTGCATGATGCAACTGTGGGCGGCCAACTGGGAGATGCTGCTGATGATCCCTGGAAGGAGCCTGAAGCAAAGAAGTTGAGTGCGGTGGTAACTTTGACAGCCACTGGTAAGGGGTGTCCACCCATTCCTCTGGGCTCCAGGGCTTGCTGCAGCAGTCCGCAGATCTCTCGGACAACCTCTCGCGAAAGTCTCAGCCTCCTTTGGCACTGCTGCTCACTCATGTTGAGGTAGCTCATCCTTTGTCTGTAAACCCTCTGTCGGGGTTATCTCCTGCGGCGAGGTGCCTCGATGCGCTGGTGCTTTCTGCCCTGTGCAACATCAGGTGGCTGAGCAGGAGTTTGGGGCTCCTGCTGATGTTGCTGCTGAGCTGCCTGGTTCTGCTGCTGCCCTGGATGCTCCTCATCCTCATCTGAGGTCCATGCAGAAAGAAAACGAATGGTTCCCATGCTGCTTGGAGATGCCTCCTTTGGGGAAACGCTCATTGCAAGCGGGAAGAGGGTCTTCCAAGAAGGTCCCACAGTTGATAGATTCAAGCTGCAGCACCTCCGACTTTGGAAGGCCTTCTAAAAGTGCTCAGAGACCTTTTAAAGCCAAGGTCTGGCACCTGCAAGTAATCCTTGCTGCAATAAACGATGTCTTGTTAGACCTGCAGCTTTGAGGAGGCCACCCAAGAGTCAACCCACCAGGTTTACCTGGCTTGGTTTAGGAGGTGCATGGAGCATGCCGAAATCCTCAAAAAATCACAAGGGCCTCTCAAAATAGGCTTAGAGAGGCCCTTAACGAGCATTTAATGATCACAAGTATCGCTATGGCCCGCTGGAGGCGGGACCGTTTTCTGACCTCCAAAACCGGCCCCGGCAAAATCCCACGGAGGTGGGTTGGAGGCAGGTTCCGAACCCACCCTCAGTGAAACTGATTTTCCCGCCTTTCCCGCCTCCAAACCCACCTCCTCCGACGGCAGAAAATCGCCCCCTAAGTGAATCAAGGGATATGGGGACCGGGCAGGAAAGTGGGGTTGAGGTCGAAGATCAGCCATGATCTTATTGAATGGCGGAGCAGGCTCGAGGGGCTGTATGGCCTACTCCTGCTCCTAATTCTTATGTTCTTATGTTCTTACAAAGAAAGTAGTAAAACTGGGCCTAGGAAAGTCACACAGTGCAACCATCTTAAAACTCTCTTAATAAATTGTCAGCCCCGTGACTTAAAAATCTCAAAAAATAAACATTTAAAAAAATAAACCCTGAATTATTTTTGGACTTGGAGAAAAAAGGGAAAAATTATCATGTTCAAAACAATTGAAATTGGTGCATAAATATATGGGATATTAAAATTAAAATATTTTAAAAAATATTGACATTCCTACTAACAAAAAGTTGTCCCTTCACCCATCCTGTGAAAAGTTGCAGTTGGGAATAGTCTGTAAGCACAAGTAAGCTCACCATATGAAACTATTTAATAGGTCATTAAGATAGTGGATAATTTTAATCTAATCTTCCCAGGGGGAAACTGCTGGGATCAGATTGGCCGCCCATTTTACACTCCGCCCAATTTTATATTCCATTGAAGCCTGTAAAACAGGCAGTCGATCTGATCCTGATCTTATTCTGTCAGTCTCCTGCCAGGCGGGTTAGATTAAAATTACCTCAATAGTCTTGCCTACATTATTATCCATTATATATTAAAAATGGTACATGGTCGCAACATTCTGAGAGCATTACACCAGTAGGTGTGCATACATTACAACAGTGACTACACTTCAAAGGTACTTCATTGGCTGTAAAGCACTTTGGGCGTCCTGAGGTTGTGAAAGGCACTATATAAATGCAAGTTCTTTCTTACTTTTAGGTGGAACTGTTAGTATAACATTATATGACATTGCTGAAGACTTGTGCTCCAGAACTAGCCGCGCCTCTAGCCAAGCTGGTCCAGTACAGCTATAACACTGGCATCTATCCGACAATGTGGAAAACTGTCCGGGTATGTCCTGTCCACAAAAAGCAGGACAAATCCAATCCAGCCAATTACGGCCCCATCAGTCTACTCTCAATCATCAGCAAAGTGATGGAAGGTGTCATCAACAGTGCTATCAAGCAGCACTTACTCACCAATAACCTGCTCACTGATGCCCAGTTTGGGTTCCGCCAAGACCACTCGGCTCCAGACCTCATTACAGTCTTGGTCCAAACATGGACAAATGAGCTGAATTCCAGAGGTGAGTGACAGTGACTGCTTTTGACATCAAGGCAGCATTGGACCGGGTGTGGTATCAAGAAGCCCTAGTAAAACTGAAGTCAATGGGAATTGGGGGGAAAACTCTCCACTGGCTGGAGTCATACCTAGCACAAAGGAAGATGGTTGTGGTGATTGAAGGTCAATCATCACAGCCCCAGGACATCGCTGCAGGAGTTCCTCAGGGCAGTGTCCTAGGCCCAACCATCTTCAGCTGCTTCATCAATGACCTTCCCTCCAACATAAGGTCAAAAATGGGGATGTTCGCTGATGACTGCACAGTGTTCAGTGCCATTCACAACTCCTCAGATAATGAAGCAGCCCATGCTTGCATGCAACAAGACCTGGACGATGTTCAGGCATGGGCTGATAAGTGGCAGGTTGCATTCGCGCCACACAAGTGCCAGGCAATGACCATCTCCAACAAGCGAGAGTCTAACCACCGCCCCTTGACAATCAACGGCATTACCATCGCCGAATCCCCCACCATCAACATCCTGGGGGTCACCATTGTCCAGGAACTTAATTGGACCAGCCACATAAATACTGTGGAAACAAGAGCAGGTCAGAGGTTAGGTATTCTACGGCGAGTGTCTCACCTCCTGACTCCCCAAAGCCTTTCCACCATCTACAAGGCACACGTATAAGGAGTGTGATGGAATACTCTCCACTTGCCTGGATGAGTGCAGCTCCAACAACACTCAAGAAGCTAGGCTCCATCCAGGACAAAGCAACCCGCTTGATTGGCACACCATCCACCACCTTAAACATTCACTCCCGCCACCACTGGCGTACCGTGGCTGCAGTGTGTATCATCTACAAGATGCACTGCAGCAACTCGCCAAGGCTTCTTCGGCAGCACCTCACAAACCCGCGATCTCTTCCACCTAGAAGGACAAGGGCAGCAGGCGCATGGGAACACCACCACCTCCAAGTTCCCCTCCAAGTCACACACCATCCTGACTTAGATGTATATCGCCAATCCTTCATCGTCGCTGGGTCAAAATCCTGGAACTCCCTCCCTAACAGCACTGTGGGAGTACCTTCACCACACAGACTGCAGCGGTTCAAGAAGGTGGTTCACCACCACCTTCTCAAGAGCAACTAGGGATGGGCAATAAATGCTGGCCTTGCCAGCGACACCCATATCCCATAAACGAATAAAAAAATTAAAAAATAACGTCACATAGCAGACCCACATTGTAGATCCTCAATTTAACCTCCAATAGATTCATGCAGCAGTTTCTAAAAAAAACATTAACATATGTGCAAACAAATCAGGAACTTGTGGAATGAAAAATGCTGAAAATGCTGGCATGTCAATCTAAGCCTGTTAGATGATAAGATTTAGAATGAAAATGTAGTCATAAAATTAAATTGGACTTAGAATGAAAGACAGACTTGCTTTATTTCATATATATGTATGTTTAATATAAAAGCTAGTAGATTCTGAATTAAAACACAATTGCCACGCTTTTAAACCCCCCACCCCATCCCCTGACGGGCACGATAGAATCTGGGGGGTTAAAATATCGGGATCGAGCAACCAGACCCAACCTGACCCCATTCTCGGCCGTTTAAATTTAAACAAACAGAAATCAGGCCATCGACGAGGCTTCCGCAAAAGACAGGCTGGGGCCTAATTAACATTCCAAAGTCGCTGCCTGATGACGTCATTGATGCTGTGACTTAAGTTTAACTATGTGTAAGGGGGAGGCCTATGCTGTGCGATTCCCAGCAGCAGATCTGAGGCGAGTGATGCCGACTGGCCAAGGTAAGTGCTGAAGATCAGCTCCTTTTAGCACACCTTGTGGGCCAGGAAGAGCAGGAGTGCTTCCCCCAGGCCTCACAAGGAAGTCTTCGGCCTTCCCCGATCTTTGCCCAGAACCCTCTGCTCCCTCCTGACCCCGATCGCGGCCACAATCACAGCCCCCCGTGACCCCCACCCCCAACCGTGGAGATGGTCCCCGGCTGTGGCCTCCTGCCAATTGTTAGTGCTCCTGCCCACCGGCCAGGCTGTCAAATGAGGCAATGAACTTAATGGGAGGGCCTCCCCGTCCCTGGCCTTGCTGGCTTCTCCTCGCACTGCGCCGCTCCCTCCCCAACTCCCCATTAATATCAGGGCCTATGTCACCACAAGCTCTCAAATTGTAGCTAACCTCATAGCTAACCTCAAACCCGCGACCTCTTTCACCTAGAAGGACAAGGGCAGCAGGCGCATGGGAACACCACCACCTCCAAGTTCCCCTCCAAGTCACACACCATCCTGACTTAGAAGTATATCACCGATCTTCATCGTCGCTGGGTCAAAATCCTGGAACTCCCTACCTAACAGCACTGTGGGAGTACCTTCACCACACGGACTGCAGCGGTTCAAGAAGGCGGCTCACCACCACCTTCTCAAGGGCAACTAGGGATGGGCAATAAATGTTGGCATTGCCAGCGACGCCCTGATCCCATAAACGAATTTTAAAAAAAGTATCCTTGTGATATAAACAATCCCCTGACAAACATACAAAGGCCTTGGGATCATTCAGAGCCTGAGTAGATTGATGCACTCTGAACCACCAAAGTGATAATTAGGTGGTATACAATTGACTTTGGCCCAGAATTTGCGGTGGGTTATGTTGCCGTCATTACCCCTTTGAAATTGACCGCAACTTCAAGATTTAGCACATGTGCATTTAAACGCGGAAATCCTGAAGTTGCGGTCAGTCATTCACTGCTCTGACACTGGCTGCACTGTGGACGCCCCCCCGCCGGTAGCCGGCAATCAGTGAAATCAGTGAAACTGACGAAAACTTGGGCTTTTCCGCGGTAATATCGCTGTTAAATACCCCATTAAATGTTAAGCTTCGTTAAAATAGGTGTAACTGCAGTTTTAATAGCATATTGACTGCTAAACAAATGTTCTGGCCCTGAAAAATTAACTTTTATATTTGTGGAGTGTCAAATTTCTCCATTATGATAAAAATTATATATTTTTTTTTAAACATTAACTTTTTTTAAAGTTAGTTCATGATATTTCAGCTTCTACCTTATCCCCATGTGAGAGTCCCAATCTTTATTTCGCTCTCTGTAACATCTTTAAAAAGTCTGGATAAAAGCAGCTTCTCATTTCCTAGTTTCCTGTCTGTGAGAATTCTTCAATGTGATTGGCTGCTTAGACAGCTTGTTGACGTCACTGCAGCATCGCCATAGGAATCCCCATTACAGAGTGCTGCAATTAATTGAACAGAGATCTGTGGGCAGCTTTCTTCAGGGCCAGCGGCGAGCGCCTTTGCTTCGCCGCTGTCCGCAAATTACGGGCCATAATATTGTATGCATTCACTGTATATAATAGTTGAATACCATGTGAAGTGCAGATTAGACTTTCAAGTAAACAAAAGTTTATCTTCATGTCTTTAATTCATCTTCCTTTCCTTGAATTCCGTGCTTTCCTGTAGAATCTCGTGGTTCCTGACCTTGGCATGCACATATCTGCCTGACGCCAGACAGGAAATCTACAAGACACACAGAAAGCCGATTGAGCTTTGTGTTGTTGTTTTATAATAGCTGGAAATGATTCTGTCTAGTCTGAGAACTTTTTTTTTGTGTTTATTAAATGCAGAAGCCTTTGATGTTAGTTTTGATGCTGGACAGTGAGGGAGAATTGATTTATTTATTAAAACAAGCTGACGGTCCTTACAGACAAGGAAGCTAGAAGAGGATAGTCCAGTCAAAGGGTGCACTCTTAATGTGAAGACTTTGAGGGAGAAATTCCCCTAGAGGGCCTTTGGGGTGCTAAGTCAAAAATGTTTGATAAGTTAGCACCAGGCACTAACCTTTTCAAACATTTGAGAAATTCCCATTTTTTGCTCCAAGAGGGAAGTGGAGCGATAAATCTAGCACTCCACTTGCCTCTTGGAGCGCAAGTGGTGGGGAATGTCCCGATCCGGGGGAGGCGCTTGGGGGGGGGAGTCGAAAAGCCATTTGTGCCTCGTTAGTACCTCCCACCAGAGGCACTAACGATGGAAATTTTGCCCCCTTCTTCATTATGCTGTGGGATTCTAATGTAGGAACACTTAACACATTTGTATGAAATTCTTTTATCTCCTGTTGTAATGGAGGTGCCAACCTATTTGTTTTAAGTGGGTTAACATCTCTATTGAAATGGTGGAAAAGGAATTTCATATGAATGTATTAAGCATTCATATGCTAATATTCCATAGCATAATTTCAAAGCAATTTGTTTATGGCTTTATGTTTCCTAAATTACACCTAGAAAGGAAAATCAGGCGGGTATATAACAGGCGGCTGATCTGCAATGGCCAGCTTTCCACCAGTGCCCAAAGTGAAAATTACCCCCTTTAATATAATTACCAGAATGAAGCACATGTTTTATTTTTGCATTGTGCATTAACAGTTGTAAGTGGTGTCAAGTGCTGTCACAGCGAAAGTCCACATATTTACTCTGTAGCACTTCATTAACTTTAGCCCATGAATCAGAGGTTAGATTCACAAGTCACACTCTGCACTGTGGTTTTAGCCATATGCATAAGGACAGATTCAGAGCTGTAAACAATGAGCATATGCTGGGTATGAGTTTGCAGCCACTATTCCTACTGCTCAGGCATCCACTTGTACTCAAAACAAACAGGGCTAAAAGCAGTGACATTCGTGTATTCTTCTCTACTTTTTCTTATCCTCTTTTCCCCTTCTTTCTCTTTTCTCCCTTTTACTGTATTTTTCTTTCCCTCTTCAAAGCCAGCTTGGCTGTGGGATGTGTGTGTTTTCTCCTGATCTCTCTTGCTGGAAAATAAGGGACAGCTGTGGGGGCAGAGCGAGGGAAGTTATTGCAGCATTCATAGTGGTAGTGAAAGCCTTCTAGCAGGAGCCCTATTGATAGAGTGCATTGATTTATAGCAATTATATTACAGGAAGTTAGACATGGGCAATTAGATCTCTTATTAAATTGTCAATTCAAAAACACTGATGTAAGACAGTGGTTTTATGTCTGTGATTTAAAGTCACCGGTTTTATGAAATTTAAGTGTACTTATCACAAAATAGGTACCCACCTCATAAAAAGAAAGCTCCCAAACAAGTCATGCTAATTTATGTTTAAAAGAAATCACATCAATCAATCCTCAAAAGACCATAACCATCACATTTTGTTCTGATCCTACAATAATCATAAATTTATGTCAGTCCTCTGGCCTCTCCATTCCAGCGCACTGTGCACTGTTGCTGTGCGCTGCCAGAATTGGACTCGATTTGGGGTGCTAAGGAATTTAGGCCCCAGGTGCCTGAAATAGAAGAGTTCCATTTCCCAGCACGAACGTCCCTCGCTTTGATCAGCATAAAAAATTTTATAAAGGAAAGAAATAAATTCACATCATCCATGACACCTGTGACAAAGATACAGTTATAATTATAGCCCCAAAATTATGACATATATATCTCAAGTATACTATCAGAATTTTTAAGATTGGTCAAGTCAAAATAATGTTTTACTATTTATTCTCTCAAACACTTCCATAATTTTGAACACTTTTATTAGATGCCCTCTTAATTTTCTCTGTTCCAGTCCTGGTTATTTACGACTCTGATCGTAACTATTTCCCATCATCCCCAGTACCATCCTCGTGAGCAATGCTGCAGCATTTCCATGGCTCCACTATCCTTTCTATAATGGTGGGGGTCGGTGGCGGGGGGAGCCTAAAGTTGTATACAGTACTCCATCTGTCGCCTAACTAGTATCTTGTAGAAATTCAACATCACCTCATTGCTTTTGTATCCCATGCCCTTATATATAAACCCCAGAATCCCACTAGTTCTTTTTATTGTTTTTCCACCTGCAATCCTGCTTTAAAAATTCTATGTAACTGCACTCCTAGATCAATATGTTCTTCGACTGCACTGAGAATGTTACTGTTTGAGGTATATTTCCATCTCAGTCTTTTCCCCATGTATTACTTTACATTTATCTACATTGAACTGCATGTTCCATGTATCTACCCATTCCCCTAATCTGCCTATGTCCTCCTATAGGCTCCTGAATTCTTCCTCGCAGTTTCCATGCCTTTTAATTTGGTGTTGTCATGAAATTTTAATATCATATGAAGAACTTAAACTAGATACATGAGGCACACCAGTAGTTACATCTTGCCAATCCAAGAAACACTCATTTAATCCTACTCTGTGGTTTCTGTACTTCAGCTACCCCTCTTTCCATGCCTCCACTTTACCTTTAATATCACGAGCCTTAATATTTGGTAAGAAAGGAGGAAATAGAGATTAGGAGTTAAGAGGAGTTTCTCAGAGTGGTTGGAATGGGTAGTGGTGTCCCACAGTGATCTGTTCTGGGACTGCTTCTGTTTATTGTATACATCAATGATGTGGATACAGGGCTAGAAGGAGTAGGGACCTAATTTGCAGACAATACTAAAATAGGAGGCATGCACCAAAGGAAGCTGCAAAGAGACATTGATAAAATCGGGGAATAGTCAAGAAAGTGGCAGATGGAATTTAATGTCAGTAAGTGTGAGGTGGTACATTTTGGTAAAAATAATCATACCTTGAATGGGGGAAGGTTGAGTGATGTGGAAGAGCAGAGGCATTTGGGACTTCAGGTTTACAAGACATTCAAAGCAGCACCTCAAGTGGATAAAGACATTAAAAAAAACGAATAGAATGTTAGATTTTATGGCAAGAGGTACAGAATATAAGAGTTGATATATAATGGTGAATCTATATAAAACTGTAAAAAGACCACAGTTTGAATACTACGTGCAGTTTGGGCTCCACATTATAGGAAAGATATTGAGGCCATAGAGAGAGATCAGTCCAGATTTACTAGGATACTAGCTCGAGGAACAGCACCTCATCTTCCGATTAGGCACTTTACAGCCTTTCGGACTCAATATCGAGTTCAACAATTTCAGATCATAACCTCGGCCCCTACCATATATATATATATATATATATTATCCACCCTTTTGGTTTGTGCCTTTTCCCTTTTTTTCTCTCTCTCCCCCACAGCAGCTGTCTTTCATTCTGCCAGCATTTCACACTTCACACTTCTGAGCCATCTTTTGTTTCTTAACCTGTCCTATTACCATCTCGTCTTGCCTTGAGCATCTCTTAATGTCTCTACTTACCATAGACCTCCCCTTTTGTTCTTTTATTCCTCCCCCCACCCTCCCACTTGCTTTTTTATCTGTTTCATTTCCTGCTTTTTTCTCAGTTCTGACGAAGGGTTTCGACCTGAAACGTTAACTCTGTTTCTCTCTCCACGGATGTTGCCTGGTCTGCTGAGTTTTTCCAGCATTTTCTGTTGTTGTTTTACTAGGATACTGCCTGGTATGAAGAAATACAAAAATGAAGACTTCAGAAATTGGGGCTGCTTTCCTTAGAACAGAGGCGATTATAGGGTAATTTGATGGAGGTGTTTAAAATTATGAAAGGATGGGACAGGATAACTAGAACCAGTGGTTGAGGGATATAGATATAAGATTAAAGGTAAGAAATTTAGGACAGAGGGGAGGAGAAACTTTTTTTTCCACAGAAGGTTGTGAGGCTGTGTTTGAAGCAGAGACTGTGTCAACATTTAAGAATAGGTTAGATAGGTGGTTGATGGAAAGGGGAATAAAGGGATATGGGATGAGAATAGGCACATAGCATTGGGATGATTGCTCATGTGGAGGGTAAACACAAACACGGACTGGTTGGGCTGAACAGCTTGTTTCCAAATTGTAGTTCTATGTAGTCTAACATTTTTTAAATTCATTCATGGGATGTGGTGCCCTGGCAAGGCCAGCATTTATTGCCCATCCCTAAATGCCCTTGAGAAGGTGGTGGTGAGCCACCTTCTTCAACTGCTGCAGTCCGTGAGGAGAAGGTACTCCCATAGTGTTGTAAGGGAGGGAGTTCCAGGATTTTTACCCAGCGACGATGAAAGATCGGCGATATATTTCCAAGTCAGGATGGTGTGTGACTTGGAGGGGAACTTGGAGGTGGTGGTGTTCCCATGTACCTGCTGCCCTTCTAGGTGGTAAAGGTCGCGGGTTTGGGAGGTACTGCCGAAGAAGCCTTGGCGAGTTGCTGCAGTGCATCTTGTAAATTGTATACACTGCAGCCACGGTGCACCGGTGGTGGAGGGAATGATGTTTAAGATAATGGCTGGGGTGCCAATCAAGCGGGCTGCTTTGTCCTGGATGGTGTCGAGCTTCTTGAGCGTTGTTGGAGCTGCACTCATCCAGGCAAGTGGAGAGTATTCCATCACACTCCTGACTTGTGCCTTGTAGGTGGCGGAAAGGCTTTGGAGAGTCAGGAGGTGAGTCACTCGCCCAGAATCCCCAGCCTCTGACCTGCATTATGGAGAGAAATGTCTATCCTTGAAAGCACATGCATTTAAAAAAGTAAGAAACCAACTGAATTAATTTTAAAAAACTAAAAATAGTTTTAGGTTCCCACATAATAAAAACAGAAAATGCTGGAAATACTCAGCAGGTCAGGCAGCATCTGTGGAGAGAGAAACAGAGTTAATGTTTCAGGTCGATGACCTTTCATAGAAACATAGAACATAGAAAAATAGGAGCAGGAGTAGGCCATTCGGCCCTTCAAGCCTGCTCCACCATTCAATATGATCATGGCTGATCCTCTATCTCAATACCATATTCCCGCTCTCTCCCCATACCCCTTGATGCTTTTTGTGTCTAGAAATCTATCCATCTCCTTCTTAAATATATTCAGTGACTTGGCCTCCACAGCCTTCTGTGGTAGAGAATTCCACAGGTTCACCACCCTCTGAGTGAAGAAATTTCTCCTCATCTCAGTCCTAAATGTCCTACCCTGTATCCTGAGACTGTGACACCTCGTTCTAGACACCCCCAGCCAGGGGAAACATCCTCCCTGCATCCAGTCTGTCTCGCCCTGTCAGAATTTTATACGTTTCAACGAGATCCCCTCTCATTCTTCTAAACTCTAATGAATACAGGCCTAGTCGACCCAATCTCTCCTCATACGACAGTCCTGCCATCCCAGGAATCAGTCTGGTGAACCTTCGCTGCACTCCCTCTATGGCAAGTATATCCTTTCTTAGGTAAGGAGACCAAAACTGCACACAGTACTCCAGGTGTGGTCTCACCAAGGCCCTGTACAACTGTAGTAAGACATCCTTGCTCCTATACTCAAATCCACTTGCAATGAAGGCCAACATACCATTTGCCTTCCTAACTGCTTGCTGCACTTGCATGTTTGCTTTCAGTGACTGGTATACAAGGACACCCAGGTCCCTTTGTACATCAGCATTTCCCAATCTATCACCATTTAAATAATACTCTGCCTTTCTGTTTTTCCTACCAAAGTGGATAACTTCACATTTATCCACGTTATACTGCATCTGCCATGTATTTGCCTACTCACTCAACTTGTCTAAATCGCCTTGAAGCCTCTTTGCATCCTCCTCACAACTCACAATCCCACCTAGTTTTGTGTCATCAACAAACTTGGAAATATTACATTTGGTTCCCTCATCCAAATCATTGATATATATTGTGAATAGCTGGGGCCCAAGCACTGATCCCTGCGGTACCCCACTAGTTACCGCCTGCCACCCCGAAAAAGACCCATTTATTCCTACTCTGTTTCCTGTCTGTTAACCAATTTTCAATCTATGCCAGTATATTACCTCCAATCCCATGTGCTTTAATTTTGCACACTACCCTCTTATGTGGGACTTTATCAAAGGCCTTCTGAAAATCCAAATACACCACATCCACTGGCTCTCCCTTACCTCTTCTACCAGTTACATCCTCACAAAACTCCAGTAGGTTTGTCAAACACAATTTCCCTTTCATAAATCCATGTTGACTTTGTCTAATCCCGTTGATATTTTCTAAGTGTCTTGTTATCGCATCCTTTATAATAGACTCTAGCATTTTCCCTACTATTGATGTTAGACTAACCGGTCTGTAGTTCCCGGCTTTCTCTCTCCCTCCTTTTTTTAAATAGTGGGGGTACATTTGCCACCCTCCAATCTGCCGGAACTGTTCCATAATCTATAGAATTTTGGAAGATGACAACCAATGCATCACAACTCGTTTTCCATGTATCAGACGAAAGGTCATTGACCTGAAACGTTAACTGTGTTTCTTTCTCCACAGTTGCTGCCTGACCTGCTGAGTATTTCCAGCATTTTCTGTTTTTATTTCAGATTTCCAGCCTCCTCAGTATTTTGTTTTTGTTTAGGTTCTGACATGTATTTTGCCATTATACCATGTAATCCATCTCATTATGCTGTCCACAATACTGAAGAACACATACAATCTCAATCTGGCAATAATAGCACTTAGGTTTTGCTTGGCATATATGATTCATCTGCATAGCTTTCAGTTCTGGGTCTAATGAATGTCACACTTCTCAACCAGTAGCTGAGTGGGAGGGATAACAGACATTACTCATACGATGGAAGGTTCTCTTACTCACCTTAACCCTGTGTGTTCCAAAGATTGAGAGGAAACTCATACCTTTACAAAGTTCACAAGTTCAAGTGGTCTAGAAATCACTTGCTCCCACCAGAAAATAGCTGTAATGCACAAATAATTAAATAAAATTGTAAGATCTAGTCTGATGCAAGGATAGTAAATAAATCAAATTACCCTGCTTAAAATAACTGATGATCTTGCAGCAATATTATGAAAACATTTGAATTATAGCTGGCAAATAACCTTTACAAGATTAAATAATTTATTGTTTCACTTATTGAAAGAAGTGTTAACTAAATCCCTACCCTGTCTTAATTAATTTGTACGCCTTCAGATACAGCACTTAGTCATTATAATTAGGATGTCTTGTATCATACTGATTTGATTGCAGCATTAACATTTATGATCAACACTTCAAGATATTGAAAAGATGTTCATGCCAAAAAAGTTGTCTCAACTATGCGTTATTGTTTAAGGGGAAAAGCCTGCTTACAGCCAACCTAAACTGCATGTTGAATATGTTGTCATTGAACGACTATTAATTCTCTTTTGTACACAGATCTGAAATTGTACTGATTTACATAATGACGCTATAGTAATTTTGTTTTAAATCCCTTGCGAATATGGATATTGATATATTAGGGGTGAATTGGCCTTTGCCCGTAGCACGAAACGGGCTTAAAGGAAATCAGTGGCCTGTTTAACACCGTGCCCGATTTATTCAATGGACAAAGAAAATCGAGCACAGTGTAAAACGGGCTGCTGATTCACTATGAGCCCGTTCCGCGCTACTGGCGAAGACCATTTTCACAGTCTGTGATGAACAGAAAGACTCATTTGGGGTGATATGAATCATAGAATGTAAGAAAAGGGAAGAGAACCAGGGCAAAAGCAATTCACAAAAAATAGCAAAAGTAGCAAATAAAAGCATTCCACATTTAAAAATACTTAATTTACATAATTTTCCAAACTCAAGTCAATGGGACTGCATTTGGTGCCAGCGCAATGCAATATCGGTATCTTATGGTGAAGTGAAAATGTTTCGCACTTTGTCACTGTGTAGCATCATTTGTATATTTAAATCCTGATTTAATGCAGTGTCTGGTTCACCACCACCAATAAACTTGTATATATGCAGCACTTTTAACAGAAAAACACACCAAAGTACTTCACAGAGGAGTAAAAATAAGAACCAAGAATAAGTGAAGGAGTTAAGAAAGGTAATCAAAGGCATAGTCAAAAAAGTAGGTTTTAATACAGCATTTAAAGGCAGGGAGATAGAGGAAGTGACTGGAGGGTTGTAGGGAAGGAGTCCCACAGAGTAGGGCCAAGACAGCTGACCTAATAGAACAGAGGGAACATAAGAACATAAGAAATAGGAGCAGGTGTAGGCCATACGGCCCCTCGAGCAGGAGTGTTGTGGCAACTAAAAAGTAGCTACATTTATTCTTTAAAAAAATCAAACTGCTACACTTGGTTACATTAATGGGGGCTGTACTGGCAGTCAACCTCACCCTCCAGGATCTACAGCGGAGGGAGCGGAAGCAGCGAGAAAGACTGGAACATGTGGCCAGAGGGAGGAGGAGAGCCATCAGGCTTCCCAACAGGAGGTATTTACCCTCCAAGGGTATTCCGAGAGCACTTCTCCTACCTCCAATTAAGCGAGGAGCAGTGTATTAGAAGCCTCCGCTTCAGCAAGGTGGTAGTCACAGAACTCTGCCCCCTCCTGCAACCGGACCTGCAACCTCAGATCAGGGCAACCACGGCTCTCTCAGTGGCAGTCAAGATCACCGTCGCCCACAATTTCTTCGCCAGCGGATCATTCAAGTCTGCAACAGGAGACATAGCTAACATCTCGCTGTTAGCCATCCATCGCTGCATCCGGGAAGTCACAGAGGCTCTCTACACTAGGAGAAGGGACTATATTTCCTTCTCCATCACCAGAGAGAAGCAGGACGAACATGCATGTGGCTTTTCCAGGATAGCGGGCTTCCCCATGGAGCAGGACACCATTGACTGCACTCACGTGGCTTTGCGGGCACCCCATAACAATCCTGAGGTCTTCCGTAACCGCAAAGGCTACCACTCACTTAATGTCCAGTTGGTGTGCGACCACAGACAGCTAATCCTCAATGTCAATGCCCGCTATCCTGGCAGCAGCCACGATGCCTTCATCCTGCATCAGACCGGTGTGCCAGCACTCTTCCAGCCACCACATCAAGCTCGCGGCTGGCTGCTTGGAGACAAGGGCTATCCGCTCTCCACCTGGCTCATGACTCCCCTCTGCAACCCCAACACTCCTGCCCAGCACTCATATATCCTGCCACCAGGAACATCTTCGAGCAGACAATCGGCCTGCTGAAGCAATGGTTCCGCTGCCTTGACCGCTCAGGAGGAGCCCTCCAGTACTCGCCGGAGCGGCTGTCCCATTTCCTGGTGGTCTGCTGCATACTCCACAATGTGGCCATCATGAGGGCCCAGCCCTTGCCACCAGGGATTGCGGGACCACCTCAGGAGGAGGAAGAGGGAGAGGAGGAGGAGGAACAGGAGCGAGGGAGGAGGCAGCCACTCAATCAGCCTTCCGGAAGGGTGGTCTGTGATCGCCTCACCAGACTACGGTTTGAATGAATTAAACCCCAGATCCCCGTTGCTCACCACATCCCCATCATTCCATCCCTATCGCAGGCCATATCACAGCGCAAAGCTGAAATGAGACACATCACAAAAGAATCCAAACTGAATTAATAAATTTATCAAAAATCAGTGAACACATATTTACAACAAAAATACTGTGCCTTTGCCTGCTCTAGTGCTCCTATGAGGTGTTGGCCCAGTGCCTGCAGCAGGGCTGGTGGAAGGCTGCTGAGTCTCCATGCGGGAAACTTCAGATGGCCTTGCAGGACGTCCTCGACCAGGCTGTAGACTGCACCACCTCAGCATGGGCGGCAGCAGTCTGGGCTGGCTGGATGACAGGCAGCGACAAAACCAATGGCAGAGTGGCAGTGGTGGGAGCAGGAATGCTCTCATCCTGAGAGAGGACTGCAGGTTGCTGCTCCACTGACACTCCCCCGGGGCAGCACCTCAGCATCCCTAGCAATCTGTTGCCGCAGAGATTGCTGGCTTGCTGTGACACCGTGAAAGCCCCGGTCGACAGTGGTAGACCCAGCCACGATGACAGCAGTCAGAGCTTGCGTGGCATCAAGCTGAGACTGCATGAGAGCAGTCCAAGATTGAATGCCACCAAGCATAGACTGCATTACAGCACTAAGATGTTGCTTCGCTTCCGCCTGTGCTGCAATGGAAGCTGCCAGATCGGCCATCACACGCGGCATCAGGTCTGGGTTGCCACAGTCTCTCTGGGAGTCTACATTCCTTTGCAGACTGGAAATGATGGGCTCCATGGTGTGCGCAAAGCCTTGTGCAATGTTGGAGGCAGACTCCTCCACGCTCCTTATCATTGCCGACAGGCTCTCGGGCACCCTTGCCATTGCACCTATCATCTCCATGTGCATGCCCATCACCCTTCTTCTAAAGGCCTCCCCATCGAGGTCCTCATCGGAGTCCTGTGCAGCAGAACTCACACGCAAACTCGCTCTCTGGGGAAGCTGGCCCCCGAGCTGCCCTTTCCCCCTGGCCTTGCTGCAGCCCACTCGTCCCCGGTGCTTCGCCTTGTGCAGATCCCGCGACTATACTAGCCTCTAAAGAACGCGTAGTGCCAGTATCTGAGCTGGTGCCTGCGGGGTGAGACATGCAGTGACGCGGTGTGTTCTTCCTCCTCCTCTTCTCCCCCCTTGCTCTCTATGGTGCCCTCAGGGACAGGCTGCTCAGGTGCTTGCTGATTATCTGAAAGCATAAAGGCACAAGAGTCAGGTTAAGGTGAGGGGAGGGGGGCAGGAAGGGAGAAATGCATGCATACAGCATGATTAGCTGGAAAGTGTGAAACGCTTGTGGAGTGAGGGGGAAGTGGGATGTGAGAAGAAGGAGTAGAGATGAACATACTGTAAGAGTAAAAAATTAATTGTAATAATGTAAGGGCAAATCAGTTGTAATGTTTAAGATTAGTTGAACTGCTTAAAGGACTATAGTAAAGGTCAAAGTATCTCCCGAAGGCATGGAGACAGGGGTATAATTAGATAAAGACCAACTTGCTTAGTCTGCAGTATAGATAATGCAGACACTGCAGAACAAAAATGTGAATCATTGTTTTTTATGATAAACTAGCCTCGAAAAGGCTAAGAATGAAACCTTGCAGTGCAGATGGCTAACTAAAAGCAGAAGTAAAAGATAAGTTTCGCTAACAGTGTAAGATTTTAATCAAGTTGTTTTTAGAGACCCTAAGGGTCGCTCATGATGTAATAACTGTGCTGAGGTTTGTATTTTCTGGCTTCTCGAAGTGTATAAAGAAGCGTGGCTGCCATTGTTAAATTGAGAAGCTGGTCATTAGACCGCAGGCTGTGACCCTTCTCCCAGAGCGCTCTGAATATTAAGTCAGACTCGAGTGAATTCATTTTTCACCAACAATACCGTTGTTGTCCCCAAGGGGGTCAGCATCGCTGGTGGCCATGGTGCCCACCACCTGGCGCCCAATGATATGCAGCACTCTATTTTCCAGTGCAGACAGTGGTTGGGTGTCGGCTTGTCCCCTGCCTGTGCATTCCTGCTCCCTCCTGTTGTGAGCCACCTTGGCCTGCAAGTGAAAGGAAAGTGTGTGAGAGAGTGTGGAGCAATGTGTTTGGGTGATGTGCCTGCCATAGTTGAATAGCTGTCATTGTGTGCAAGGTGTGAGATGTGGGTGTGAGTGTTGGTAGGTAGAGATTGTTGGTGGGTGAGTGCTGGGGGTGTGGTGCTTTTGGCAGTGTGTGAAGACTGTGGTACAGATGGTGGTATGTAGCATTTGTTGAAGCATTGACTCACCCTGACCACCCGAGTGAGGTTGTTACATTTCTTCCTGCTCTGTGTGTGGATCCTGGGGACCACAGTGCTGCTCGAGACCTGCTGCACTACCTCCCTCCACATGGTGCAGAAGACTTGAGGCGAGGGTCTCCTGCCACTTGCCGGCTAGAGTACTGCCCTCCGTCTCTCCACAGCGAACACCAATGCCTCCAATGCTTGATCACAGTATCTGCGGGCTCTCTCCCTGGGGCGTCGTTCTGCAATGAGTACAGCTGCTTCAGTCCTCTGGCTCCTTCTCCTTGTCCTGCTGCTGCTTGCTAAGGCAGCTGCACAGCCAGCAATGCTGAGAATGAGGTTCTGCAGCATCAATGAACTTCCCTTTTAAGAACTGAAAATAGCCTGTGGCAATCATGACTTGCGATTAGACTGCACCTGATATTGGTCTGCCCTTTTGAATGTAACACCAATGACCTTGGGTTTTAAGACTTGAATTAGCGCTCCAATCATTTCTTTGAGCAGTGAGCACGAATTTTGCGTGCAGTCTAAAGCATTAGCGCCTTTTCTAATGATAATAACATTCCTAGGCTATAATGAATTTCTAGCCCAATCTGTTGTTAGTGATGTTAATTAAGGGATAAATATTGACTAGGACACCGGGGATAACTCCCCTGCTCTTCTTTGAAATAGTGCCATGGGATCTTTTACTTTCACCTAAGAGAGCAGACAGGGCCTCAGTTTAACATCTCAACAGAAAGACAGCTCCTCCGACAATGCAGCACTCCCTCAGTTTTTTATGCTGAGCCCACAACCTTCTGACTCAGAGGTAAGAGTGCTACCCACTGAGCCACAGCTGACACATGGTAGAAATCGCACATGTTCCAAAAGTTGATTAGAAACTTTTACTATACAGCTTGTGGACACATTCATAAAATGGTGTATACCCAGTTGAGGAAACTAATTAAGTTATAATGAGAAAATTTTGCTGTTAGCATAGTTATTTAGGGCCAATTTCTTCTGCCCATTTGTTGGTCTGAGGATGCCAGATGGAAATTGTCCATTGTGTTCAGATTCTATGGAGAGCTTTCCAAAACATATTCAAACTTTGCATCTCTATCAAAATTAATACCTTCAGCAAGCCAAGGTACTTGTAATAATTTTAAAAATGCATTATTACTGGTGGTGTTACTTCTAAATTAACAGGTTTCATCAAGTGATCTACTGCTGCAAGGATTACATCAGGCATGCTTTAGGAACTGTTCCCACATTTCCTTGCCACTGATGTTGGTAGCACTAAACCTATTAGAAATGTTTAAATGTCAGTGTTTCACACGTGGCCAAAGAAACACTAATGGGGTGAAATCAGACAGGACTAAATTTCTTTGTCCATTATATTAAGAGAAGTATTAATGTCTTCATTAAAATAAAAGGATTTTTATACAACCGCATCAAGCTTGCTTATGCTAATGTTATCTAGCGTGATTCCACTCCATAAATTATTACTGAGGTGAAAATACACTGCATTATAGCAGCATACAAATGTGTTAATGCAGTCATATTAAAATCCTTTGTCTGCTATTTTAACAGTGGCAATAACCCATTTATTTTCAAAGAGATAAGTTACTGAAAAAGATTATGTCATACAAACCTGTTAACCTGCTGTGCCTTTCCACAAACTTTGCATTTCTTTAATTGACACAAGGGGGTAGATTTTCATCTTCACCACCTGCCGGTAATTTGGTGGAGCAGATCTCACATTCTTTATGGAAGCTGGCTGATTTTCAGTCCATTAATTCCAATGGAATGAAAACCAGGCGGGTTCTATACAGGGTGCGCAATCCGCCCTGGCAGGGTACTCTTCTTCTTCTTAGGCAGTCCCTCGGAACCGAGGATGACTTGCTTCCACACTAAAAATGAGTTCTCAGGTGACTGATGAGTCCAATGCGGGACCTACAGTCTCTGTCACAGGTGGTTGAAGGGACAGGTGGGTGGGGTGCTTGGGTTGACGTGCGCTCCTTCCGCTGTTGGCGCTTGGCTTCCACTTGCTCCCAGCGAAGAGACTCGAGCTGTTTGGCGCCTTCCCGGATGCTTCTCCTCCACTTTGTACAGTCTTGGGCTGGGGATTCCCAGGTGTCGGTGGGGATGTTGCACTTTTTCAAGGAGGCTTTAAGGGTGTCCTTGAAGCGTTTCCTCTGCCCACCTGGGGCTCTCCTGCCGTGTCAGAGCTCCGAGTAGAGCGCTTGTTTTGGGAGTCTCGTATTGGGCATGCGGACGATGTGGCCCGTCCATCGGAGCTGATCGAGTGTGGTCAAAGCTTCGATGCTTGGGATGTTGGCCTGAGTGAGAACACGGACGTTGGTGCGCCTATCCTGACAATGGATTTGCAGGATCTTGCGGAGGCAGCGTTGGTGGTACCTCTCCAGTGCTTTGAGGTGCTTGCTGTACATGGTCCATGTCTCTGAAGCATACAGCAGGGCGGGTATTATTACTGCTCTGGGCAGGGTACTACCCAGGCGGTGAAGACAAAGATTTACTCCAAGGTCTTTCTCACCGCCCCCCTCTGTTATCAAGGAAATCAACTAGATGACTTTTTCAAATTTCATTAAATATTTGTCTTTCATAAAATTTGTCCAAATATTATTTTCAAGTTTTTCATTTACTGGATTTTCCTCCCTCATCATTCAGCCCAACCCCCTCCCCAAAAGTTTAAGAATGTTTATGTTAAAAATTATCCATTTTGTTTAATTTAGTGCATTTTTATATTTCTTAATTATAGATCTTTAATCTAAAAAAATGCAAATTGACACTTGGCTTTCCAACAGACCATCATTTCCCCAAAAGTATTTCAGTAGTCACATTCCCACATCCAACCCCCTGCCTCAGTTCACAGAAACATTCTACACCATCCAACTCCTCACCCTTTCACAGAAATACTCTCTCCTCATCTAGCTTTGTTTCTGTCCCCTCAAATCAACCTAACACACTTCTCTCCTTTAACCCAGGTCAATCTGGAATACCTCCTCCAGCCTACTCCCCTCATCAAGTTGGCACTCTTCTCTCCCCCACCCTCAGTTTAAGCTGGCACCTTTTTCCCCTCTGAGTTCAAGCTGGCAATTGTTCCCCCCATGCCAGTACTCTTCCCCCACCCCCATTAATGCTCCACACACTCTCCCCACTTTCCCTCAGTTAATGCTGACATTCTGCTTCCTCCCACCCCAAAGCACAGCTCCCCTCATCTCTCCTCTCCTCTCCCCTTCATATTTTCAACGTTTATGGGGTTCAACTTGTTTGTCTAGCCTGGACTGCACTGGTGGGGCCTATATAGGACACTTCTTCTTCTTCTTCTTCTTCTTCTTCGGCAGTCCCCCGGAGTCGAGGATGACTTGCTTCCACTCCAATATTGTGGGTTCTGAGGTGACTAATGAGTCCTATGCGGGATCTGCATAGTGGGGCAGGTAGTGGTTGAAGGGACAAGTGGGTGGAGTGCTTGGTTTGTCATACGCTCCTTCCGCTGTTTGTACTTGGCCTCCGCGTGCTCCCGACGAAGAAACTCAAAGTGTTCGGCACCTTCTCGAATGCTTCCACTTACTCAGCATACTGGCTTCCACAGTAACAGCAGGTCCTGATGAAGGATCAGGAGCGAGAACGTCTGGCATAGGACCTACTCTCGCCCACCTCTGACAGGAGTTAGATCCTTACAAGACACTGAGGAAACTCCTGGAAACAGTAACTGGGTATAACCTGGTCTCTGCTATTTCCCTGGGAGTTCCACTGGTCTCCTGCAAAGAGTTACAGCAGAATTCCAGGCCCACTATACCCAAGACGTTTCTCATTCGTTGCATATTCTTTGTCAACAAGATTTTTCTTTCCACAGATGGTACTGGCATCTCTCTTTGTCCTTTACTTTGCCTGAGTGCTGTACCAGTTCATCCATTAGATCCATTAGTAGACGGAGTACATTAAATCAGGCTCAGATGTCTGCAGTCCTGAAGCATTCGTACATTTGCTTTGTGTCAGCTGATGGTACTGACCTCCGACATTTGCTTTGTTTCTTCACATTGCTTCTTCCATTTCCAAATGATCAGAGTGGAATCAGATTTTAAAAAGCCTATGCTGTTTTAGGACTTTCAATTCTGTGTATTTACTACATAGCGTGCACCAATTCATTGCCCAGTTTGGCCCTGAATAAGCAGTACCAAATTTTGCAATAATTTAAACAGATTGCGCCTTTGCTTTAACTTGTTCTTGGAATGTGAGCAATATGGGCAAGGCCAGAATTTATTGCGGAGAGGGTGGTGGGGCTTCATCTTGAACTGCTACAGTACTTGTGCCGATGTTTATTTCACAATGGTGTTGGATAGGGAATTTCAGGAAATTGACCCAGTAACAATGAAGGATCAGTGATATATGTCCAAGTCAGGATGGTATGTCACTAGGAATGGAATTTGCATGGTGTTTCCATGACATTGCTTCTCTTGTTTTTCTTGATGGTAGAAGTCGCAGGAGAGGGAGGTGCTGTTGAAGTAACCATGGCAAGTTGCTGCAGTGCCTCCTGTGTAGCCACAGCGATGGATATTGAATTCAGTGACAGGGGCACCGATGAAGCGGATTACTTTATCCTGAATGGTGTTGAGCATCTTGACTGCAGTTGTGGCTGCACACATCCAGGCGAGTGGCGAGTATTCCATCACACTCCTGACTTGAGCCTTGTAGATGGCGGAGAGTCTTTGATGGGTCAGGAGGGGAGACACTCATTGCACAATACCCAGCCTCTGCCATGCTCTTGTAGCCAGGGTGTTGATATGGCTGGTTCAGTTAAGCTTCTGGTCATTGGTGACCCCCCAAGATGATGAAGTTGGAGGACTCTGCAATGGGAGTGTCATTAAAGATCAGGGGCAGATGGTTGGCATTTTTTTGTTGGAGATGGCCACTGTTCATCACTTCTATGGTGCAAATGTTACCTGCTATTTGTCAAGCTAAGCTTGGAAGTCCTGCTGTAGGCTGGCATGGGCTGGTTCATGATGAGAGGAGTTATGAAAGGAGCTGAACACTGTGGAATCGCCCCACTCCTAATCTGCTAGGCACAATATTGGATCTCAGTTTCTATATAGTGATTCAATCCTTCCATCAATTTTCATTATTTCTTCTACTAATCCCAAAATTAACATATAAACTTATGAATGTTTACTCCATTTCATCCATTCCCCAACTTAGCAAAAAACTGATAGGTGACGAACTCCAAGGTATTACAACACTTGCCTATGACCATTCCAAACAATTGAATTTTCAATATATAATCACCATTGCTGGTCTCACTGCAATGTCTGACCAGCCTTATCCTTGCTGTATTTAATCTGTGTTCAAAATCTTCAACTTAGTACCACTACGTTCTTATATTTCTACGCTTCTTCCATATATTGTGTATATTTTTTGAAAACACAGGTTCAATCCATATCATATGCCCCAATTACTTTTAACAATTGAGGTTGACGTCAAATAAACTAGAAACATATTCCCTACATCAAATTCTCTGACTCAAGCTCGATTCTTAAAAGTGACACGTCACTACGCTGTCACTTGAAATTAAATTTAGTGAAGGAAAATCAATGGCCAAATAAGAAATCAATTTAATATGCAACTGGTGATGATAGCTTGCCTAGACTTTCTGCTTGTTCATAGTAATTTTACTAGTGAACCTTAATAGTTGCTCTTGTCATATGTCAGGGTTATTTTGGAATCAGCGGATGGCCAATTTCAAATTCTATGAGGGTCATTTTAATTTTGTGCGATCATTTAAAATGGGTGATAGCAAATTGGCAGCCCATTTTGCATCTCTTGCGATTTTTATTTCCATTAACTTCAACGGAAATAAAAGTCAGGAAGGATATAAAATGGACTGTGATTCACTATCACCTGCCATTTTACACTATTGCACAAAGTCAAAATTACCCCCTGTAATTTTTATATTTTTCTCTGAATTACCTTTGTTTCTCCACCACCTCTATTTTGTTTTTGGAGAAATATGCAAAAAAGTGACTTCTTGGAACTGGGAGGCATTCCACCAAGTGCTTACCCTATGCTAATAGCAGCATTTTATTGTAACTATTTTATAACAGAACCTGATCCCTGCACTGCTAGGACTAAAGTCTGAGTTGACAACCATTGACGCATTCTTATTGTTCACTAATCCTTCAGCTCTTTTATGAAAATTTATAGTTGCCTTTTTGAATCCTGGATTGCATCTACTCCATTTGTAAAATAGCAATTGACACATCAAAATGATTCATTTCAAACACTAAGGTCTATGGGAAAAGATGGAGAAGCACAGTATAAAATCTGAATTGATTAAAAGTCTCTAATCACACAACATCTGCACTTTCTCCAAGTTTCCCCGTCTTAATATTGAAATTATTAGGACAGTTATAGATGTAATGTTTAGAAAGAGAAGGAAGCACATGAAGAGTTTCCTCAATAGAGCACCATCAATCATTTCCTATTATGTGCATTGTGCTTAAATACACTGGGCTGGATTTTCCTGATCCTGCTTGCCACCTGGACCCCAGCCCAGTTTTCAGGGTCAGTCCTCTTTAGGTGTTCATAACAGGGTTCCAGCGAGATTCCAGTCGATAACTGGGAGTCCGCTGATGATCCCCAAGGAAAATCAGGGCGGTGATGCAGTGGGACTGCCGCTACAGCGCCTGAAGAGGTTGAAGCCACATCAAAGGGGCCACCGGACCCCGAAGAATGAAGCAGCACAGTGACTGAAAGCCTGGGCCATGTCTGAGACCTTCATCGGGTAAGTGATCAGAGGGAGCGGAGTCCTCTCCCTCCATTTTATGCACGTTGGGCCATTCCTGCCGGTACTCCAGGCCAACTGCCATGGTTTACTTGCTGGTCCTGGGGAGATAAGGAACAGGGGCAGATGGGACAGATATAGAGGGGTATATCAGACTGCTGGTGGTTGGGTCATCTGCTCCACCCCCGAATGGCCCAATATGGGGTCTGGTGATTTTTAAGGTATCCCTGGCAGTTACTTAAAACAGGCATTAGGCCCATTGCATATATTAATACTCCTCGTGGCTCAAGAGCAATCCTGAGGCCACTGCATAATCATGTCATAGGCCCCTCAGTTAAATATATTTATTAGGCTCTTGCTTATTTCCGGGGGAGCGCTGTCGCCTAATTCAAGGTCCGCTCGAAACGCGCAACAGGTGGGCTTCTGGCGGAAACTCAGTAATTTTTTGTTTCCAATTTACCATCCTGATAGGGCAGGAGGCTGACAAAAAAACGGCCCCACTATTTCTCCATGGTTTCCACTAAGGTTCCAGCAGGAGTTCGGGGAGAAACACTTCAGAAATTATTGTGAGTGCCTTTAAAAACAATTGTAAAGGTTACTTAATAAAATAAACCACACACAGACGCCCTCGTTAGTCATTTTCTCATTGAAGACGGGAGAAATGAATACCTGTGGCTGACCTAATTTTTTTTTAATAGGTCAACTTGTCCCCTGTTGCTGGATTTTTTCTGTCTGTCATGCCTGTCAGTTTCTAGTACTTGCAGAAGCCCCTGAACAGACTCACAGGGAGAAGCTACTGTCACTCTGCGTAGTTTTAGCACAAGCTTGTAAGCATGACTACATGCACAACAAGTCAGAAGGCCAAACATAGTGACAATCATCCCGGTTTCTTTTCTAATTGATCTTAAAGGAGCACTGCTTTGATGTATTTTGAGAGTGTTTTTCCCTTCATATTTGAAATGATGTGTTGCAAAGGATATGATTACTGCAATATTACAAAAGTTTTTGATTGATTTGCCCAGAATGAAATATTTGTAATCCAAGCAAGATAGTCAGCTTTGGGAAAGAGCCATTTTCCGCAGTGGGCATCTGTCCACCTAAAACTACAGGATGTAAGGATTTTTTTTTTCTTTCTCAATGTCAGGATATCCCACAACTAGAACTCTAAACTTCTCACCATTATTTTGTGGTTATTAATGTTGTAGTTATTTTAACCAGCCATGATCCAGTGCTGACCGAGATTTATTCAAACGTAATTGTTTGCTTTTTGCATTCAAATATATGTTTTTATTATTGCTTTATTCATCAAGGTCAGAAGACAATGAACAGTATGAATAGCAGCCACACAGCTGTTCAATTAAAGGTTCCCGCAGACCTATTTTGCTGTTGCATTAGCTTGAGTCATATTTTCCGCTGACACAATACAGAATTGTTATATTATTATTTCACGTTGACTAATAGTCAGTGAATGTGACACGGTATATGGACCTTTACAGTTATATTGCTACTCAAAGGGGTCCTATTTTAAGATGATCACTATCGACGTGGGATCAGGTAAACCTGGCACCATGGGAAACAATCGAGTGCCCTTGCCCCTTTAAAGGCAGCACTTAATGTTTCAGGAGGTTGACTTACCCAAACTGATATTTAAGATAAACTTAGGTGTCAGCTTTTGCTCAGTGGTAGCACTCTTGCCTCTGAGTCAGAAGGTCACGGGTTCAATCCACACTGCAGGACTTGAGCACATAGGGGAGAAATTTACCCCCCCCCCCCCCTCGCCAGAGATTAGTGGGAGAGGGTCCGGAACCGGGGGGGGGATTAAATTGGAAAAAACACGAACCCAACCTGCTGCAAACGTGCCTACTTCCCGTTTAACTGCGGCGGATTTGAATGTGTCCAAGTAACCTCCTCTGGAGAGGCTGGTTAGTGCTCATCATATTCAAATTAGGGTGCTTTAATGAGAGTTTCACTGTGATGTGAGCTTAACGCCTCCTCCACAGGTTTCCTGATTTGAGAAGCTCAACATTAGAACGGAGGCAAGATTGAGCAGCATTTCATGGGGCTAGTTAAAGGTCAGCAGTCCCGAGATTAATAAAGGTTCAGTGCTCACAGCTGCTTTCTCAGTTCCTTCTAGGAAATGGTTTGGTGACAGTACTTGTTGTGAGAGACTTATTTGTACAGTTTGAAAGTGTGCACACAGAGAACATCACCATGAGTGGCGCCATGGCCATTTTAGATTGGACTTCGGACAAGGAAGACCATCAGCAGCAGCAAGGGCGTGCTGTGGAGGGAGCTGCAGGTGGACAACAGAGAGGGGGGAGCAACAGAGGGGTCGAGTTTGCAGGAGGCACTACCCATGTAACGGTGTACATATAGAGGCTCAGCTTCCTTGACATCTTGGAAGAATAGTGCTTTCGGAGGCTGAGATTGTTATGTCAGGTGGTAGCAGACATCTGCAGCCTCCTAGAAGAAGACCTGCTCCCTGATGGAACTGGTGGCTACAAATTACAAGTGGCTGTGAAAGTCACGACCGCCCTCAAATTTTTGCCTCTGGTTCCTTCTAGGACCCTACATATCGAGGATCTCCCAGTCGGCTGCACATAAATTCATAAAGCAGGGAACAGATGGATTGTCTGCCAGAGCTGGGAATTATGTAAACTGCCCCTGTGATGACAATAGCCAGAACGAGTGGGTACTCACTCGGATTCGCATCTATGGCTAGCTGCCCACAGATGCAGGGTGCCATCGATTGCACACATGTGGCAACCCGAGCACATCCAGATCAACCAGGAGTAGTCATCAACTGCAAGGGATTCCATTCCATTACTGTTCAGCTGGTGTGCAACCACAAGAAAAGGTTCATACAGTTCTGCGCTAGATTCTGGGGTGCTGCCACGATGCTTTCATACTGTGGCAATCCAATATCCCTGACCTGTTCATACATGGAAGCACCTTTAAGGTGTGGCTGCTAGGCGACAAAGGATACCCCCTTCAAACCTGGCTGATGACACCTCTGAGGAATCCCTCCAATGAACAGTCATATGACAACCAGATGTGCCATCAAGCAAGCCAGCGGCAAGCTCAAGATACGCGTCAGGTGCCTGGACAGTCTGGAGGCATCCTTCAGTACTCACCAGCGAAGGTCTCTAGGATAATCGTTGTGTGCTGCGTTCGGCAGCACAGAGCGCAGCAGCGAGGACAAGAGGTGGAGGAGGAACGAGCCTCTGATCACTCATCATCTGCTGAGGATTCCAATGGAGAGTGGGAGGAAGAAGAGGAAGATGAAGATGGGGCACACGATGCCAGACGAGCCACTCACATTGCTGCTCGGGATGCCAGGGAATCCCTAATAGCTCGAAGGTTCAGTTAGTCACTCACACTGGACCAAAGTAACAATCGCATCGCCCGGCCCCCTCTCCACTCCCACCCCACCATCATTGAGACAAAGCAGTCCTGTAACCAACCATCCACCCATTGCATATGCACTAATTGGTCCCCGTCAATTCATGTCTTCACATTTATCACCAAGCAACTGAAAAGGCAAGTTGCCACTCGGCAGGCAACAATGGTCAACATGGAAATTGGTACAAAATAATAAATTTTATGTGAGTTAATAAAAGAAGAAACTTCACAACATAAAATTTTCGCAAACACCCATGTGCATATACTTGGTGAACTAGAAAGCTTTTATTTTCCTTTGCCTACCGCTCCTACGTGGTGCAACCCCTGTGGCTTCGGTAGAGGTAGGCTGCTCTGATCCCTGCTCTGACTTTTGAGATACTCTTGGTCAATGACCTCTGGGTATTGGAGCCCGTGAGGGCCCCGCCAAAGACTGCTTCACCTACACTGTGCAGGGGTAGACTCAGCCATCCGGAGAGGAGGCAGCATGTCGGGTACTGGCTGGGAGGGTGGGCAACGGGTGAAAAGTGGGAGCATTTGAGTGGGGTTCCCACTTCCGTGTCCCCTTTCACCTTCATCCCTTTCCTGGGCCAGCACCACATCATTCCTACCTTTCTGCAAGGGAGCAGCTTGGTGGAGATCAGTGTGGCACTGTAAGGCCACGGATAAGGTATATGTCATCCTGTTTAATGGCATCCGGAGTCTGCATGGCCGTGGTCAGGCCATGCATGAACTCAGTAGATTGCTGCGATTGAAGTTCCACGGAGGAGGCCAGTCTGTCCATGGAAGACATCCTCGCAATGGCCTGCAACATCAATCCACAAATGCTTGAGCTGGACTCCTCCATACTTTCTGCTATTATGGACAGTGTGCTGCTGTCCCTCTATGATTATCTTTTTCATCGATGGCACCCAGAGTTCAGCATCTCTGTCCAGCTGAGCAGAGCTTGGAGAGGAGTGCGCCCCCCGACGCAGACTCTCCACAGCTGTCCCTATCACCACTCTGTTCGTGCTCACTTATGAACTGTGAGTCACCAGGTGATAACCCAACTAACTGTCTAAGAGGACCCACCGAAGTGCGCGTATCTGCGCTGGTGGCTGGTTAGCCTGTGCCCTGTGATGGTGCACCCTCAGAAAGAATCAGCTCCTGTGAGGAATCATCGTCTGCAAGGGCCATGGCTGCTGTTTTTTGCATAGTGGCCCTGGAGGAGAGAAGAGACGGATATGAATTAGTAATGGCAATGTGAAAATGTTGGTAGTGAGCATAATTAAGATGATCATATTTCACTTGGTGCTGAAATCAAGTCAACATGACTGAGTCTTGTATGACATGTGAGTTGCAGATATTTAATGCTGTCACTATGCAGCTGCGAAGTCCCAGTCTTTCCATCTCTGATGGTCAGGGACACTGATCACCATGGCCTCTTCCTCTTCTGATGGCAGCTGCATTATCTGTGGTGGCCAACCTCCGGTCCTCTCCCTCTCCCTTGTATTTTGGGCTCTTTTCTCCTACAAGGGGGAACGACAGACCTATGAGTGTCTGTAAGGCATGTATTTACCCAATAGAGGCAGTGCATTCGGTAAGGGTGACTATAAGACAGATGCATCACGAGTGCCACTGGCAACATTTTAGGATGTGTGTTTAGAATCGAGTGAGCTGACTGAGGTGGCGTCACATTGCATAAGGATTGGGGTGAGTGGCAGTGGTGGATGGATAACTGAGGACATGAGGAAGTGCACAGAGAGTGAACGATGGGTGCTCTTGAAACTTAAGTGGGTGTGAGGAGTGATGTGATGAAACACGCTTGTCAAGACAGAGTGAGAAGGGGCATGTGCACGACAGGATGTAGATAAATCTGCAACTGTCCTCATCTTTCCTGACCTGGTTAGGTCATTAAACCACTTCCTGCACTGGATCCAGGTACGGAGCACAATACTCCTGCTGACCTCCTCGGCCACCTGTAACCACGCCACCTTGGTGACAGCAGCAGGTTTCTTCTTGCCGTTGCTTGGGAATATTACCTCCTTCCTGGTCCTTACTGTACCCAGCAGTACATCAAGTGAGGTGTTGTTGAAACGGGCATAGCCTTTGACCATCCTGACTCCGTTTCTAATGTTTTCCTCTCTAATGAAGCCCTCCCAACTCCTCCAAATACCATGATTGCATTGGCCCTTTAAATAGCCCAGGTGCCCATCACGCCCGCACATGCACATTGGAGACGTGAAACCTGGAATTAAATGATTATGAGCTTTGCAAGTTGAAATCAGACATTCCCACGCGTCACATGATCTTCTGCATTTTGCGCCCACTATCGCCCCCACCCACTCAAAACCCACCTCTACGTTATTATCGGGCCCATAATCTCAGCTGACACTTCAGTGCAGTATTGAGGGAGCACTGCACTGTTGGAAATGCTGCCTCTTGGAGAAGACATTACAAACATAGGAACAATGATGGACATCCATCCAGCCTGTCCCACACAATTGTGATACTTTGTGTATCACAATAAATACACTTCACCCCACCCAAAAGCCATGTGATCTCCTGGGAGAGGCAGAAAAAAGATAAAATCCCAGGCCAATTTGGGGGAAAAAAACTGGGAAATTCCTCTCCAATGCATCTAGGCAATTGAAACTAGTCCAGGAGTTCACATTGGCACTGAATTCCTTGCAGTACCTAACTTTTATACAAGGTGATCTTTGCCCCAGCCAGAAACAGGTCCAGTTCTCGCTTGAAGGAATTCAGCGAATCGGCATTCACCGTACGAGATGGCAGCCTGTTCCAGAGGTCCATCTCCTGACAATGAACCTAGATCTGGCCTTACACAACTTAAAATCATGGAACCTGGTCCTCCTGTGCCATATTCAGAAAAATACACCATTCTATGAAAGAATTCTAGCCTTATTAAAACATGACAAACTGGGTTTGGAAATCTGGAAGCCTCAACAATCTAAAGCTGTAAACAGCATACAGGCTACTGAGATAAGATAAGTTGTTGACACTGAATCAATAACCTTATTGAAACAGGAGGTTGGAAGCTCCTGAAGTCTGAAGCTTTGGAAAGAACACAATGGTACACCCTGTTAAGGTGTCCTAAATTACACTTCAGAAAGAAACACAGAAAATTAAGAAACATATGCCTTCGTAAAAATGACATCAAATGAAACACAGGAGACATGATTCTGTGTTGCAAACAGCTGAGGTAACTAAGAATTGCATGGTGCACCCGGTTGAGGTGTTTTAATTTACACGTCGTAAAAAGACACAAACAGAAGACCTTGGTAAGAATGACATCAAATAGATGCACTTGCTGTTACACTGTTTTTTATGGTGAGCTTCGAACACCTAGGGTAGAGACATAATCCTTAATGCTACCAGCTGAACTGACTGTAAGAATAGCAGGGGTCAGCAGAAAAATGACTAGAGATAATTAGCTTACATCAGCAGAAAACTTCAAAGGAAATACCACTGAAAAAGGATATAAATATTGAACTTTCAAATGGGATGATAGATTCGCTGTAAAGGGGCAAAGCGATTCTCAGGCTTCAGAGGCAAGCTCTGTAAGTCTACAACTTTTTGTATCTCGGGGATCAAGGTATTGTACTGTATTTGATTTTGGTGGATATCCTGGAATAAGACTAAGAACTGTAAAAATGTAACGAAGTTAAGATTTGAGAATAATGATCTCTGATAATAGAATTGTAAGATTTCTGTTTTTGGAACTGTTAATGTTGCGATTGAATCACCAACTGTAAATTACATGTCGGTTCTTTAATAAATCTATATATTTTTAGAATTGTCTCACATAATACTTCTGTATCAAACTCGCGAACTCAATCTCTGTATGCTCTTTGGTGAGGAGTTGCAGAATTCTGAGGGAGTTTTCCGGACCCTCATAATATCTGGAACGTTACAGTCTAGCTAACCTTATTAAAAGTGCTATCTGGAGGATGGTAACATCTTCAGGTTGTTCCTTTCCTTTAGGGAGAGATAGTCTGGACCTTTAGACCCAATTAAGCGTCTTTAGGATTCGGCTACCTCAAACTTTAGTTGAAAGTGAATGTCTGGGGAATACGCCTGATCTGGGGTAGCCCTAAAGGGGCTAGGACTAGTAATTATCCCTTCACTCACTAACCTATTTATTTGGAACAAACTATCAACTGCAACACAATCTATTCCCTTCATCATCTTATACACCTCAATCAGATCACCCCATAGTCTACGCTTCTCTAATGTGTAGAGTCCCAACTCTTTTAGCCTATCTTGATAACTAAGATGCTTTATACAGGGAATGAGTCTAGTGGCTCTCCTCTGCACCCTTTCCAAAGCCTCAATATCGCACACCATCTGAGACCACCAAAACTGGACACCGTATTCCAAGTAAGGCCTGACCAAAGTCTTGTACAAGGACAAAACAGTAATGCCTTGCCTTATAATCAATTGTCCTATGAATGCACCACAACACCCTATTCGCTCTAGCTATCGCTTCACTGCATTGCTCATGAACCTTTAGAGATGTACACACTAGAACGCCCAGGTCTCTTTCTTTTTCCATCTTCTTTAATGCTTTTTCCTGAAGGGTGTACGTATGTTGAGCATTCACCCTGCCCATATGCATAACACTGCACTTTTCCAAATTAAACATCATCTTTGAACACAATGGGAATCAAGGGATATGGGGATAGGGCGGGAAAGTGGAGTTGAGGTAGGAGAGCAGCCATGATCTCATTGAATGGCGGAGCAGGCTCGAGGGGTACGTATGGCCTACTCCTGCTCCTATTTCTTATCTTCTTATGTTCTTATCATTCGCCAGTCATGAGCTCAATCTCCCAACACATCAAGATCTGCCTGAAGTAGTAGAGCATTGTCTACAGCCCTAACACCTGCTCAGATCTTAGTATCCTACATCTAGATCATTAATAAACATAGTAAAGAGCAATGGTCCCAACATCAATCCCTGCGGCTCACCACTGGTAACCGGTCTCCAAACAGATCCAAATCTATCTATAACTATTTTCTGCCTACATCCTTCCAGCCAGTGCTCAATATATTACCACGAATACCAGAGGCTTTGATCTTGTAGAGAAGCTTCTTGTTGGTACCTTATTAAAAGCTTTTAGGAAGTCTACGTAGACAATGTCCACTGGGCTTCCCTCATCCACCACATTAAAGCGAGGACACCACTGGTGACTGGTCTGATGAAAAGTCATCGACCTGAAAAGTTAACTCCGTTTCTCTCTCCACAGTTGCTGCCTGCCCTGCTGAGTATTTCCAGCATTTTTTGTTTTTATTTCATTAAACCGAGGTCCTGTCTACCCTCTTAGGTGGGTGTAAAAGATCCCATGACACTATTTGAAGAAGAGCAGAGGAATTCTCCCAGTGCCCTGGCCAATATTCATCTCTCAACCAAGATCACTAAAACAGTTTAATTGGTCATTTATCTCATTGCGATTTGTGGAACCTTGCTGTGTGCAAATCGGCTGCTGTGTTTCCCTGCATTACAACAGTGATTACAGTGATAAAAGTAATTGATTGGCTGCAAAATTCTTTGAAAGATCCTGAGGAAGTGAAAGGAGCTATATAAATGACAAATTATTTTTGACAAATCAAGTTAAAACTGTACAGTCAGGCAAAATAGTAGCAGGGATTCTACACAGTGCCCATTGGTTGTTGAAGATTGCCAAATGCCTAATAGACTCTGCAAGTCCATGTTCAAGGGCCATCCAGGTGTAAATGATGGCTTTGAAAGTGGGCAAGCAGGTGAATTGATATTTTAACCATCTTGTTTTTCTTATTCCCTACTTGAGGGCAATTTTAACCTGACTTGCTCAACAGAAAACTGGCAGGTGGTCAGTTAAAATCGCCCTGGCTCTGAAAGCCACCATGATTGCAACATCTGCAATTTTAACCTGCTCTCCTTGAGCAGGCAGCAAAGACGCACGCCCAGAGCCAACAGGGTCCTTCTTTACATATGCATGTTGCAGCCTGATGATATCATTGAGAGCCAACTGTAATTTTAACTCTGGCCTGAGAGGAGATGAATTAACACCCAGGGCTTTCAGCTGCTGCCTTCTTTTTAGAGCGACCTATTTAATTCCAGTAGAATAAATGTTCTCTGAAACAAAATAGCTACGGGCTTTTTAAGTGCTCTTGCGGAGTTCAGTGTCTGATTCCCTGTTAAATGGGCCAGTGCTGATACATTAGAGAGAAACCATTGAAGAGTCATCATTAAAGGATGCACAGTGTTCTCACTGTGAATAGCTTTGAGTTTTCCTTTCTTGCTTTCCTATATTGGGTCACAATCACCGACCAAAAAACATTATTCTTCAAAAGACAGAGTAAAGCCTATTGCTAAAAGTTCATGATCAGGGGCTAAATGCTGAAAAAATATGAAGTGTATAAGTGCCACCTGAATCCTCGAAAGTCAGAGATCAATAGGTATTCTGCAGTACCATTAACTCACAGAGCTCACCAGAATGGAGTCACTATATGTATAGAAACACTGTAGACAGATAACAGTGTTTTTTCTAAATTACAGTAAAACTTTATCTGCTTTCTGGTTGATTTCGATGAGAAAACAGGGAACTTTACCTTGTTCATTCTGTCCCTGCTTTTCAAGGGCTTAGACCAGTTCCGATTAAGCAAGCTATATAAAAATGGGTTCTGACGAAGGGTCATTGACCTGAAACGTTAACTCAGTTTCTCTCTTCACAGATGCTGCCTGACCTGCTGAGTTTCTCCAGCATTTTCTGTTTTTATTTCAGATTTCCAGCATCTGCAGCATTTTCTTTTTGTACATAAAAATGGAGGTTGGTTTAGTTATCCATACCATTTCTATAGTAGCACCAAATATCATAGAAACAAACTTTACCAAAAAAAATCATTTATAAGGATTTAATTTATCTATTTAAATTGCATCCATTTTTTGTTAAACCATTAAATAGCTTCCTTTGGCATTGCTCATCAGTAATCTGGAGTCTGAAGCAGTGTTGTGATTTTTAATGATAAAATGGAGAAGTGTTTAACCTATGCTATCTCTTTAAAGTCACTGATCTGATATTCATTGTAAGGAAGTAGTCTAAATAGACACACACTGTGGCCAATTACAGATTGATTGCTAGTACGACAAGATTCTGTAGATTGGCAGGTTCTAGTAAGTCCCTGGTTTCTGCCTTTGGGGAGAGGTCAGGTTAACACAATCAAAAATCCAATAGAAAGTGGCTTATTTTATTTTCTTTCAAACACTGTTTTTCAAGACTAGTCAATCTCCTGTGGTATACACATTAAGCTGGAAAATATGATCGCTCGCTTACCTGTCTGCTGACTTTGTGTTGCTGCTTCTCTCACCCTAACTGTTTCTGCTTCTATCTCTGTCCTCTTTTGCTTCCCTCTTTCTTTTCAGGTGGGAGATAGCATAGTGTCATAGGAAAAGGAGCCATCAACAGCTGTAGGCTGCATTTGGGCTGGGGTTGTTGGGAAAATGTGGCTCCCTTTCCGTCCTTTTCCCAAATCACTAATACTGCACCCCCGCCACCACCACCAATCCCCATGCTCTAATAATATTCCTTACCATTAGCTATTTTACAAATATCTCCTCACTCCAAACATTACTTGCTCATCCTGAAAATTGGTGTAAAATTAAATGAAGACACTCTTTTGCTCTCACTGTCTCTCTCCCTCAGCTTAATGGCCATTTTAAAGTTTATGGAACACAAAGCAAAAGCTACAACAGGTGTGTAATCAGAACATTGTCATTTGTTCTCATTCACAGACACACAGGCCTCGGTTTTTACACGGAGGCAGGGAGGGTGCCGGGTGCCCGGTAGCAGGTGATGAACCTGGCAAGGTCAGGGACGTGGAGGCCCTGCCGATCTAACGACATACTAGCAATTCTCCCATGGTACTACACACGGTAAGTCCAGTTTTATAAGAACAGGAGCATTATGTCATGCACAATATAGAATCATAGGATGCTACAGCATAAAAACAAGCAATTCGGCCCATCAATACTGGTTCCATGAATATCCCCATTCTCAATTATGGCGGAGCCCAGCACGTAAATGAAAAGGACACGGTTGAAGTGTTCGCAACCATCTTCAGCCAGATGTGCCGAGTGGATGATCCTTCTCGGCCTCCTCCTTAGGTCCCCACCATCACAGAAGCCAGTCTTCAGCCCATTCGATTCACTCCACATGATATCAAGAAATGGCTGAGCGCACTGGATACAGCAAAGGCTACAGGCCCTGACAACATCCGGTTGTAGTACTGAACAGCAGTGCTCCCAAAGTAGCCGTGTCTGTATCCAAGCTGTCCCATTACAGTTACACCACTGGCATCTACCCGACAATATGGAAAATTGCCCAGGTATATCCTGTCCACAAAATGCAGGACAAATCCAACCCAGCCAATTACCATCCTATCAGTCTACTCTCAACCATTAGCAAAGTGAAGGAAGGAGTCATCAACAGTGCTATCAAGCAGTATTTACTCTCAATAACCTGCTCACCGATGCTTAGTTTGGGTTCCACCAGGACCACTCGGCTCCAGACCTTGATCCAAACAAGGACACAAGAGCTGAATTCCAGAGGGGAGAGGAATGTGATTGCCCTTGACGTCAAGGCAGAATTCGATCGAGTGTGGCCCCAAGGAACCTTAGTTCCAGTCAATAGGGATCAGGTGAAAAACTCTCCAGTGGCTGAAGTCATACCTCGCATAAAACGAAGCTGGTTGTGGTTGTTGGAGACCCCAGGACATCACTGCAGGACTTCCTGAGCCCAGAGTCCTAGGCCCAAATATCTTCAGTTGCTTCAACAATAACCTTTCCTCCATCATAAGGTCAGAAGTGGAGATGTTCACTGATGATTGCACAGTGTTCAGCTCCATTCGCAATTCTTTAGATAATGAAGTAGTTCATGCCCGGAGGCAGCAAGATCTGGACAACATCCAGGCTTGAGGTGATAAGTGGCAAGTAACATTCACGCTACGCAAGTGTCAGGCAATGACCATCTCCAACAAGAGAGAGCCTAACCACATTCCCATGTATAAATCAAGAAATAATGGGGGCTTGTAAGAAAGGTATTGCAATAATCATGGGCGATTTTAATTATCATATAGATTGTACAAATCAAATTGACAAGGGTAGCCTTGAGGATAAGTTCATAGAGTGTATTCGGGATGGTTTCTTAGAGCAATACGTTGAGGAACCAACTAGGGAGCAGGCTATTTTAGATCTGGTAATGTGTAATGAGACAGGATTAATTAATGATCTCATAGTAAAGGATCCCCTAGGAAAGAGTGATCATAGCATGGTAGAATTTCAAATTCAGTTTGAGGGTGAGAAACTTGGGTCTGAAACTAGTGTCCTAAACTTAAATAAAGGCAATTACAAGGGTATGAGGACAGAGTTGGCTAAAGTGGACTGGGAAAATAGATTAAAGGGTAAGACGGTAGATCAGCAGTGGCAGACATTTAAGGAGATATTTCATAAATCTCAGCAAAGGTATATTCCAGTGAGAAAGAAAGGCTCTACGAGAAGGATGCATCATCCATGGCTAACTAAGGAAGTTAAGGATGGTATCAAATTGAAAGAAAAGGCATACAATGTTGCGAAGATTAGTGGTAGGCCAGAGGATTGGGAAATTTTTAGAAACCAGCAAAGGATGACTAAAAAAATTATGAAGAGGGAGAAAATAAAGTATGAGAGTAAACTAGCAAATAATATAAAAACAGACAGTAAGAGCTTCTACAGGTATATAAAAAGGAAGAGAGTAGCTAAAGTAAACGTTGGTCCCTTAGAGGATGAGACTGGGGAATTAATAATGGGAAATAGAGAAATGGCAGAGACTCTAAACAATTATTTTGGATCGGTCTTCACGGTAGAAGACACTAAAAACATCCCAATAATAAAAGATAATCAAGGGGCTATAGGGAGGGAGGAACTTAAAACAATCTCTACCACTATAGAAAAAGTACTAGGCAAACTAATGGGGCTAAAGGCCGACAAGTCCCCTGGACCTGATGGCCTGCATCCTAGGGTCTCAAATGAAGTGACTGCAGAGATAGTGGATGCGTTGGTTGTAATCTACCAAAATTCCCTGGATTCTGGAGAGGTCCCAGCAGATTGGAAAACCGCAGATGTAACGCCACTATTTAAGAAAGGAGGGAGACAGAAAGCAGAAAACTATAGGCCAGTTAGCCTAACATCTGTCATTAGGAAAATGCTGGAATCCATTATTAAGGAGGTAATAGCAGGACATTTAGAAAAACATAAGACAATCAAGCAGAGTCAACATGGTTTTATGAAAAGGGAAATCATGTTTGACAAATTTGCTAGAGTTCTTTGAGGATGTAACAAACAGGGTAGATAAAGGGGAACCAGTAGATGTAGTGTATTTGGATTTCCAGAAGGTATTCGATAAGGTGCCACATAAAAGGTTACTGCACAAGATAAGAGTGCACTGGCTGGGCGTGATATATTGGCATGGATAGGGGAGTGGCTAACTAACAGAAAACAGAGAGTCGGGAAAAATGGGTCATTTTCCAGTTTGCAACCAGTAACTAGTGGGGTGCCACAGGGATCAGTGCTGGGGCCTCAACTATTTACAGTCTATATTAATGACTTGGATGAAGGGATGGTGTGTACTGTAGCCAAATTTTCTGAAGATACAAAGATACGTGGGTTAGCAAATTGTGAGGAGGACACAAAGGGCTCAATTTTCACCGGCCCGTGGAGGCAGGTTTGGAGGCGGGAGTGGTGTGAAAATAGCAGATTCGAGGGTCTCGAACCCATCCCGCCCCCAACCCGCCTCCATGCCAGTTTCCCAGGAGGCGGGTTGGGGGCGGGATGGGTTCGAGACATGCAGTTTTTTGCCTAATCCCTATTTTTGGCCCTGAAGTGTGGGCTTCCCGACAGGTCCGAACCATGCCGATTTAGCGAGGCGGACCGTCGGTCTGGAGGGCTTGGAGGGGTCGAGATGTCCGGTGTGCAGGGGAGTGATGGGTGCATGAGTGCAGAGGTAAGTGTGTTTGGTGTGTGTAAAGTGTTTTAAGAACTTTTACTTACCTTAACTTTGTCCTGCAGGCTAGCTTCCTTAAGGTGTCGGGAGTCCCTCACATCCACGGCACAGAAAGCAGAATGGCCGCAGAGCTGTCAAAAGCTGCAGTCTCTGCTTTCTGTGCTGGATTGATTTCTAACTGAGTCTAAGTACAGGGACTCAAGTTAGAAATCATATTGTCAGTGTTTGACAGCTTCACAGAGCTGTCAAACGCTGAAATTTCATCTGTCAAAAGCTCTTGACAGATGAAATTTCAATGGCTGATGTCACCTGTATCCAAGGGACCCTTGATTGGCCTGCTAAGCCCACTGGGCGGGCTTAACAAGGTCAATCAAGGGAAAATACAGTGGGTTGGCCACAAGTCGATGGAGGCGGGACTACAACCCAAAAAGTGGGAGTCCCGCCTCCATCACGTCCCCATTGACAAAATCCAGCCCAAAGAGTCTGCAAAGGGATATAGATAGGTTAAGTGAGTGGGCAAAAATTTGGCAGATGGAGTATAATGTGGGAAAATGTGAGGTTATCCACTTTGGAAGGAAGAATGAAAAAGCAAATTATTATTTAAATGGAGTGAGACTACAAAATGCTGCAGTACAAAGGAATCTGGGGGTCCTAGTACATGAAACACAAAAAGTTAGCATGCAGGTACAGCAAGTAATTAGGAAGGCTAATGGAATATTGGCCTTTATTGCAAGGGGTATGGAGTATAAAAGTAGGGAAGTTTTGATGCAACTTTACAGGGCGCCAGTGTGGAGTGCTGTGTACAGTTTTGGTCTCCGTATTTAAGGAAGAATATACTTGCATTGGAGGCAGTGCAGAGAAGGTTCACTAGGTTGATTCCTGGGATGAAGGGGTTGATATATGACGAAAGGTTGAGCAGGTTGGGCCTATACTCATTGGAGTTTAGAAGAATGAGAGGTGATCTTATTGAAACATATAAGATTATGAGGGGGCTTGACAGGGTAGATGCTGAGAGGATGTTTCCCCTCATGGGGGAATCTAGAACTAGGGGGCATAGTTTCAGAATGAGGGGTCGCCCATTTAAGACGGAGATGAGGAGGAATTTCTTCTCTCAGAGGGTCGTGAATCTTTGGAATTCTCTACCACAGAGAGCTGTGGAGGCGGAGTCATTGAACATATTCAAGGCGGAGATTGACAGACATTTGAACTACAAGGGAGTCAAGGGGTATGGGGAGAGAGCGGGAAAGTGGTGTTGAGGCCAAGATTGGATCAGCCATGATCTTATTGAATGGCGGAGCAGGCTCGAGGGGCCGATTGGCCTACTCCTGCTCCTGTTTCTTATGTTCTTACGTCATTCAATGATATAACCATCACCGAATCACCCACCATCAACATCCTGGGGGGGTCACCATTGACCAGAGACTCCACTGAACTAGCCACATAAATGCCGTGGCTACTAGAGCAGGTCAGAGGCTGGGAATTCTGCAGCGAGTGGCTCATCTCCTGACTCCCCAAAGCCGCTCCACCACCTATAAGCCACAATTCAGGAATGTGATAGAATACTCTCCACTTGCCTGGATGAGTGCAGCTGCAACAATACTCAAGAAACTCAACACCATCCAGGATAAAGCTTGATCAGCACCCCATCCACCAGCTTAAACATCCATTCTCTCTGCCACTGGCGTACTGTGGCTGCAGTGTGTACTGTCTACAGGATGCATTACACCAAGTCACCAAGGCTTCTTCAGCAGCACCTCCCAAACCCGCGACCTCAACCACCTAGAAGGACAAGGGCAGCAGACGCATGGGAACATTGCCACCTCCAAGTCACACAGCATCCTGACTTGGACATACATTAATTTGGCCTATGCTGTAAAGTGTATGTTTGGATGCTGGGTGAGGAGAGAATTGGGCCTGGGCTGGTCAAATTATTGACTTACTGACATTCAGTGTTCAGGCTGACACATGAAAAATGTAACATGGACAAAGAAACAGAAAGCTGCCAATGTCTGTGGACCATACTGCAGCATGAGGAGAAGATACAAGGAAAATACCAGCGGACTTTTGGGAAATTGTCAGATTTACCTCTGTATGATGCTTGAACACATTGCTGTATATTCTTATCTTTTTGTATACTTTTCCAGAAAGAGAAGAAAAACTTGTGCAAAGAGATGCTGGAGTAAGTACGTTCCTACCGTAGTTCTCATCCAGCTTGAAGAGAATTAGGTGGATTGCAATTTGAACAAAATGAAAGACTTCTGTGGCAAAAACATTTAAAATTCAGTACTCAGCAGTTTCACCGTACCCTTGTGTAAGGAAACAGGTCCTGCTTGGTGGCGTCTCAAAGATTTTCTAACATAACCCTTCGAGTGTGCAGCGGATGAAAAGTTCTGGTCACAGAAACTGCCCAGCTCTAGTAGGGTGGGAACCACCAAGGTAGCCCCACACAGGAAGTGAAGTATGGGATGATCTGAACACAGCACAGGAAGTTTGAAGCCTGATTGACTTCTGCCTGCACACAGAAACACTGTTAGAAATGCAGACAGCTGGAACGTATGAGTGTGTTGAGATAAATATGGATGCGTTACACGCATATATTAGGAGTTGATGCCTTTCCAAATATGGGCAAAACCTCTTAATTTTTGACAGTCATGGCTTAAATTCTGGAAAAGCCAGTTTAACTTATGAGGCCATTTTTGAGTCAAGAGAATTTGGCCCCAGTTCCAGGCGGGTGGGCAGCGGTGAGAGTTAGAAAGCCTTCCGCTGCTCCAGAAATGAGGCCCGGGTTATTTTAACTCCCAGGCCTCATTTCAATCCTGCTTACCGACTTCCCACACGGTCCGGGCGGGACATCGGCAGGAAGCGGCGGACAATCATGCGAGCTAGGGACCGCCCACCAACACCAGGCAGGTTGCAGTATCGGCTACCAGGGCCATGGCACAGGGATCTCACAATCAGGATGGGGAGGGGGCGAGTCTACAACAGGGGAGGCCTAAGCTTCCTTTGCAGAGCTCGGAGGAGCACTCCTGCTCCTCCTGGCCCTAGATGTAAAAAACCTACCTGTTTGGGCCTCGATCCCTTTTCCTGCTGTCTTCACCTGACAGGAAAGCCACCACAGATTCCCGCTCAGGCCATTTGGTTAAAATTGCAGTAGGGTCCCGATGACGTCATCAGGACCCGACAGGTAGAAATAAAAAAGGACCCCATTGGCTTTGGTCGGGTGTCCTCTCTGCCTGCTCAGATGAGCAGGTTAAAATTGGAAACAGTCAGCTCCAGGGCAAATAAGTAACCTGGGGTGATTTTAACTGTCCATCAAATCAGTTTCTGCCAGGCGCGCAGGGGTTAAAAAAAAAATTAAATCTAAATGTTAACTCTGGTAGCAAGACTGCAAATTGGCAATACAGTGTGGTAAGCTTTCCTGGCATAGCTTGTTAGCTGTGCAGTCTGAAATAGAAAGAATATTGTGCCTTTCAGAACCTCAGGACATTCCAAAGTGCTTTACAGCCAATTAAGTACTTTTGAAGTGTAGTCACTGTTGAAATATAGGGAAACTGCAGCAACTAAAATTGCACACACTTAGATCCTACAAACAGCAATTAAACTAGTTTTAGTGATGTTGGTTGAGGGATAAATGTTGGTCAGGACACTGGGATAACGCCCCTGCTCCATTCGAATAGTGCCATGGAATCTTTTATGTCCACCTGAGAGGGCAGAAGGAACCTCCGAAGTGCAACACTTCCTCAGCACTGCACTGGTGTGTCAGCATATAATGGCCCAGAAATTTGACTCGGAGGCTTGCCGCGGGGGTAAGGATCGCCCGCGATATCACATACCGCGTCTGCCGTCCTTGTTTGCCCCCGCAGGAACTTCGGGTCCTGGGCCTCTCCCTAGTGCCGGCGCGCAGTGTGTGCGTGTCCCAGGGGCGCAGTTAGTGCGATGCGACCCCTGGGATCACGTGGGCCATGGAGAGCCAATGGCAGCAGACCATCTTTCATGCATAGATTTGACAGGAGACCTGTCAAATCTTTGAATTGAAATCGGCCCCAAAAGAACAGCTAAACCTCAAATAAATTTTTTTAAAAACCATCACATTAATAAAATAACTATAGTTAAATAAATTAACCACTTTAAACAAAAATTTAAATTTTTGAAAAAATTAAAAAAAAATTTAAAAGTTATAAAAATAAACTTACCTTTCTTTAAAGTCTCTAAAAAAGATAAACCTGTTGAAAAAAAATTAAAATTATACTTAATTAACTACTTACCTTGTTCAAAAGTGGTCTTACGCCTCCTTTTTACTTGTGTAGAATCTTCCATACTTACCCTCGCATTGAAACCTGAAAAAAAACCTAAGTGTGCTGCGTGCGCGCAGCCTCTAGTGCGCACGCGGTTCACCTAGGAACCACCCCCTTCGCCATACCGGAAGTGCCGGTTTCCCGCGCATGCGCAGTGCATGCAGGAAACCGGCACTTCGGGAACGAATACGGGTGAGTACGCACTGAGTACTCACCCGTTCTCGGCCGAATTTTTGGGCCAATATGTGCTCAAGTCTCTGGAGTGGGACTTGAACCCACAACCTTCTGACTCAGAGGCGAGAGTACTGCCACTGTGCTGAAGAAGTGGTATATTTTCCTGTCTTATTAAAAGAGACTAAGGCCTGGAGATTGCGCTGGGTTTTTTCGGCGTAATTTCTCCAAACTCGGCAAAACCAGCGCAAAAGATTGCGGAATTTTAAGGGCAAATTGCATTCAGCACAAATCAAGTTTCCGTGATCTTTTGCACTAGTTTAAAAAACATCACGCTAAAAGCTGCCCCCAGGGTGAATTAATCACCATTGGGAGGTTCCAGTAATTGCGCCCATTTGCAGGCCTGTGAGGAGGCTCTAAAAATTCAGCTGGATCTTTTGAGCGCAAAGACAAAAGGTTTTGAATGTATTTTTGTTTAAAATTTCCTAAGGAACTGACCTACTGTACACCAATATAACTAGAAAATAGTGTTGTATATTTTTTAAAAGTCATTTTCAGTCATTTAAAATCGGGTTACTCACAGGTGGTGGATTGACACTGATTAAAAATAACGCTGCCCGATTGCGCTGGTTCATGGCAGATTGTGCGTTCGGTGCTATGCAAATGAGTTTGAGCGGGAACTCGAGGGAAGAAAACACTTTTCAAAACGGGCGCAATTTGCATCGAAATCGCCGATTGCGCTCAAAGCTGAAACTCTACCCCTAAATCCTTTCATGAAAGGTACTTACAATCTGTTCCAGTGCTGTAAATCTGTCATGATAATGAAATTATATTTCACGTACCGACCTTTCTAGTTTTTCCATATTTGTTGGTTCAATTATCTCAGGTTGGAAGCAATGTAGTACGATGTTATTGTGGAGTTATTACCTGTAGAATTCGCAATATAATCGCGATTTTATAAATAAGGAGAAAACACATAGTTTCGTTCAAACAGCTTTATTTCAGCAGAATGCTGTCAGGTTTTCAAAGTGGACACAAGCAGCCTGTAAAATGGCCGCCACGCCTCGTGGCAGAACATTCTAGACTTTTCGATAAGCAGACAAGATGGCGTTCCAATAAACATTTGTGCGAGATCGGACAAGACTCAGCACATTTGAGATAAATCACAAGACATAATGGGTTTGCATTTTACACATAAATACTGGAATCGGTCTCCCAGGTGCGAATAAGGGCTATTGTACCAAGCGATCAAGAACCCATCCAAAGACATTAATATGCAAAATCCCCACGACTCTACGATGAGAGAGCCGTTTGCGGGTAGTTACAGAAACATTTGGAAGCCCCAAAAGCCCTCCAGGGAGAATACTGACCGGTTACACAATGGGAGAAGTATTAACGGGTACTCAGGCAGTTACGAGTATCACCGAAACCCATTAAACGGAGATCACCCTATACAAGAAATTTGAGCGCCAAAACCCTAACAAAAGAAAAGACATTAAGATTGGGCGGGAAAAGAGGAATCACAGCACTATAACTGTAAGCTCCAACCGTCCATCTTTCTCTTATCCTCTTATCCTCTTGCCGCCTTGCTCTTGACTCTTGACTCTTGCTGCTCGACTTGCTAGAAGACTATCGAACTTTCTGATCCGCCAGGATCAGCCTCGTGGCTTGCCGCGAAGATCTGTGTGGAACCGGGGCTGTGAAGCCTTGAAACGGGCACACCATCCCGAGAAGTCGGTAAACGGTGTTGGAACCGAAGGCCCGAGATGAGATGAGATGAGATGAGATGAGATGAGAAGAGAAGAAGACGACCATACGTATCGCCACGGTCAGTAAGCCCCGACCGTGCCTGTAGGTCGAATAGACACTTTCTTTGCCCAGGAAGACTATCTTTTGAGTTCTACAGAACTGGCATCGGAAGACCATTCTTCGAATTTTATCGCATCGGGGCGAGGGCACAGGAAGACTATTTTTCGAGTCGTGTCGGAACTCCGAGGACAACACAGATCTTCATGACAGCAGACGGTCCAGCCTGCTAGCCGGAGCAGAAACGAGTAAACAAGTGGGGTACAGAGACCCCTGATCAACACGTGGGTGATCAGGTGCTGCGGTAAAAACATCCGAGCAGAGTTTTCGGAATTCTCCGAGTTATCACGAGTGGTGAGCATGAATCTCGATCCTACAAATCTAGTTTAGAGCAGGTATTGATAGGGGAGGGTTTAAGTTTTAAGGATAACTGTAATGTGTGCCCCCATTTACGATGTGTCGTTCGTTCCTCGTTTCCCTAAAATTAGTTACATAACTGCGTGTAAGATTGTACTGTCATTAATCTGTGCTTATGACATGTATTTCGTAATCTTGATTAATATGCAATAAAGATTTTCCATTTCGTACCATTCAACCGGGTCTACCTGAGTTTTCTCTCCATTATTGCTCTCGCATCTAAGTCCAGTGTCAGAACCGTAAGGGCGAGTGGGTCGAACCACTCACAGGTGTCTAGTGCTCCCAGACTGGCTGGAGACCAGAACAGGCAACAAGGCCTAACCTCGCACTAGCACCCAGGCTGAGCACAGAGCCACAGGCGGTGTCACACACGCAAAACCCTTACATACCCATGTAGTTCCAAGAAATGCATTCTGGGGTGATCTCGTCACAGCACAGGAGGTTTGAATCCTCACTGATTTCTGGATGTAAACGCTAACACAGGACGTGCCTGTAACGCTGTCTGTGTAAAACACAGACACCTGTCATCTATATCTTCCGAATAACGTTGCAACGAATTCTGCTATAAGAAATAACTCAATGTGTTCCCAATCTGCAACTTAATTTGTGTGAGGAGTTAGAACACTCCTGCAATGATTAGATCCCTTCAGATACACATTAATCAGTTGAACCTATACAAATCAATAAGGTGTAACAGAAAGTAGGATCCATAAAGTACTATTACCAGGATTGTTTTGTCTTTAAAGCCGTTTTGTTATATGTACTGAGGTTGCTAATTGGTTTTCAATAATGTGTTGCAGTAACTAGATCAAACAGTCTATTTGAACCCTTACAGAATGATTTTTAGCTAAATTTCAACCCAATTTTAATCTGGTTCAAACATATTCTTTTCTGAATCTCACAGAACTTATTCTTGTGATGTTCAACATAATAGATCCAATGACATGAGAAAACTATTGAAAAACGACAGCATGAATGTAATGCATTTTCCAAGCTCCATGCATTTCCAAAGTAAGATACCACAGCTTTTCAACAATACATGACACAGTATACGTAACAAGTGTGCTATTTTGTCAGAGAGACAAACTAATATTTCCACAACATTCCCAAGCCATTACGTGAATAAAAACTCAGTGATAAGAATGGCTTCAATATTTTTAATGACATTAAAATGGAGCACGTTGCTCACAGATTTTCAGTTATTGCGTAGAGTCAGCTCCAAGCTTTAAGGTTACGGCTCAGAGAAACAGTCATTATTCGGACCAATTATTGATTCACCTGTAAGTTGCAGACTATGCCAAGCTGTACTTTAACTAAAATAGACTGTTGTGTATGATCAAAGGGTACTTATTGTGTTGTCTATAAGAGCAAATGAATTGGCTAAGCTTATTTTAAGTAAACAAGGAAATTGTTTCCTGTTTTAGACCGTAAATCACAGCTGGTTGCTGTGTTCCAAGAATACAAGGAAGTGAAACAATGGGTGTAGAGCAAAACAAAGATTTAGTTTACTTCATTGGTGCTTGGGTTTAGTTGTGCAAACGCAACAAAAATCAGACAATACTCCAGATGTAAACACAAGTACTTGATCGTTCTTAACCAACTGATTGCGGTAGACTTTAATGGCACAAAATGATAGAATAAAGTTGACAGCTTTTGCAACTGCTGTATAGTGGGGGAAGACGTGATGGGCAAGGCTGAAAGGAAGGAAAAGCTATGCCGTGGACAAGCATTGGATTGGTGCTGCACCCAAACCCTTGTTTGATATCGGGCGAAGTGGACATGCTGCGACATGAGCAAAATGACCAGCCTAGTTGGATGGGACGACACTGATCTTCACCAGTTCTGGTTAGTTTGCTCTGTGAGCCAACTTGTCTCAGCTGTTCTAATTGAGGTTGTTCCACCATTTTAAAACAGCCCTTTTTTCTCATTACTTCAAAACATGCATTGAATTACATTCTCTCAATTTCAATTAGGATTTCCAAGGCTTATAGCATTCTGTTATGCTATTAAATTAGTTTCATTTTTTGTGGATGCAATGGTTTTCATTTATTTATAATTACAATTATTTATTCTCAATCATGCTACGCCGATTTACACCAATATTCAAATTACCTACTGAGGGTCAGCTGCATCATAATCAAATCGGATATCTGCCAACCACACAATATCTGCCGGTCTCCTGCTATTAGTGAATTCATCTTGATTCAAGATTTCAGCCTAAAAGAGATGGAACACATTAATAGGAGGCAGAAGAACAAATTAATTACATGATTAGTTAATAATGGACCGGAATTTGCGGTCCCGATGACGGCGAACTGGCAGCGTTCACCGTCATTCCGCCTTTGAAACTCACCACAACTTCAGGACTTAGCGCACGCGCAGCCTAACGTGGATATCCTGAAGTTGCGGTCTATCATTCACTGCTTCTCCACAGGCTGCGCTGTGCCCCCCGCACCCCCCTACCTCCCCCCGCCAACCCCACAGAACCGGCAATCAGTGAAACCTCTCAAATCAGGGAAACTGCCAAAAACTTCGGCTCTTCCACAGTAAGCACGCTGTTAAATAACCCACCAAAAGTTAGACCCAAAGGGATTTGGTGTAACTGGGGTTTTAAACAAAATTAGGGCTCATGGGATTGGGGGTAATATATTAGCATGGATTGAGGATTGGTTAACGGACAGAAAACAGAGATTAGGAATAAACGAGTCATTTTCAGGTTGGAAGGCTGTAACTAGTGGGGTACTGCAAGGATCAGTGCTTGGGCCTCAGCTATTCACAAGCTACATCAATGATTTGGATGAGGGGACCAAATGTAATATATCCAAGTTTGCTGATGATACAAAGCTGGGTGGGAATGTAAGTTGTGACGAGGATGCAAGGAGGCTTCAAGGGGTTATAGACAGGCTAAGTGAGTGGGCAAGAAAATGGCAAATGGAACATAATGTGGAGAAATGTGAAGTTATCCACTTTGGTAGGAAAAATAGAAAAGCAGAGTATTTTTTAAATGGTGAGAGATTGGGAAATGTTGGTGTTCAGAGGGACCTGGGTATCCTTGTACATGAATCACTGAAAGTTAACATGCAGGTACAGCAAGCAATTAGGAAAGCAAATGGTATGTTGGCCTTTATTACAAGAGGATTTGAGTAGAAGAGTAAAGACCTCTTACTGCAATTATATCGGGCCCTGGTGAGACCACACCTGGAGTATTGTGTACAGTTTTGGTCTCCTTACCTAAGGAATATACACTTGCAATAGACAGAGTGCAATGAAGGTTCACCAGGCTGGTTCCTGGGATGGGGGGTTTGTCCTATGAGGAGAGATTGAGTAGACTAGGCCTATATTCTCTAGAGTTTAGAAGAATGAGAGGTGATCTCATTGAAACATACAAAATTCTTACAGGGCTTGACAGGGTAGATGCAGGGTGGATGTTTCCCCTGACTGGGGAGTTTAGAACCAGGGGTCACAGTCTCAGAATAAGGGGTCGGCCATTTAGGACTGAGATGAGGTGAAATTTCTTCACTCAGAGGGAGGTGAATCTTTGGAATTCTCTATCCCAGAGGGCTGTGGAGGCTCAATCGTTGAGTATATTCAAGACAGAGATCGATAGATTTTTGAATATTAAGGGAATCAGGGATATGGGGATAGTACAAAAAAGTGGAGATGAAGTAGAAGATCAGCCATGATCTTATTGAATGGCGGAGCAGGCTCGAAGGGTCAAATCCTGTCAAGTCCTGTAAGAATTTTGTATGTTTCAATGAGATCACCTCTCATTCTTCTAAACTCTAGAGAATATAGGCCTAGTCTACTCAATCTCTCCTCATAGGACAATCCCCTGATCCCAGGAACCAGTCTAGTGAACCTTCGTTGCACACCCTCTATGGCAGGTATATCCTTCCTTAGGTAAGGAGACCAAAACTGTACACAATACTCCAGGTGTGGCCTATATAATTGCAGTAAGACGTCTTTACTCTTATACTCAAATCCTCTTGTAATAAAGGCCAACATACCATTTGCTTTCCTAATTGCTTGCTGTACCTGCATGTTAACTTTCAGTGATTCGTGTACAAGGACACCCAGGTCCCTCTGAACACCAACATTTCCCAATCTCTCACCATTTAAAAAATTATCTGCTTTTCTATTTTTCCTACCAAAGTGGATAACTTCACATTTCTCCACATTATATTCCATTTGCCATGTTCTTGCCCACTCATTAGCCTGTCTATATCCCCTTGAAGCCTCCTTGCATCCTCGTCACAACTTACATTCCCACCCAGCTTTGTATCATCAGCAAACTTGGATATATTACATTTGGTCCCCTCATCCAAATCATTGATGTAGCTTGTGAATAGCTGAGGCCCAAGCACTGATCCTTGCGGTACCCCACCAGTTACAGCCTGCCAATCCGAAAATTACCCGTTTATTCCTAATCTCTGTTTTCTGTCCGTTAACCAATCCTCAGTCCATGCTAGTATATTACCCACAATCCCATGAGCCCTAATTTTGTTTAATAACCTCTTGTGTGGCACCTTATCGCATGCCTTCTGAAAATCCAAATACACCACATCCACTGGTTTCCCCTTATCTATTCTGCTAGTTACAACCTCAAAAAACTCTAACAGATTTGTCAAACACGATTTCCCTTTCATAAATCTATGTTGACTCTGCCCAATCCTATTATTATTATTATTATTCCCATGGTTTCCTTGTGTGGCCTGGAGGAGCACTGCTGCTCTGTGGACAGGTTTAAAATCGACCCTTAGAAGTTTGTTGCACTCAAATTCACAATTGATAACAAATTATGCATTATTCTACATTGGGCCGAAAATTGATCCCGGGACGCGAGAGTACGCACTGCGTACTCTCGCGTATTCCCACTCCAATTGCCGGTTTTCTGCATGCCCTGCGCTGAAAACCGGCAATTGCTCTTCTGAAAAGGGGGCGGGGCCTGGGTGCATCGCGTGCGCGCTACAGGCTGCGCGCACGCTGTGCACTTCATGCTTTGGACGCGCAGGTAAGTAGGGAAGATTTTGGAAATGTAAAAAGGAGGAGTAAGACCCGCTTTTAAGAAGGTAAATAGTGAATTAAGTATTTTTTTGAATTTTTTTTTACAGGTATATCTTTTTTATAGACTTTAAAGACAGGTAAGTTTATTTTTATAACTTTTTAAAAGATTTTAAATTTTTTCAAAAATTTAATTTTTTATTTAAAATGGTTAATTTAATTAACTATACTTATTTTATTAATGTGATGGTTTTTTTTTTTTTATTTAATTGAGGTTTAGCTGTTATTTTGGGGGGGTGTAAGATTCATAGATTTTACAGCCTGCTGTGAGACTTATGAATGGAAGATGGTGTGCTGCCATTGGCTCTAACTGAGTCACGTGATCCCACAGCTCGCACGAATTCACTACGCCGCTGGGATACGCAAGCCCAGCACAGCTGATGTCTGGAACATCAAGTTCGTGCGAGCTGGATCAGAAAAAGCATAAGCGAGGTGAGACATCGCGGGGAAGGCTTACCCCCGCGGGAACAGAGCGAGATCAATTTCTGGGCCATTGTTAAATAAGTTAACAAACCTCAAGGCACATAATGATAATTTACTATCAGAAAATATCAATTTCCATTACTATACATTTGAATATCATTTCTGGCTGGAAACAATCAACAACAACAACAATCCTGGCACAAAAGAATTTAATTGGATACTAATTGTTCCAGGTTAAAATAAGAGCTTTTGTGGCTTAATATTTAATAAAAGAAAGATTAAATATTTCAGCTTCTGGAAAACGCTGTTTATTACACACAACCATGGAGCTGTACAAGCCACAGCTGTTTGGAAATGAAATTGTTAAAATGTTTTTCTCTAATTTTTGCCTTACAGCTTTATCATAACTGTTTGCAATTCACATTTTCCTTCATTTCCACTGGTACTTGATTGACAGTTACCATCATTGCCTGGATCTGATAAGTCACAGTTGTTTATATTGCTGATGATCAGAACATCTCTGTTGGCTGCAGCTGTCACTCAAGTACAACTGCAATGAGATAATTTTTTTGGTAGACTGGGAAAAGGTCAATGGTGGATGAAGCAGACTTCATATCCAGGAGATACCCAAACATTCATGGTTTCACGATAGAATACTTAAAAAGATGAAAACTAGCTTAAGGGCGCTTAAGAGAATTGTTTCTTGTTGCCTGGAATTCCATTCGAAAGATTTAAGTGCCGATTTTAACTTCCCGCACCTGACGAGGATGAGGCGGGTGGGGGAGGGGTTAAAATAGCGTTAATGTGCTTACTGCTCCATTCTTGCCGCGCCCCCACCCGCCGCCATTTTATCTCCCGAGTTTTGGGAAACATCGTAGGCGCTAGCCGCAGGCAAGTGTGGGCCTCATGAATACGTTAAATTTAGGATCCTATGAAGCAGTTAGAACCCTGACACGATTTTAACTACGGATTGCACAAGTTGCGCACAGTGTACAGTGAAACCTGGCGACAAACAGAAGCTGGGCCAGAAGAGGCCCAGGAAGGTAAGTACTTTTCATTTTTGGGGATTTCCATGTGGGCCAGGAGGAGTAGGTGTGCTCCTGGAATTATAAAATTACTAGAAGCATAAATACAGCTTGAGGGGTATAACATGGTAGCAATTTAGAGACCTGGCCGGAAGCTAAATATAGCAGGATATAGATGCCTAGAAATTGGTTGACAGACGTAAAACAGGCATCAAATCAACCGTATTAGTAAAAGCAGAACAGGAGGTGTCCAGGGCCTGTGCCTGAAATGGGCATTAGGCCCCTTGTAAATGCAACTAAGGGGTCTAATGCATGTTTGAGGCAAAATTGGTCTGCCCTAAGCACAACTAGCGCTGGGCTGACTTGTTCAGGAAAATGTGGTCTGCATGCGGCCTAACATAAGAACATAAGAAATAGGAGCTGGAGTAGGCCATTTGGCCCTTCGAGCCTGTTCCACCATTCAACAAGATCATGGCTGATCTTCTACCTCAACTCCACCTTCTCGCACTATCCCCATATCCCTTAATTCCCTTAGTTCCCAAAAATTTAATGAAGGGTCCTTAAAGGGACCTCCTTTTTCTGGACTCCTCCACCACAGGAAATAGTTTCTCTCTTTCTATCCTATCAAATTCTTTAATCATCTTAATTAGATCACCCCTTAATCTTCTATACTCAAGGGTATACAAGCCTAGTCTATGCATCATAATTTAACCCTTTTAGACTCAGTATCAGTCTGGTGAATCTGCACCCCCTCTATGACCACCAGTTATATTGATCAACAGACTTTATGGATCAAACCTGATTTTCCAAACCCATTGCCCATTTAGATGTGACTCTTCAGTTATAATTACAGGAAACTCTTTGGTATCCAGCACCGACGGGACCAGGGTGGTGCCGGTTGAACAAAAATTCCGGATAACAGAGAGTTATATCTACCGAGGCTATTTTTAACAAACAAAAATAAAAAAATCAAGAAATGTGCAGTATACAGTATTTGGGTACTCACTTATAGAATGTTATGTTAAATGGATGGTGGAAGATGCTTGATTAAGTACAGTACTGCCAGTTGAGGGTAATCCATAACTCTTTAATTACTTAACAGTAAATAAAACTTATAAACGACTGTATACAGTACTGTAGTTGACTGTACACTTATTCCGAGTCAGCTGGTTCATCAGGAATATCCGTGCCAGCTGGGTCATCAGGATCATGCATTTCCACAGATTCCACAGATTCTTCAGGCACTTCCGCTGCTTCGACTCTTTTGGAAGCTTTCTTAAACATGTTGCGGATGTCAGTTTGCTTAGTGGACTCTTGCCTTTTCTGTAGAAACGTGGAATGCAGAATATGGAGTTGCATAACTTCTTGGGCAGAGTAGCAAGTCTGCCTTTCAGCAAATTTGAGGAATGAAGATAATCCTTCTGCAGCTTTAGCCCAAGAAATCTTCTCTTCTTCAGAAATATCATCCTCTTCACTTTCCATCTCACTTTCCTTTTCTTTCTTTGGATTCAAAACATTCTCAATTATTTCATCATCACTTAGCATATGCACAACACCAACTTCTCTATCTGCATCAACCCACTGCTCGATATCACTTTCACTGAGGTGATGTAGAGGGTTTGCTGGGCCTGCATTTTTCACCATGCCAGCCATTTCCATTATTGTACTCTTCTTGGGACGAACATTGAACCCATGAAATTCCTCCTCTGAAGAAGAACCTTCAGCAAACATTACAGAAGGCCACAATTTGCGCCAGGCTTGCCTCAGAGTGTGACCTTTCACAAAGTTCCAGGAACATGCAACATTATAGATGGCATCTTTAATATTGTATTCCTTCTGAAATTCTTGAATATTGTCATCTTGGCTTATCAGTTTACATAGGAAGTCTTTCTTGTAATGACACTTCAGATTTTGGATAATGCCCTGGTCCATGGGTTGGATGAGAGAAGTTACATTTGGTGGCAAATAAATGGTGAAAATATTTCCCGAAACCAACTCGGATTCATGCGGATGGGCTCTACAATTATCAAGCAATAAAATGCATTTGCTATCTTCAGGTTTCCCTATTTTACAGAAATGTTCCCTCACAGATGGAACAAAAATATGATGGAACCAATCGGAGAAAATTTCCTTATCCATCCAAGCATTTTTTTGAGCTTTGTACTCAACAGGTAAGTGCCTCACATTTTTAAATGCACGGGGATTTTTATACTTCCCAATAACAAGAAGTTTAACCCGGTGTGATCCAGCAGCGTTCGCACATGTTAGCACGGTTACACGATCTTTATTTTTCTTGTAACCTGAAGCATTAGCCTCACTAGCCCCAGCAAGCGTTGATTCTGGCAAAAACCTCCAAAACAAGCCAGTGTCATCAGGCATTATATATCTGTGCTGGCGACAAATCATGTTGCTGCACAATCCGATTGAAATAATCGCAGTATTCTTCTGCGGCGTCGTGATCAGCTGATTTCTTCTCCCCGGAAATATCGAGTCGTCGTATCCCGTGCCGTAACTTGAAGCACGTTAGCCATCCCTCGGAGAAAGCACACTTGTCAGTGAGCGCCATCCTTTCGTAGAAATCCTTCGCTTTCTCGATTAGCATAGGTCCGGAAATTGGAACACCCTCTGAACGCTTAAGAGAAAACCATTCATAAAGCACGGTATCCAGCTCTTCAAGCTTAGGCTTACGAAGCGTACGCCGTTTCTCTACACTCTTACATGTCTCCGAGCTTGAATAAAACTTGAGCAGCTTATCCTTCTGCGATTTGATGCCGTAGATTGTTGACGAACCGATTTTGAATTCATTCATAATGTTGATACGCTTCTCTCCCCTTTCTAGTCGTTGGCATATCTCGATTTTCTGTTTTAAAGTTAAGACCACTCTCTTCCTTTTGCTTGGACCAGCTTTTGGGAATTCCATAATGCAAGATGGGGGAGATAATTCCCGATAAAGATGGAGAGACACACAGAACAATGGTGGCTAGGAAGAGACTACCAGCAGCGCGGGAGACACACAGTAAAATGGTGGATCAGAAGAGACTACCAGCAGCGCGGGAGACACACAGTAAAATGGCCGATCAGAAGAGACTCCCGGCAGCGCGGGAGAATCAGACTCCTGTTACTGCAGTGTTCGGACTTCCGACAGCGCCAGGAAGCCGAGTAGTGGCACTTTGGAGAACTACCCCCACTGACTAACTCGGCGTTCGCGGGAGACTCGGACTCGGACTCGGCAACATTGGCGGTTATTTGAGAGGAATTTTCGGAGTATCATTTTTGCCGGTTAATAGAGAATTCCGGATATTTAGGTGCCGTTTAAACGAGAGTTTCCTGTATCAACAGACATTCGCTTGAAATTTTAAAATGATTTCCTTTGATGTTTCATAGCCAGGAAGGAATTTCACAGCTCATGGGAAGGTTTATTAACAACAATTGGAACTAGATTGGCCTGCTTCAGATATAAAAGCAGCCTCTGCTTCATTGCTCTTCTCCGAGTGCCAGACTTTGCCGATATGAAATGCCTGGGGAGCTCGCTCGGTGTTACCCTTGCAGTTCAAGGTGGATGTTTTTGCAGGACATTGAGACAATGCTCATAACTAGTCAAAACACTTAAAAATCCCGCAGCCCACATTACATAACCAGATATCATCATTGAACCTGACTCCAAACATTACCGGGCAGATTTACAATGAGTCGTGAGGAGAACAGAAAATTGCAAAAGGACTTAGATAAAGCGAATGGGCAGAGTGATGGAAGATGCAGTTTAATGAAGCAAACTGTGAGGGAGTACACTTTGGATGTAATCTAATTGCAAAGTGCAGGTAGATGAACAAAAGAATTGAAAGATCTAGGTAGAGAAGTCATTAAAAACTAGTTTGCAGGCACAAAAGCAATCAAAAAAGTTAATGCGTACAGGGCTTCACCAAAAGAGTTTTGGAATATAAAAGCAAAGAAATACTACTGCAAATACACAGAGTGCTGTTCAATTGGCAAATTTTGTTCAGTTCTGGGTGCCCCACCCTACGAAGGATATATTGGCATTGGGAAAAGTCCAGCAATAATTCACCAGGATGACATCTAGGATAAAAGGACTGAGTTATGTTGAAAGACTGTGGAAATGGTTTATTCCCTGGCGATGAGAAGGTTAAGGGGTAATCTGACTGAAGTGTGGAAAATATTTAAGAAAATTGACAGAATAAATAGAGAATGACTCTGCCTCTATTTGCAACACCTGGAACAAAATTAATTAATCTGAGTTTAGCTGGTTAAGAGCAAATCCAGGAAAAGTATTTTCACACAAAGGAGTGGTAGGAATGTGGAATGCAGTGCCTCATATTCTCATAGATGGAAATTCAATTGAGGTGTTAAAAGGGAGGTAGATACTTACTTGGGAAGTAAGGATATTAGGAGATAAAGAGAAAAAGCAAAGAATTCAGGTTAAAAAGATTAACAAACATAACAAAACAAACTTGTTGGGTCAAATGGCCGACTCCCGTTCTGATATACAGTTTAAAGGTAATATTGACGGAGTCATGATGTGATATAATCTGATGAATCTCATGCCATAAGCTTCAAGGGTAATAATTGCCAGGGTGTGATGATTTTGTTTCGGAGTCTGCCATTATTGATACATATTTAATCGATGTGGTTGAGATTCATGGAGATTCATGCACATTATGAGCAGAGAATGTTTTTTTCAGTGATAACATCAAACAACCAGAAGTGTTTTGTTACTAACATGCTCTGTGTTACTAAAATTGCCATCTACCAGTTAAATCATTTTTCTTTATTTAATGCTTATCACATGCTTATTATACAAACACATAATGCAAATGCCTGATAATGTTTTTGATATTCTGCTATGGAGAAAACTTCATAGTGTCCCATTTCATGGTGGTCTGCTGCATGCGCCACAACTTGCCCATCATGAGGGCATAGCGGGACCACCTCAGGAGGAGGAGGAGGGAGAGGAGGAGGAGGAGGAAGAGGAGGGAGGGAGGAGGCAGGCAGCAAATCCTCGTTTCAGACGGGCTGTCCGTGAATACCTCATCAGACTTGGATTCCAGTGACTGAAACGCCAGGTCCCCATTGCTCACCACATCCCCATCATAACATCCCTCTGTCACGGAAAATCGCAGCGTCCTCTTGGGCACAAAGCTGAAATGAGAGCCACCACAAAACACACATTCCAAACAAAAATCATCAATTTATCCAAATCCAATCCACATTACAATGTCAACTAATCACTCTTGTGCAATCCTTTAGTGACTGCCGTTCATGCGACTTGACCTACTCTAGTGCTCCTACGCAGTGCTCCCCCAGTGGCTGCAGCATGGCTGGTGGAAGGCTGCTGACTTTCAGTGGGGGAGACCACAGATGGCCTTGCACGATGACCTAGAAGGCCCGGCTGTAGACTGCACCTCGGCATGGGTGGCAGCAGTGTGGGTTGACTGGCTGATAGGCAGCGGCAACGGCAATGGCTGAGTGGCAGTGGTGAGAGTAGAAATGCTGTCATCTGAGAGAGGACAGCAGGTTCTTGGTCCACAGACTCACTGCCATTCCCCTGAGGCGGCGCCTCAGCATTCCTAGCAATCTGTTGGAGGACAGATTGCCGGCCTGCTGCAACACCCTACAAGCCCCTTTCGAGACTAGTAAATCCAGCAATGATGGCAGTAGTCTGAGCTACCACTGCAGCATTGAGACGTTGGGTCACTTCCGCCTCTGCTGCAATGGAAGCTGCGACATCGCCCATCACACGCAACATCATGGCTGGGTCCACAAGGTCTCTCCTGGAGTTGTCCATCATTTCCATCCTGGAAATCATGGACTCCAAGCTCTGCACAAAGCCCCATTCAATGTTGGAGCCGGACTCCTCCTTGACACTGACAAGAGGCTCTCTGGCAGGCTTGCAATTGCACCTTGGATTTCCGTGTACATGCCCATCGCCCTTCTTCTGAAGGCCGCCCCATCGAGGCCATCATCTGAGTCCTGTGCAGCAGAACTCATGCACGAACTCGCCCTCCGGGGAGCTGGCCCCCGAGCTACCCTATCGCCCTGGCCTTGCTACAGCCCACTCGTGCCCGGTGCTTCACCCTGTGCAGATCCGGCCTCTACACTACCCTCTAAATTCCGCGCAGTGCCATTTTCTGAGTTGGTGCCTGCGAATGTCAGATGCAGTGCCGGTGTGTCTTCTTCTTCTCCATCGCTCTCCTCCACAAGTTCAGGGACAGGCTGGCCTGCTGGCAGTTCTTAGGTATCTGAAAGCAGAAAGGCACAAGGGTTGGGTTGTGGCGAGGGGATGGGGGGGAAAGCAAGCTATCCTTACTCCATCAGCAGCTTGTAAGTGAGAAGAGGGGGAAGTGGGATGTGAGAAGAAGGATTAGATATGACCATACCGTCATCATCAGCAACTGCTTCAACTTCTCCCGTGGCCACGGATTCCGTCACTGCCCCTCCAATTATGTCAAGGATGGATTCCTCCAGGTTGGTGAGGTTCTGTATTGCGGCTTGGCCGCCTCCCACCTGCTATGCGCCACCTTTACCTGCAAGAGAAAGGAATTGTGTCAGTGAGTGTAGTGCAATGTGTTTGGGTGATGTGCCTGCCATGGTTGAATAGCTGTCAATGTGTGCAAGGTGTGAGATGTGGGTGTGAGTGTTGCAGCAGTGGTAAGGTTGTCAGGGTGAAGTGAGGCCATGATTGCGAGGTATGAATGCTGATAGCTAGAGATTGTTGGTAGGTGAGTGCTGGGGGTGTGGTGCATTGAGCAGTGTGTAAGGCTTGTGGTGCCAATGGTGGGATATGGCATTTGCTGAAGCCTTCACTCACCTTGACCTGCCGTGTGAGGTCATTAAACTTTTTTCGGCACTGGATCCAAGTCCTTGGGACCACACTGGTGGCCGTGACGGAGTCAGCTATCTCCTCCCAGAGCCGTCTGCAAGTGGTTTTGGATGGTCTTCTGCCGCCCTGCGGGAACAGGACAGCCCGCCTTCATTGCACGGCCACAACTAAGGCCTCCAGTGCAGAACCTTTGGACTCACTCCCTTGGTTGCTGAGCCATGTCTTCATCCAGACTGACAATGAGGTGCTTCTGCATCAAAGCACCTCCCCTTAAAGTAGTGCAAAGAGCCTAGGCTAAACATTACTGGCCATTAGACTGCACCCGATATTGCACCCACCCCCCCTCCAATCCATTGAGCACTAAGCCAATCAGCAGTATGTTTAGCGCTGAGATCAGCGCTGCAGTCATTATAATGAGCAGGCAGCACGAATTTTGCATGCTGCCTTCACCACTTTGAAAGGGCGCAGGCAAATAGCACTGGCCCGTGACACCGCCCGTTTTCAGGCCTAATCCAATTTCTAGGCCAAAATCTATCCAATTTACTTAAAGCTCAAAGCCTTTTCAGGTCTCTTCTGGCCCCAACTCCTGTTCCCGCTAGGTGGACCTGGTGGGAAAGCCACAATAGCTTCCCCGCTCAGGCCCACGGTTAAGATAGCAGTCAGGCACCGATAACATCTTTGGAGGCCAAGCTGCGTATTCGTGGAAAGGCACTGCCAGTTTCCGGCATGTGTTCTTCTTGCCTGCTAAGAAGAGCAGGATAATATCATAGGCTGCGGGATTGGTGCGAGACAACAGGTGAGTCCCATGGATGATTTGAACTGCCCGTCCATCCAGTTTCCACCGGGCCGGCAGGGTTAAAATTGCCGCTACATGATCAGTAGCAAAAATCACATCATCTTACAAATATTCACATACATTTCTAAAAATGTATCTGGGAGTATCAATTTCTTCTGAGACTCTGATAATACTTTCTGGAAGGCAGTGAACTCTACATCTATCACACCATAGTCTGATGATTCTACTTAAATGCACATTGGAAAAGGTTCAAAGAACAAAGCAACAAAATTCTCCATTTTTACTTGCAGAAACAGAATCTCTGCATTAACAATAACAGTAAGACTAAATGTTGGTTGCTACAGAAGCTGTATATAAAACAGACCCAGAGGGATTCATTGTATGACCAAATGCATGAGTCAACCCAGAGTTACATTGATTTCTCAAGCATTCCGGTTAATGGTTTGTTCCTGTAGGTCACCACCAATTCCAATTGCTACCCCTTCGCAATTAGAGTTTACAAAAATCATAATTCATGGCTGCTACTCCAACATAAATTAAATGCCACATGACAAGAATAATGAAGGTTGTGCCATTTTAACGCACCACACTGGTCCGATGCAATAAAGACAATTCAAAAACCTGCTCGGGTTACTGAAGACTACTTGTCTCTGTTTGAATTATCGAAATCAATTGCCCTGTAGGCTAAGGTAGAATGTCAATGATGTATTTGCCTGTAGCCAAGTAATCAATGTGAAACTTCTCATTATCTGGAAACACTCATCACAATCAATCAAGACAACATCCAACAAATTGTGAGAAGCAACTAACCATAGCTGGCATAGGCAAAAGCAGCTGAAGCCCACTATGTAGGTTTAGTGCTAATGCATTCAGTAAACTGCTGTTCGATCTAATAGGACTCGTTACAAATCATTTTGTCCTAAAACCTGTTATGCCTTACACTTAAATTTGGCAGTAGTACCCCTCCCAAGTTACTTTTCTATGTTCAAAGAGCAATTTACTCTCCTTCTGTGCCATATATTACACTAGAACGGTGCAGAAGTGTAATGACTTGCTTTCACAGTGTCGCTATTTTAAACGAGTTTGTTTTTCAGTTTTCAAAACACTATTATATTTGTATGTGTGTATTTTGAAAGTTGCAAGACTGAGAAAAAAAAAATTTGCACATTTTCTGTTAAAGGTTTGACATTTTAGAAACATTTCACACCAACAATTTCAAACTTTCAATGCTCTGAATAAAAAAATGTATAAACAACTGTAATCTTATACTTTTAATTTTGCTGTAGAAGTAATGTCATAAGGTCACGCCAAACGACCAGAATTTTCCGGGGTGGTAGCGGGCGCGATCGGTGGCGGGTCAGGTGGCAAAGTTGTTATTTTTGACTGCGGGTCGGGAACCCACTGTCATCCCGCCCCTACACGCCTTTCCCCCAGGCGCATCTGTCATCGTGGAGCCGACCTGACCGACAGTGGTGGGCGACCCAATCGAAATGATTAATAGCTAGTTGTCAGAACCTTAACAAGCTTTTTTAACTTACTTTTTAAATTTAACTGCATGGCCACGGGAACCGGAAAGCACGTCTGTCAACCTGAGGAGGGAGTTCCGTGGCCATTGCTCCAGCTGATTACTTGACAGCTTCAAATGTACAGTATGAGCTCCCACCTGACAGATGATCACTTTCCTCAGGCAGAAGCTGTTGCTCAGTCCATTCCCAGCACAGATTCTGCAGGCTGCAAGGCTTTCCAGCAAAGTCTCCATCCAGTCTCACCTCATTGGAAGAACTCTCTCACCATTGACAGATTGCTCCTGTCATCTCTACTTCACCTGCCATCTATTCCATCAACTGGGTACCCTTTATACTGTCTCACTTTGGTCCTCAGAATCTGACCACGATGAGCCCCAACACCAGCAGCACCAGGTACACCAGCAGAACCAACAACAACAACACCAACCTTCTCCGCAATCACCTGATGCTGCACAGGACACAGGGCATCAGCACGTGAGCACATTGCTGCCCGGGAGGCCAGGGATGGCCTCACCATGGCCAGATTTAGTTAACTTTATGCTGTACACCCTGGCTGCCACATGATGCGTCAGGTTGGCACCACCCCACACCAACGCCATAAAGCATCCCTACAAATGCCCAAGCCATTCCTTTCACACTCATCACCATTGTGGTGGGTACCGTTATGTTTCACCATTCACTGCAACTCACTAAGCCACTTCCAAAGGTGCACACAAATCTGTCCAAGACCGGAAAGTGTTGAAAATAAAGATTTTTATGTTTGTCACCACATTAACAGAAACTTTACATAAACATTGGATAAAACACCCAAGTGGCTACCTTTGTGTGTTGTTAGTTGGTATGATTGCACTAGGATGAGGGTGAGTGTGAGGGGTGGCTAGTGAGATGGAGATGTGATAATGTAGATAGAGAGGGAGGGATGGGTGGAGGTGCAAGGTAGGTTGGTGTGAGTAAGGATGTGCAAGAGCAGGGTAGGGAAGGCAGAATGATGGGGATGTGATGAGAGGCACAGCAGGATGAAGGTGAGTGTGGCTTTGTACTAACGTTTCCTGCTCTACTGAGATCATTGAAACTTTTGCGGCACTGCACCCAGGTCCTCCTAACGACATCCCAGCTTGTGGCCTCCTCTGCAATGTGCAACCAGGCTGTGTTGATCTCCTGGGGAGGTCTCTTCTGCCCATTGGAAGGGAAGAGGACCTCGCTGCATGCTGTGATTCCCTCTATAAGCATATGGAGGGAGTCATCAGAGGACCTGGGTGCAGCCCTCTGCCTCTGTGAAGTCATTATCAGTGTTTGCATCACTGACAGCACTATGTTAGATTAAAAGTCAAATCTAATGTGGCCATGGTCCCGTTAAAGCTCCTGGCTGAAACGCGTCATTTAATTGGGCCGAGTAAAGCACTGTGCGGGCTTAACAGGCCCTATTAACATAAGTTCGTTTTCAGCAGCGGGGTCGCGACCCACCATCGCCACCGCCCACACCGGACCCGCCCAGGTAGGCAAAATTCCAGCCAATCAGTTTGTGTTAAAAGACTGTCAGCAATTTATCAGGATATGACTATTTTACCAAATTATTTGAATAAAATGCTACTAATTTGAACTGAGTGAATTCTACAAGATTCAATTATATTCAATTAAAATTAAGCTTTGTATTTGCCTACACAGGCAAACTAAATTAAGTATGGAGGAAATGCTTGAAATCCATTTGAGTTGCAGTATTTCTGATCAAACTGGTAGTCAAACAATTTTACTCACTTATACTATGTACTGTACGACTTTTGGAGTTTCCCTGTGATCACCTGTGGTAATGTCATCTCAAAGGAGCATAAATCCTTTTACAAACATTAGAGGCACTAGATTCTGCAGGGAACAAGAGATAAGTAGGTGTTACTTTACCAAATTTGCTGCATTTCACATACAGCTTAACCTACCTGTCATCTCTTCCACAAACCTACATAGTCACCAGATTTGTCCACATACAAGAATCCAGGGGGATAAATGGAAATATTTTAAGGCAAATCAGAAAAAAAATAACAAATTTATTCGCTGTCAAGAGTTTGAAAAATGCTTCTCCACAACCCTTTTGAAGGGCCTCCTGTTGAGTTAAACAGATAAACAGGTTTGTTCATTTCTGAAATAGATTGAGCTACCAGTTTATTTTTCGAGCAGGTCAAATTCAGAATTTAGAAATCTAGGGATATCTGCATTTACGGAGATTCCCACAAATGGAAATTGTAGTTTGAGGGAAAAGCAGGCCACTGTGAAGATTTGATAGTAGGCTGATAAAGGCTCTGATTAATAACCTGTAGCCTAAGGACTTATTAGCATGTTAGATAACATTGATGGAAAGCAAATCCCATATTTGACTACAGTTGATGCTTCTACCCATCTCCTCAGTGCTAAGCACCTCTGAGGTTAAAAAAAACTGAATGGAAAAGAAAAGACAAATGTATATTGCATTATAATAATCTGTTTTCACAGACATTTTTCATACGCCATCAACTCTTGCACTGCGCTGTACAATACCAGTCATCTGCATTTTACACATACAATAATCCAGTTGGAAATAATTTTTTGTGGTGTTTGTCTTGTATGTCTCAACCTGGTTTGGGTGAGGGGTGTGTATAATATAACAATATGCAATTTATGTACTCATATTAGCTGTATGTGCATATAAAATACATAGGCATGTCAGTGAGTGCATTACATGCGTTGTGTAGTTATGTGGGCTTACTGGTGTACATTTTTTATGGTAGTAATTCCATATCACTCTGTGCCAATAAAATGTATTTATAACTTGCGACTGCTTACTAGTATTCACATTTGTGTGGGCAGAACATGGCTGGTGTGAGTATTATTTCAAAATGACATGGTGAAATATAAAGGATAGATGAGGAAAGAGAATGGAATGAGAAAATTGAGACAAAAGGAAGCCAGTAAGATGAAAGTGCATAAAAGTATTGCACATTAAAACTACATAAAAACTACAACTGCTAAATATTATTCTATTAATTTTAATCGTATCCATGTCCACTATGGCCTCACTTAAATAATGAGACACCAATAGAATAGGCTAAAAATACGACCAAGAGAAAAATGAGAAACGGCATTAACACAGTCTGAATTTGACTTCATGGGGGAAGTTTTAACATCACAGGCCACGCTATTGCTGACCTCAGCGGGTCCGTGGCGGGCAATGTCGGTGGCAGGTCTTGACCCCGCTGCTGGCTCCATCCCGCTCTGTGAAATGAATTTACATTGATAGGGCTTGTTAAGCCCGCCCAGCACATTTCCCAGCCAATTAGAGGAAGCGGATCTGGTGACGTAATTTGATGACACACCATCAGCTGGTTTCCTTAAAGGGACCATGTCCAAATTTATTTTGACATTTGTGCTGTCAGTGTTCTACAGCATTGAGGTGCTGCAAACACTGACGAGCACTGCACAAAGGCACAGGGCTGCACCCAGGCTCTCCTATGACTCCCTTCATATGCTTATGGAGGGAATCACAGCACGCAGGGAGGTCCTCTTCCCTTCCAATGGCACTTGGGTGTTTTATGCAATGTTCATGTAAAGTTTCTGTTAATGTGGTGTCAAACATTGAAACCTTTATTTTCAACACTTTGCGTTCTTGGACAGATTTGTGTGCACCTTTGGAAGTGGCTTAGTGAGTTGCAGTGAATGGTGAGACATAACGGTACCCCCCGCAATGGTCATGAGTGTGAAAGGAATGGCTTGAGCATTGTAGGGATGTTTTATGGTGTTGGTGGGGTGGTGTTAACCTGGCACATCATGTGGCAGCCATATGGGTGTACAGCATAAAGTGAAGTAAATCTGGCCATGGTGAGGCCATCCCTGGCCTTCCGGGCAGCAATGTGCTCGGGTGCTGATGCCCTCTGTTCTGTGCAGCATCAGGTGATTGCGGAGAAGGTTGGTGGTGTTGTTGTTGTTGCTGCTGGTGTGCCTGGTGCTGCTGGTGTTGGGGCTGATCGTGGTCGGATTCTGAGGACCAAGGTGAGAGAGTATAAAGGACACCCATGTTGATGGAATGGATGGCAGGTGAAGTACAGATGACAGAAGCGATCTGTCAATGGTGAGAGAGGTAATGAGGTCAGACTGGATGGAGACCTGTGTAAAGACTTGCAGCATGCTGAATCTGTTGTGGAAATGCAGTGAGGAAGAGTTTGTGGCTGAGGGAAGATATCTCTGTAAGGTGAGCACTTTTACTTTACATTTGAAGCTGTCAACTCAACAGCTGATTCAATGGCCACTGAACTCCCGCCTCAGCATGACAGACGTGGTCCATGACCAGCGTGGACCCCGTGGGCGAGCTGTCAAATGCAAAAGGTGAGCTGAAAATCATTCTTAAGTGGCTCTAAACAAGCCTCTAATTACCTGAATTGGGTCGCCTGCCGCTGCCTGTCGGGTCTGCTCAACGCTGACAGACCCGACATCGGGAAAGGCGCGTGGGAGCAAGTTGACAGCGGGTTCCTGACCCGCTGTCAAAAATATCAAATTTCCCACCCGACCCACCACCAATCCCACCCGCTGACCCCCCAGAAAATTCCAGCCAAAGAGTGAGTGGGTTTGGGAGCAGGTGGGTTGTAAAAAGAGCTGAAATTGACATCGCATCAGGAAGCCGGCTCCAACCCGCCAACTTCCGCATTTCACTAGAGTGCGTTCGGCAGCGTGCAAGAAATCCTCTCGGGAGAGGCAAGTTACCAATTGAAAGCAATTAAGTGGTAGTTAACAGGTTTTTTAACAGGGGTTTTCAACTTTCACTGTGGGTCCATGGGTTTCTCGGGCTTCCTGGACCTCGCCAGTGAAAGCAAGGTGAAAGCACAGCGGCAATTGAGGGGGCTAAACAAATGACAGGCAAAAAGTGACCTCACACCTGCTTCCTTGCCTAAGTAGAAGGCTTTTGCTCACAGCACTTGTTCTGAGAGTTTGCTTTCAGTACTTTGCAGGTGATTTCTACAACTTTGGAGGTGACTTTCACTACATTGGAGGTCACTCTCACTACTTTGGAGGTTTGTGCATCTGATCTCCACTTTACATCTGCCATATATCAGATCAGCATGGGTGTTGTTTATGCTGTTTCACCTTGGACCTCAGATGAGGACCAAGATGAGCACCTGCACCAACAACCAGCAGCAGTGCACATTGATGGACTCAACATGGCAAGATTGAGTTAGGTTGCACCACAGTACCCATCTAGCTGCCACATGCTGAGCGCACTTGACCTCCCCCAACCCCCACTCCCCCAGCACAAAGCAGTCCTGCAATCAACAAAGCATCCCTTTCACAGACACCCATTGCTCAGATTTAAGTCTTGTCTTACCGTTCATCAGAACTGAGAAGGCCAGTTGCCAGGCTGCAGGCAAAAATGGGCAAGACTGGAAAGTGGTGCAAAGAAATAATTTTATATGTGAATCAAAACTTATACATTTACTTATTATTGTGACATGTCTCACACATACATGTGCATACCCTTGTGCAACTAATAGTCTTTAATCTTCCTTTTTCTATAACTTCTACAATGTGCAACCCCTGTGGCTTCAGCAGAGGTAGAGGCAGGCTGCTCACATCCCTGCTCTGACTGCTCAGATGCTCTTGGCTGACGTCCTTGGCCAGCATTGCATTAAGATGAGTGTGAGTGTCAGTGGTGGATGGTCAGATGGGGATGTGTGGAAATGCATAGACAGAGAGGGATAGGTGCATCTGCAAGGTACGTTGGTGTGAGGAGTAGGCTTGGGAAGACAGAGTAAGGGGGTTGGGGTGACACGCACGTCAGGACGTAGTTGAATGTGCCATTGTACTCACCTTTCCTGCCCTCATGAGGTCATTAAATTGCTTCCTGCACTGTATCCTGGAGCGTGGCACCACACTCCTGCTGCTAACCTCCTCTGCTATCTCCAGCCATGCCTTCTTCGTCCATGAGGCTGGCTTCTTCCTTCCGTCAGCAGCGAATAAATCTCCGTGCGGGTCCTTACACCTCGCAGCATGAGCTCCAGGGAGGCATCATTAAAGCGAGGGGCAGCTTTGGAACATTGAGGGCTGGATTTTGAATGACCCATGGAGTCGGGTTTGGAGGCGTGTGGGGGGTTAAATTTGCGGGATCGGGGTTTCCGACCCCATCCCGACTCCATCCTGCCTCCACGCAATTTTGACAGAATCAGTCGCGGGGTTCACGACTCCGTCCCGCCTTCAAAAGGCGGGAGAGGCCATTAAAGCCCTTAACAAGCTCTAAATTGGCTCTGTAATGCCATTTTGAAATGCTGTAGCTAGTTTAACCCTCTTCTGACGTGAAGCACGCCTGGTGTGAAACACTCCAGTGAAACCTGGCGGGAGCACAAGTGGATAGCTGACTATCAGCTGCAGGTCCACTATTACAACGGAGATGTGATGAAGGTAGTCGTAGTATTAGGTCTGAAAGTCACCGCTGCTGCAGAGGCCAGTGTCGGGAGCGGAGAGAGCAGCAGCACAGTGAGTAGTTAAACTCACTTTCGCGGGCTTTTTTTGCAGAGGCCAGTGTCGGGAGCGGAGAGAGCAGCAGCACAGTGAGTATTTAAATTCACTTTCGCGGGCTTTTTTTGCAGAGGCCAGTGTCGGGAGCGGAGAGAGCAGCAGCACAGTGAGTATTTAAACTCACTTTCGCGGGCTTTTTTTGCAGAGGCCAGTGTCGGGAGCGGAGAGAGCAGCAGCACAGTGAGTATTTAAACTCACTTTCGCGGGCTTTTTTTGCAGAGGCCAGTGTCGGGAGCGGAGAGAGCAGCAGCACAGTGAGTATTTAAACTCACTTTCGCGGGCTTTTTTTGCAGAGGCCAGTGTCGGGAGCGGAGAGAGCAGCAGCACAGTGAGTATTTAAACTCACTTTCGCGGGCTTTTTTTGCAGAGGCCAGTGTCGGGAGCGGAGAGAGCAGCAGCACAGTGAGTATTTAAACTCACTTTCGCGGGCTTTTTTTGCAGAGGCCAGTGTCGGGAGAGACGAGACCGGAAGCGGACCAGGTGGGAAGCACCCAGGTGAACAGTATTTAAGGAGGGTGGTGGCTTAAACCCGAGTTCCTACAGAGTAGGAACCCCCACCCGCCCTCCTCCTCTAACCTACTAGTCTTTTAGCAGTCTAAAAACAGAGGTCACAATTTTTTTGGTCTCAGTTTCTTTTCAGCAGGGCAGGAACCGGGAGGAGCGGGAAGTCGGCGTAGGACCAAGGGGACACAAGACCGGGAAGTCAGCGAAAGACCAGGGAGGTAAGACTAACTGGTAAGTACTTTCCTCAAACCTTCCTAGAAAGTAAAACTAAAACTAGTGGGATTTGGTTAGTTTAAAAAGGAATAAGAGGAGTACAGTATACATTGGTCTAAGTAAGCTTCGGGAAAACAAAAGTCAATAAATAAACTAAAACTAGAAAATTAAAAAGTAATATAAGGGTTAAGTCATGGCAGTAGAGCTCGGACCTGTGTCATGCTCCTCCTGTAACATGTGGGAAATCAGGGACGCTTCCTGTGTCCCTGACAACCATGTGTGCGGGAAATGTGTCCAGCTGCAGCTCATGTGGGACCGCATGACGGCCCTTGAGCTGCGGATGGACTCACTTTGGAGCATCCACGATTCTGAGAGGGTTGTGGATAACACATTTAGTGAGTTGGTCACACCGCAGGTTAAGGCCAGCGTAGATAGTACATGGGTGACCAAAAGGCAGAGCAAGGGCAGGAAGGTAGTGCAGAAATCCCCTGGGGTTGTCTCCCTTAGCAACAGGTTCACCGCCTTAGGTGCTGTTGTCGGGGGGGATGACTCATCGGGGGAAGGCACCAGCAGCCAGGCTCATGGCACCATGACTGGCTCTGTTGCAAAGAAGGGAGGGAAAAAGAGTGGCAGGGCTATAGTAATAGGGGATTCGATTGTAAGGGGAATAGATAGGGGTTTCTGTGGTCGCGACCGAGACTCCAGGATGGTATGTTGCCTCCCTGGTGCAAGGGTCAAGGATGTCTCGGCGCGGGTGCAGAACATTCTGGAGGGGGAGGGGGAACAGCCAGTTGTCGTGATACATGTTGGTACCAACGACGTAGCTAAAAAAAGGGAAGAGGTCCTACAAGTAGAATTTAGGGAGTTAGGAGCCAAGCTAAAAAGTAGGACCTCGAAGGTAGTAATCTCTGGATTACTACCAGTGCCACGTGCTAGTAAGAGTACAGAGAACAGGATAGTTAGGCTAAATACGTGGCTTGAGCAGTGGTGTAAGAGGGAGGGTTTTAAATTTTTGAGGCATTGGAACCAGTTTTGTGGTAGGTGTGACCTATACAAAAGGGACGGTCTACACCTGTGCAAAGATGGAACTGATGTTCTCGGGGTAATTTTTGATAAAGCAGTTCGGGAGCATTTAAACTAGTATGGCAGGGGGCTAGAAACCTATGTAGTGAAATAGAGGAAAGTGAAAGGCAGACAGAAATAAATGGTAAAAGGGTGAGGAACAAAAAACAAAGGGCCAAACTAATTCATAAAAAATGTGAGCATAAAAAAAGCCTGAGGGTTTTATACCTTAATGCAAGAAGCATCAGGAACAAGGTAGATGAATTAGCTGTGGAAATAGAGGTTAATAATTATGATCTAATTGGGATTACGGAAACATGGTTGCAGGGTGAGCAGGGCTGGGAGCTTAACATACAGGGGTATTCAGTATTTAGGAAGGATCGACAAAAAAGAAAGGGAGGAGGGGTAGCATTGCTGGTAAAAGAAGGGATAAATGCAATTGAAAGGAAGGATATTAACTCAGTTAATACAGAATCTATATGGGTGGAGCTAAGAAATAGCGAGGGGCGAAAAACATTAATAGGAGTGGTATATAGGCCTCCAAATAGTAAAATAGAGGTTGGGGAGGGCATCACGAGGGAAATTAGAGAAGCGTGCAATAAGAGCACAGCTGTCATCATAGGTGACTTTAACTTACATATAGATTGGAATAGCCTAATCAGTAAAAATAATGAGGAGGAGGAATTCCTTGAGTGTTTAAGGGATGGTTATCTGGATCAATATGTCGAGGAACCAACTCGGGAACAGGCTATATTGGACTGGGTACTGTGCAATGAGAAGGGACTAATTAGTAATCTTGTTGTACGGGGACCCTTGGGTCAGAGCGATCATAACATGATCGATTTCTCACTCGAAATGGAGAGCGAAGAAATTGACTCAGATACTAAGGTCCTGAATTTAAACAAGGGGAATTATGATGCCATTAGACGGGAACTGAGTAGGTCTGATTGGACAACGTTCCTGGGAGGACTGGAGGTAGATAAACAATGGCAAGCATTTAAAGATAGAATGACAAAATTGCAAAAATTGTTTATACCAATCTGGCATAAAAGGGAATCTAAAAAGGTGACTCAACCGTGGATAACAGGGGAAATTAGAGACAGCATAAAATCCAAAGATAGGGCGTATAAAATAGCCAAAAAAAGCGCCAGAGCGGAAGATTGGGAACAGTTTAAGATAGAGCAAAGGAGGACAAAGGGCTTAATCAAGAGGGGCAAAATAGCTTACGAAAGCAAGCTGGCGGAAAATATAAAAACTAACTCCAAAAGCTTTTATAAGTATATCAAGAGGAAAAGACTGGTGAAAACCAAAGTTGGCCCATTGCAGTCAGATACGGGGGAATATATAACGGGAAATAAGGAAATGGCAGACCAACTAAATGCATACTTTGGGTCAGTCTTTACGAAGGAAGACACAAAAAACCTCCCTGGGATATCGGGAAAAATAGGGACATTTGCAAAGGAGGAACTGACGCAAGTCAATATCTCTAAGGATATGGTGTTAAGGAAGCTAAAGGGATTGAAGGCGGACAAATCCCCAGGGCCTGATAACATGCATCCTAGGGTGCTGAAGGAGGTGGCCCTAGAGATAGCGGATGCACTAAGTATGATTTTTCAGAATTCATTAGACTCGGGAACAGTGCCCATGGATTGGAGGGTAGCTAACGTTACCCCACTATTCAAAAAGGGGGGTAGGGAAAAAGCAGGTAATTACAGACCTGTAAGCCTTACATCAGTTGTGGGCAAAATGCTGGAGTCCATCATTAAGGATGAAATAGCGGAGCACTTAGCAAATGGGGACAGGATAGGACAGAGTCAACATGGATTTACAAAGGGTAAATCGTGCTTGACTAATCTATTGGAATTTTTTGAGGGAGTAACTGGTAAAATAGATGGGGGAGAGCCAGTAGATGTGGTGTACCTGGACTTCCAAAAGGCCTTCGATAAGGTCCCACATAAAAGATTAGCAGGGAAAATTGAAGCTCATGGGATAAAGGGGAAAGTATTGACGTGGATAGAGAACTGGCTGTCAGATAGAAAACAGAGAGTTGGAATAAACGGCTCATTTTCTGAATGGCAGGCAGTAACAAGTGGGGTACCACAGGGATCTGTCCTGGGTCCCCAGCTGTTCACAATTTACATTAATGACCTGGATCAGGGAGTCGGATGCAGCATTTCCAAATTTGCAGACGACACTAAACTAGGAGGGGGGGTGGGCTCAGAGGAGGAGACCAGGAAGCTCCAGAGCGATTTGGACAGACTGGGTGATTGGGCGGATAAATGGCAGATGCACTATAATGTGGACAAGTGCGAAGTTATCCACCTTGGGTGCAGGAACGGGAGGGCAAATTATTATTTAAATGGCAATAAATTGGGAGAGGGGGAAGTACAGAGAGACCTGGGTGTTCTTGTACACCAGTCACTGAAGGCGAGCATGCAGGTGCAACAGGCGATCAAGAAGGCAAACGGTATGCTGGCCTTCATAGCAAAAGGGTTGGAATACAGGAACAGGGATACCTTGCTGCAGCTGTACAGGGCACTGGTGAGACCACACCTCGAGTACTGTGTACAGTTTTGGTCGCCTCATCTGAGGAAAGATGTTCTTGCCATGGAGGGGGTGCAGCGGCGATTCACCAGGCTGATACCAGGAATGGCGGGATTGACCTATGAGGAGAGACTATGTAGTTTAGGGATGTACACACTGGAGTTTAGAAGATTGAGAGGGGACCTCATAGAAGTGTATAAAATTCTGACAGGTCTAGACAGACTAGATGCAGAAGGAATGTTTCCCTTGGCGGGTGAGAACAGAACTAGAGGACATAATTTAAGGATAAGGGCTAAACCATTTAGGACAGAAATGAGGGGGAATTTCTTCACTCAGAGGGTGGTGAACCTGTGGAACTCATTGCCACAGAGGGCAGTGTACGCCAGCTCATTAAATATATTTAAGAGGGAATTAGATATATTTCTACAGGCAAAAGGGGTTAAGGGTTACGGAGAGAAGGCGGGGACGGGATACTGAATTGGAGGATCAGCCATGATCTCATTAAATGGCGGAGCAGGCTCGAAGGGCCGGATGGCCTACTCCTGCTCCTATCTTCTATGTATCTATGTATCTATGAATGTGTTCAGAGACTGCCTGGCCTTTGCTGTGAGAGGACTTGGATGCAAAAAAACTTCTCTCTCTCTCCTCTAACCCCCCCCCCCCCCCATTTTTGCATCCAGGTCCACTCACATCAAAAGCCAGGCAGGTCCTCTCTCACCAACAGTCTCTGAGACTAGGCAATCAGCAATGATGACATCATCAGAGGCGACTTTCAGACTGAAAACGCTAATTAGTTCATGGGTTCCCACATGCTCCAACTCAATTGCCCAATTAAGTGAAAATTGCATCAGGCATCCACATTAATCTGGAGTCGGGGGGGAAACACAAAATGCGGATTACACGCCCCCAACCCGAACCCAAGACAAAATCCAGCCCTGAGACTCCATTGTAAGCAGCTACCTATCCTTCTCCCACATCCACAGTCCTTCAACTGTCACCTTTGCAGTGTGCCTTTAAATAACTCAGCTGAAATAGACCCATGTGTGTCGTCATCACGCCCGCTCACGTTAATTGGTCAGGAAACCCAGAAGTCAGATGCAAATGCAGTGGCTGGGTTAAAAAGCCACTGACAGATGCACTGCAGCAACTTCTGGGTTTCCCACACACTATCAGATCCGACCCCCGCTCCCAGCGTGTTGCCAGGTAAATATTACGGCCCATATATCACCAGGTCATTTTCTGTCAGAAACCGGGCAAAGTAACTTCAATAACACTGTGTGAATGCACCAGAAGCCTAGATAAAGGCAACTGTATCAGTACAAGTGCACAAGACTGATTCTCACTTTGTTGATAGTTTCTCTCTTCTATCTTATGAAACTGGTAATTAAAGAAATTGCAGACCACCCATGTTGCATTCCTGGGGATACAACAGTCTAGGCACTGGGGCACATGGGCACTGAAGGAAACATGGTTCAGTGCGGCAATCATAATAGTACCCATACAGGATTTCCTGACGCCTACAGTCATACTTGGCAATGCTACAACTTACTTGTTGAATAGATGCTGATAAGGCATTAGGTCAATGGGTTGGGTATTTATTTGCCCACTCAGGCAATTGTCTCACCTGTATCACAAGAGGGGTTACTAACAACTCCAGCAAGTGTTTAATCCCCATCAACTACTGGCAATTGTAAATACGTGCATAATAAAAAGATACTTTAGCATTTTATTATCCAAAAGAGTTGTGGAGCTCCCACAGCAACTGGGTGAAATTCAGTTTGAGCCACATGAAATGGACTAGATAAGTAAAGGAGAAACAGGTATGGAAGTCTAGCAGTTATGGTAGTGGACTACCAATCCAGAGGTTGTGAGTTCAAATCCCACCTTAGCAAGTTGTGAAATTGAACTCAATAAATTTGGTCATTTGTGGGCTAAAACCAATCTGCTGGATTGTTGTTAAAAGCCAATTGGTTCACTAATAATTCCTGGAATAGAACCTACCACCCTGAGCTGGTCTGAGTGCAGGTGACTCCAGTCCTACACTATGTGGTTAACTCGTAAAGCCCTCATGGGAACTATGGACGGGCAACAAATACTACCTTGCAAGTGTTACAAACATGCCTAGAATTAATAAAAAACAATTACCAAAGCACATACAATTCTATTCCAGGGTCTTCTCTGACTGCCAAGCTTTATGTTAAACATGGAGAATACAAGACCAGACACAAAAAATATTTCACTTCCACTGTTCTTCATTCCCATGCCAACAGCCTCATAGAAAGATGACCTGAGGTATTCTGAAGGCTCTAGACTAAGCCGACATCACTTGAGCTTGGGACAGTTGAACAATCCCTTGGGACTCATTAATCTTGGTGAGCACACTTTCAGCACCAGTACTAATCAAGCTCTTACCTTCAGAGGCCACTTCAACAAAAATACAATCTGTGGTCAGGCTGTACATCTAAATATAAACAGTCCTGCTAGATTGAAAAAAATGAAAGAAGCCAACACGTTCTTAAAAGTGTCTTAAGTATAGTTTCCAATGGTCACAAAATTCTGCAATTTCTATTACAATTTAATAGCAGTTCCAACATTACCTCTTTGTAGAGTACAGCCTTTATATTCTTTGACTTCAATGGAAAAGAAAATCGGACTAATTTTACCCCCATGGTCTCAGGCTGAGCTAGACTGCTCTTAATCTCCTATTCAATCCCGAACTAAGATTCTGACTCCATATACTCTCCATTACAAAGACCGCCTACTTCGACTTCCGTAAAATTGCCTCCCTCTACCTTGCCTCAGCCGATCTGCTGCTGAAGATGCCTTTGTCACCTCCAGACTTGTATATTCCAATGCTTTCCTGGCTGGCCTCCCTTCCTCAAAACTTTGCTGCCCTTATTCTATTCCCACCAGGTCCCAAGACTGCATGTCCTATTTTGCACAAAGTCAAGGCAATATGTTTGATTAATATCTATACATTGTTCTACACAGTTAATCCACCGATATCTTACAAGATCACCTAAAAATTGACCATGGGCATATTTGCTGCCTCAATATTGTGCCTCTCAAGTAAAGTAATAGTAAAGGGCAATGCAAATACCTGGCAAAGACACTAAACACTCTCTGAATGCAGAGCTATTCAAAGTATTTGTCCTATAGCAGTGGAGCAGACATTCAAAGGAAAGTTCCAGGTACCTAGTCTGTGCTGAGTTACATTGGCCAGAATTTTCTAGGGTGCGTGCAGGCGCCATTGAAGGTGGGTTGGGTGGGAAATTTGAAATATCTTGCAGCAGGTCGGGAACCCGCCGTCATCCCACCTCCACACGCCTTTCCCTCGGGCGTGTTTGCTGGCGTGGCAGCGACCCAAATCCAGAGGTGGGCGAGCTAACTTACATCATTATGAGGTACTTGTCAGACCCTTAAGCGTTTCTTTCACCCTACCTTTCAAATTTACCTGGATGAGCACGGGAATCATGCCACTCAGGAACCACATCTGTGAGACTGAGGCAGAAGTTGAGTGAGTATTGATCCAGCTCATTAGTGCACAGCATGAAAAGTACAATAAAAACTCCAACCTCACAGCTGATCACTTTCCTAAAGCAGATGCTGTTGCTGACTGCCTTGTCAGCACAGATTTAGCTTTCTAGAGGTTGCAAGTGTTTCCAGCAATGTTGGCATCCACTGTCACCTCATTTGTAGAACCTATCACACCATTGACAGATTGCTTCTGTCATCTCTACTTGACCTGCCATCTATTCCATCAGCATGGGTGCCATTTATATTGTCTCACCTTGGTCCTCAGAATCAGACCATGATGAGCCTCAACACCAGCAGCACCAACAGAGGGCGCTGGAGGCCATACCCCCAACACAGGGTATACAGGCAGAGGATGAGTTTCCTCAACATGACTGAGCAGCAGTGCCAAAAGAGGCTCAGGCTATCGCGCCAGGTCATTGCAGACATTTGCACATTGCTGGAGGAAGACCTGCAGCCCAGAGGAGCGGGTGGACATGCCTTACCAGTGGCTGTCAAAGTCACCAGCGCCCTCAACTTCTTCACCTCAGGCTCCTTCCAGGGATCTGCAGCAGACATTTGCAGCATCTCGCAGTCGGCCACCCACAGATGCATCACACAGGTCACTGATGCCCTCTTTGACAAGTCAGCCAATTATATCAACTTTGCCACTGATGAAGCCAGTGTTACTGAGCGGGCACTCGGCTTTGCCATCTGGCTGGCTTCCCACGGGTGCAGGGCATCATCGACTGCACACATGTGGCCATCAGGGCACCCCATCATCACCCGGGAGTCTTTGTCAACCACAAGGTCCTCCACTGCAGCTCAACTCCAACCATAGGAAAATTATCATGCATGTGTGCGCAAAATTCCCTGGCAGCTGTCATGACTCTTTCGTCTTGCGCCAGTCCACCCTCCCTCAGCTCTTCGTTCCTCCAAACAGACTTTCCAGCTGGCTGCTTGGAGACAAGGGCTATCCACTGAAGACGTGGCTCATGACACACTTGAGGAGGTCACGTACTGAAGCCCAGGAGAGATATAATGAAAGCCACATTTCCATGAGATGTGTCATAGAGCAGACAATAGGCATACTGAAAATGCGCTTCAGATGCCTTGACAGATCTGGAGGAGCCCTTCAGTATGCACCAGCCAGGTTCTCCTGAATCGTTGTGGTCTGCTGCACACTGCACAACATAGCACAGCAGCGAGGATTACAGCTGGATGAGGAGCAAGGCACTGAGCGCACAGCCTCTTCAGAGGAGGAAGAACATGAGGAGCATCAGCTGGAAGATGAGGAAGTACAGGAGCTGGAGGAAAACTGCGGTCCAGATCCCACCAGCACCCGAGCACATTGCTGCCCGGGAGGCCAGGATGGGCTCAATATGGCCAGACCTACTTAACTTTACACATTACACCCATATGGCTGCCACATGCTGCGCCAGGTTGGCACCACCCCACAGCAACACCATAAAGCTTCCCTGCAATGACCAAGCCATTCCTTTCACACTGACCACCATTGCTGGAGGTAACGTTATATCTCACCATTCACTCCAACTCACTAAGCCACTTCCAAAGGTGCACACAAATTTGTCCATGACCGCAACGTGGTGAAAATAAAGATTTTTATCTGTGACATCACAGTAACGGAAACTTTACAGAAACATTTAATAAAACACCCAAGTGGCTACCCTTGTGAATCTACTTGTGTTTCATCTTTGTCTTACACGTGCTTCAATGAGGTGCTACCCCTGTGGCTTCAGCAGAGATAGAGGCAGCCTGCTCACTTCCCTGCTGCGACTGCATAGACACTTTTGGCGGACGCCCTCTGGGTTTTGGAGCCTGTGATGGCCCCACCAAAGTCTGCTCCTCCTGCGACTGTGCAGGGGCAGACTCGGCCATCGCGATCCAAGGTGGAACCTGGGGCTCTGACTGAGGGCGGGGGTGGGGGGGGGGGCGGGGGGTCAACGGGGGAGAAGTGTGAGCGCTTTGAGAGGAGCCCACATTTGTATGCCCCTCTCACCATCATCCCTCTCATGGGCCACCCGCACTTCCCTGCTAGCAAGGAGCTGGAGAGCACCTTGCTGCACATCATTGGGGCCATGAGGACCCACTTCTACATTGACATCCCTCCTAGAGAGGACGTCTATAAGCCTCTGCCATCTATTCTCCATAGATACCAATCTATTGTCCATAGATAGCCATCTATTCTCCATAGAGACCATGTGCTCCTGTGAGTGATGCATTAGCTGCTCCATGCAGGTGACCATCCTATCCTGCGACACGGTGGTGCTCATGTTGGAGATGGACTCCTCCAATCTCTGGACATTTGCAGACATCGCGGTCGCAAAACCTATCAAAGCCTTCTGCACTTCTTGCTGTACCTCCAAAAATGCCCTCTTTCTGGATGGCCCCTGATTCAGCATCTGTATGCAGCTGAGCAGAGCTGGGAGCGTCCTGCGCCCTCCGGCGAGGAGTCTCCACTGTGGTCCCTGTCTCCACCATCTGCTCTTGCTCACTTGTGAGTTGTGAGACACCAGGTGACAACACTACTCTATCTCGTGTGGGATCCATCGAGGTGTAAGTATCTGCGCTGGTGTTGGGTGCGCTTATGTCTGCTGACGATGCACTCTCAGAGGCTGGAGGCTCCTCTGAGAAGTCCTCTTCCTCTTCCTCCTGGACAGTGGGGGGGGTGGGGGGGGCTCTTGTTGGACCTGTGGGAGAGTAAAGAGATGAGTTAGATATGTCATATGAAGAATAGGTACAGGTACCATTATGCACATGATGACCATTCACTGGCTGCTGACATCAGTCCCCATATGAGTGACTGCTGTATGCCATGTAGCTGTATGATATGTAATTCTGTCACCAGGTTGCTGAGATGTCCCCCTCTCTCCGTCTCCCACCTCCAGCTGCTCGGCGACTCCAGAGACTTCCAATGCAGCATCCTCTGCTGCAGTTAAGGTGGCCAATGATGGAGGGCCACCTCCGGTTCTTTCCCTCTCCCTCTTATATTGGGCTCTCTTTTCCTGCAAGGAAGGAAAAAAGAGAAGGTTGAGTGAGAGTGATGGAATGAGTGTAAGGAAATGGATGGGTTACATCTTTAGAGGGAGACTATAATGGAGTGGGGTGGCAATGCCAAGTGGCCTCCTTGTGTGTTGTTAGTTGGTATGATTGCATTAGGATGAGGGTGAGTGTGAGGGATGGCTAGTCAGATGGGGATGTGATAATGTAGATAGAGAGAGAGGGATGGGTGGACGTGCAAGGCATGTTGGTGTGAGTAAGGATGTGCAGGAGTGGGTAGGGAAGGCAGAGTGATGGGGATGTGATGAGAGGCACAGCAGGATGTGGCTTTGCACTCACCTTTCCTGATCTAATGAGATAATTGAAACATTTACGGCACTTCACCCAGTCCTCCTGACCACATCCTGCTGTTGACCTCCTCTGCTATTTGGAGTCAGGCTCCTTTTGTCTCCTGGGGAGGTCTCTGCACCCATTAGAAGGGGAGAGGACCTCCCTGCGTGCTCTCACACCCGCCACAAGCATATGGAGGGAGTCATCGGAGAACCTGTGTCTCTGTGCAGTTATCTCTGGAACTGATTGCAGCAGTCCAATTGTGCAGTGTGCTGCCTGCACAGTCCTAGACGAACCTTCAAATGCAATGAGGCCATGGCTCCTTTAAATATCCCGGCTGAAAACGCGTCATCGCTGACGTCATCAGACTCGCCCTATTTAATTGGGCCAGGTAATGCGTAGGGCAGCCTTAATAGGCCCCATTAACAGAAAGTCGATCTCAGGAGCGCGATGGAATGAGGAACGGGGTCGCGACCTTGACAGTGACCGTCCACACCTGACCCGCCCGGGTAGAGAAAATTCCGGCCACTATCTCAGTCAGAGTCTCAGTGCAGTTGCTGATGTTGGCTGCAGTGTTCCCTGGAGCTAGCAAGGAAGATGGTTTTAGCTAAGTTCCAGCTCATTATTCAGTAACATAATGCTGGAATAAGCGTGTGTGTAATCATCAGGCAAAAAAAGGACTGGGGTCAGCTGTGATTTATCACCAGTCAATAACCTGCTGACAATGGTTCAGTAGGTTTATGCATGAATAATGGCCTCTTGGGAGAGGAAGCAGAGAGTGACCAGCACTATATAAAACAGAATTCAAACAATGGCAAGGTCTTCTAACACAAGGAACAAAACAAAACAAAATGAGTCATTACTTCCTGAGATTACAGTGTGTCACCTTACAGTAAATAATAACGTGGCAGTTAAAACTCCAGTAAAGTTTCATTTGATTGTTTATTTTACCAAAAGCTATCATTGAAGCTTCACAGTGTTGAATCACAGAAGTGATCAAGCTTTTTGTCCTAATGGGCTACTTAGGTGTATTACATGGATCCTTGCTGGTCACATAGAAAGTTTAAATCAAATCTGCTGTTAATCTGCAAATAAACCTGCAGATACAAACATATTTTGGTGTTGAAATTAGCATTCATCCACCAATGAGAATCTCATTGGCCCTGACGATATCCCAAACCACAAAATGATCTGTAGGTAGTATTGTTGCTGCTGTGCCAATAAGTCAGCACAATTGTTAATTATGAACCAGGAGTTTTAAGCGTGAAACATATTTGGTTATAATATCCTAGTAACAAATTGCAAATGTTCCTGTAAAACTATCCCTTACTGTACGATGGGAGTGAAACTCCTGAGTACCTAAGGCTGCATTTATATTACTATTGTAGTGTCAGTGTGAAGCATTTTGTGTCAATGCTAAAGGTGTGTAAATCCCGAGTTAGTTGAGCCTAACTCTGAAGCAAAGCACAGTCAGATGGAGGAAGAAATCTGTATTTTAAGCTTCTTACTAATCCAGCATTGGATGGTAAGGAAATACAACTAGATTTATAGCAGTTGAAAACTGCTTTAAATTCAGGAGCTCACTGCGAGCTTGCAAACTCAATCTTCCAGACCAACTGATTTCTTAGTCTAAGCTTTCTGCCCCCAGTCAATTTTCTGGTGGATTTGGGGAGGTTAGAGGCAGAAAGTTACTCGGGAACTTGCTCTGCCATGTCTCCACCTCCCCATCGTTTTCCAGGATCAGGTCCCGTCGGGGCGGCAATACGTCTGCCTATATGTGGGCAGACCCACATAAACCGGATGTAAATGAGGGAAACACAGACTCTGCCATGTTTTCTGTATTTGCCGAGCTGAAATACTGGATGCAGGGTCTACCTGTTAGGCTCCAGTGTTAAGAGGGGGGATTGTTGCAAAATGTGGAGAGGGGTTTGTGACACACTGTCGACTGGCCCCAACATGGAAAGGAAACATTTTAAGGTAAGTTTTGTTTTTATATAATGGAACAGCAGGCCAGCCACCTCTTTTTCCACTCCAACAGGCTCCATAGCAACATATCTCCCCGACAGTGGCCAGGGAGTTTGCTTACCACATGTAAATGGCACAGGGCTGGAAATATGACCAGGATCAGCAGGGCATCTGTAGGGCAGGTGGTATGCCCGCCTCACCAGCTCTGTGTATCAATCAGGCAGTGGCAGAAAGTCTAGGCCCTCCGGATGTAAATGGTTGTACTTTAATTGATACATTAATACCTAATATTCCTGCTCAAACACAAACCTCTGGGAGAAAATATACCAACCAAAAAATCTGAATGACACAAAAGAAAAAACTATAGAAACACAGACAGTTGCAAATTTGCTTCAAAGCTGGAAGCAATCTTGGGTTTCCAGCAACTCTAGATCTAATCTTCAGAATGCGGATCTGTGTAACAATGTTGTAGCACTTTTCTATCTATTATTTTGTACATCATACACTGTCCCATTAGAAGGCTCTTGGTTTGTTACGCTGAAAAGACACGACTCACGTTAATTGCAAATCATGTTTGATGAAACTAGAAAGGTCATTCAGAATACTTCTGAAATAGACGTAGAATAACGGCTGGGAATTTCCTTGGTGCCTCTCCTGCTCTGCCACTGTAACTTTGGCGGAAACCCTGTTTAGACGCGTAATCACACTTCAATTTATTGATTTGTCTGAAAACGAACACATTTAAAATAAAACTGTTGCTGTTCTCATTATTGGCATTATGTACATTGCAAGCTAATTTGCCCTTTGAGGTTAAGGAATAGATGATTGTCCATGGAGCAAACTCCAGTATAAAGAGCACCATTATTTCAATATTTACTCTATTTATTTCAGGCTTAAATTATAGTATTTATAGAACTTTCTTCTGATCCAGTTATACCAGTCTCATTTGCCTGAGAACACTTTTCACATAACAATTACCTTGCCCTGTAAACCATAATAAAGTCTATTTACCAAGCTGCATGAAAACACTTTTTCTTTCCCAATTTAATATACATTGTAATGTGGCTACAGATACTTATACGGTTTACTTCTTAGCAATTCCAATTAATAGTTGTGTAGATAAAATTGCATTTACTAAAACAGATGTTTTACATAAGAACATAAGAAATAGGAGCAGGAGTAGGCCATTCAGCCCTTCAAGCCTGCTCCGCCATTCAATGAGATCATGGCTGATCTTCTGCCTCAACTCCATTCACCGGCCCTATCGCCATATCCCTTGATGCCCTTACTAGTCAGAAATCTATCGACTTCTGTTTTGAATATACCCAATGACTGAGCCTCCACAGCCCTCTGGGGTAGAGAATTCCAAAGATTCACCACCCTCTGTGTGAAGAAATTTCTTCTCATCTCAGTCCTGAATGGCCTACCCTTTATCTTGAGGCTGTGGCCCAAGGTTGTAGACTCCCCAGCTAAGGGAAACATTCTACCAGCATCCATCCTATCATAGAGTCATAGAGTCATAGAGTTATACAGCACAGAAAGAGGCCCTTCGGCCCATCGTGTCCGCGCCGGCCATCAAGCCTTGTCTATTCTAATCCCATTTTCCAGCACTTGGTCCGTAGCCTTGTATGCTATGGCGTTTCAAGTGCTCATCTAAATGCTTCTTGAATGTTGTGAGGGTTCCTGCCTCTACCACCCTTTCAAGCAGTGAGTTCCAGATTCCAACCACCCTCTGGGTGAAAAAGTTTTTCCTCAAATCCCCTCTAAACCTCCTGCCCCTTACCTTGAAACTATGCCCCCTGGTTATTGACCCCTCTACTAAGGGGAAAAGTTCCTTTCTATCTACCCTATCTATGCCCCTCATAATTTTGTACACCTCAATCAGGTCCCCCCTCAGCCTTCTCTGCTCTAAGGAAAACAACTCCAGTCTGTCCAGTCTCTCTTCATAGCTGAAGTGCTCCAGCCCAGGTAATATCCTGGTGAATCTCCTCTGCACCCTCTCCAATGCAATCACATCCTTCCTATAGTGTGGCGACCAGAACTGCACACAGTATTCCAGCTGTGGCCTAACTAGCGTTTTGTACAGCTCCATCATAACCTCCCTGCTGTTATATTCTATGCCTCAGCTAATGAAGGCAAGTATTCCATATGCCTTCTTAACTACCTTATCTACCTGTCCTGCTGCCTTCAGGGATCTATGTACATGCACACCAAGGTCCCTCTGATCCTCTGTCCTTCCTAGGGTCCTACCATTCATTGTGTATTCCCTTGCCTTGTTAGTCCTCCCAAAATGCATCACCTCACACTTTTCAGGGTTAAATTCCATTTGCCACTGCTCTGCCCATCTAACCAACCCGTCTATATCATCCTGTAGCCTGAGGCTTCCCTCCTCGCTATTTACCACTGCACCAATTTTCGTGTCATCTGCGAACTTACTGATCATACCTCCTACATTCATATCTAAATCATTATTGTACACTACAAACAGCAAAGGACCCAGCACCGATCCCTGCGAGATAAGTTTGTGTGTGGACTGGTGGATGAGTCCAAATTACTGAACACTCCGAATCTAATGTTTGACATAGCATGTAAAATTTGCCCTATCTATGGAGATGGCGTCTAAGAATGTTAGGGAGCTCCGTCCAACTTAAGTGACTAGTGCAGCTGAGGTCTGCAGTCACAAAGCCACCGCCAAACCTAAAGTTGTGAGACCAAGTCAAAAGCATGTCAGTGAGAGCAGTTCAGTGAATTGTTATCGCTGCAATGGAAAACACTCACCACAGACCTGCCAATACAGAAATGCAAAGTGTTTTCACTGCCAAAAGCAAGGCCATATTTCAACAGCTTGCAGAGCTAGATCTAAAGCAGGAAGTAAGAACCATTCTAGTGGCAATGCAAAGCAGTGACAACAAAAGGGAGGAATTCACAATATTGAAGTAAACACACCTGATATTGAAGAACTAGGCATCTACAGTATCTATGCCACTAGCGGCAGCGCAAGCAGTCGTGAAAAAGACTTCCGTACAAAACTTTTGATCAATGACCAATATATTGATATTGATATATCAACACGGACTACGCTATCATGAGTAAGGACACATATGAGATTAAGTTTAATCAGGTACCACTTACAAAGAGTACCGTAGAGTTAAACACCTGCTCCGGAGAAATTTTAGAGACATGTGGACAAATGGAATGTACAGTTCAACATAATGGCCAGTCAGTAAAGCTGCCTATTATTGTAGCAAGCTACAACAACAGGCCAACCCTCATTGGCAAAGACTGGTTGAGAAAGTTGAAACTAGACTGAAAAACATCTTCAGTGTAGATGCTTCAAAGAAGTGACTCGACACAATGCTGAACAAGTATAAAAGCATGTTCTCAGACAGTTATGAGGGCATCACTGGGTGTGACGCACATATCCACATCAAGTCCAATGCGAAGCCTATCTATTGTAAGGCAAGGCCGATCCCCTATGCATTGAAAAGTCAGGTGGAGGAAGAGCTAGAGAAACGGAGAGAGAATGCAGTGCTGGTAAAAACTGACAAAAGTGAATGGGCTACCACGATTGTGGTAGTGCCCAAAGCAGACAAAACTGTACACTTGTGCAGTGACTACAAAATTACTATCAACCAAGCAGTTGATGATGAACAGTACCCATTACCTACATCACAAGATTTATATGCAGCACGCTCTGGGTCAAAGGTTTTCTCTAAGCTCGACCTGTCGCACGCTTATGCTCAGCTGAATGTTGACAAAGAGAGTCAACAGTATCTCACCATCAACACACACAAGGGACTGTACTCATACACCAAGCTGCCGTATGGTGTAAAGTCTTCCCCCAAAATCTTCCAGGCTACGATGAATAAGATTTTGCAAGGAATTCCAAATTGCTTCTGCAATCAAGACGATGTGCTGATCGCAACAAGCAGTGAGGAAGAAAATCTAGAAGTGTTAGATTTAGTGCTTCAAAGGTTGAATTCCTACAATGTCAAATTGAAAAGGAGCAAATGAGCTTTTGTGCAGCCCAAGGTTGTGTACCTTGGTCTGAAAGTTGATGCAAATGGCTTGCAACCAGTTAAGGAAAAGGTTAATGCGGTCATCAATGCTCCAAAGCCACAGAACGTGTCTGAATTAAAATCTTTCCTTGGAATGGTCCAGTACTACGCACGTTTCTTACCTGAGTTAGCGACCATGCTAGCTCCATTGCACGAGCTCCTCAAGAAGGATGTCCAGTGGAAGTGGACAAAAGTGCAACAGGAAGCTTACGACGCTTGTAAGAGAAGTCTCTCTAGTGATGCTCTACTTGTGCACTATGGCACAGAGCATGAGCTTAAGTTAGCGTGTGATGCTTCTAGCTACGGTGTGGGAGCTGTCATTAGCCACGTAATGGATGACGGCCAAGAGAAACCAATCGCGTTCGCATCACGAACCCTCACAAAGAGCGAAATAAACCGCGCAAATTGAAAAGGAAGCACTCGCTATAATGTTTGGAATCAAGAAATTCCAACAGTTCCTGATCAGAAGAAATCTTACCCTGATAACCGATCACAAACCGCTCCTAGCAATATTGGGGCCCAAATCTGCCATCCCTGCAATAGCCGCATCAAGAATGCAATGTTGGCCAGTGTTGTTGTCACAATATGACTACACGATTGAATATCGCACTTCAAAGCAAAACACAATCGCAGATGCTTTGTCCAGGTTGCCACATGAAGACTCATGGGTTGGGAGTGAAGGTGAGATTTTCACGCTAGGTGCAGTCGACAAAGACTTTCCTGTGAATGCAACTGAGATTGCAAATGAGACTCAAAAGGACTCAGTACTGAAAAGAGTGTATGGAAATAAAACAAAATGGATGGACTGATCAGTGTCTGGACACAGAGTTGAAACCATTCCATAACCGTTGTACTGAATTGTCTTGTGAGTAAGGTTGTATCAAGTGGGGAAACAGAGTGGTGGTATCTACTGCTTTGAGAGATAGAATTCTGGCCGAACTTCATACTGAACATCCAGGGATCATCAGTATGAAATCAATTACAATAAGTTTTGTTTACTGGCCTGGATTGGACAGTGATCTTGAATCACTTGTCAGCAAATGCAGTGTTTGCCAAAATTGCAGAAACAAACCACCCAAAACTCCACTACAACCCTGGTCATGGCCAACTAGTTCTTTTCAGAGAGTACATGTAGACTTCTGTGAAAAAGTAAATGATTATTTCCTGGTACTTGTAGATAGTCACTCAAAGTGGATTGAAGTGAAACACATGGGTTCAAGTACTACAACTGAACATACCATAGATGAGTTGAGGTCTATCTTCACATGTCATGGCTTACCTGAAGAGCTTGTTTCTGACAATGGCCCTCAGTTCCGTTCTGCTCTATTCCAAGAGTTCATGAAATGGAACGGTATCAAACACTCTCATTCCACCATATCATCCAGCTTCAAACAGAGCAGCCAAAAGGTCAATCAGAATAGTAAAAGAAGCTCTCAAAAAGCAAGTATTGCAGGGTTGTTCGGAACTCAGCATGAAGCAACGTTTGGCAAATTTTTGCTGAAGTACAGAACTACTCTGCACGCTATAACTGGATATACCCCAGCAGAACTCTTGATAAAGAGGAGATTGAGAACACGATTGAGTCTCGTTCAACCAAATTTGGCCTCAAGAGTTGAACAGAAACAGTTGATTCAGAAACGTTATTATGACAGCAATCTGAAAGAATGCAGTTTCAGACAAAACGAGTGTGTTCGTATTCTCAGTCCCCCTGGCAAGTCGAGTTCACAAAGTGAGATATAGGAACTGTAAGTAGAGGTTGGTGGAACCAAGAGATATTTGGTTGAGATTGGTGACAACATCCGAAGTGTTCATGTAGATCAAATGATCTCTGCTAGAGATGAACCAAGACGTAATCTTGAACCACTTGATCATGAACACATACATGAGTTTGACTCAGTTCAGACTTCAGAAACTGAAGTACCAGGTTCAAACAAATCTGAGATAGAAACAGGATCATCTTTGAGTTCGGAACCAGAACAAAACAGCCTGAAAATTGGTTCAACACCAAAACCTTTTGTAAGGAGATCTGGAAGGCTCCACAAACCTGTTATTAAACTGGATTTGTAGTTCATTTGTAGCATTTGTAGTTGATCTAAAAGAAAACAAGCCAGGAGTTTTTGTTATGTTGTACATGTAATGCTGGGAAAGGTGGGACCATAGTTTTGTTGTATTTGAGAGCGGAATATGTACATTTTTTTAAGGGGAAAGCAGTGTAGTGTATCATGGTTTGTCACATGGTTTAGTATGAGCATGCTCAGTTCACTCTGGCCTAGTAAACAAGCTCCTTTACTAGCAACTCATCCTGTCTCTGTCCTTCATTTGTTCTACCCATATATATTACACATATATTATACAAGACAAAGGAATGAAGATTTCTCTGTTAGAATTTCATATCTTTAAAAACTACAGGTGTTACCTAATTGTAATATTATTACATCTGAAACAGACGTCTTACTGCAATTATATAGGGCTCTGGTGAGACCACACCTGGAGTATTGTGTACAGTTTTGGTCTCCTTACCTAAGGAAGGATATACTTGCCATAGAGGGAGTGCAACGAAGGTTCACCAGACTGGTTCCTGGGATGGGGAGATTGTCCTATGAGGAGAGATTGAGTAGACTAGGCCTATATTCTCTAGAGTTTAGAAGAATGAGAGGTGATCTCATTGAAACATACAAAATTCTTGCAGGGCTTGACAGGGTGGAGATAAAAAATAATAAGGGGAAAAAGTCTCTGGTGGGCATAGTCTACAGGCCCCCGAACAGTAGCAATACTGTTGGACAGAGTATAAATCAACAAATAATGGAGGCCTGTAAAAAAGGTACAGTAATAATCATGGGTGATTTTAATCTCCATATTGAATGGACAAACCAAATTGGCCATGGTAGCCTTGAGGAGGAGTTCATAGAGTGTATCCGGGATGGTTTCCTAGAACAGTATGTAATGGAACCAACCAGGGAGCAGGCTATCTTGGATCTGGTACTGTGTAATGAGACAGAATTAATAAATTATCTCATAGTAAAGGATCCTCTAGGAAAGAGTAATCATAGCATGGTTGAATTTCAAATTCAGTTGGAGGGTGAGAAAGCTGTATCTCAAACCAGTGTCCTGATCTTAAACAAAGGCAATTACAATGGCATGAGGGCAGAACTGGATAAAGTGGACTGGAAAAATAAATTAAAGGGTAAGACAGTTGAAATGCAGTGGCAGACATTTAAGGAGATATTTCATAACTCTCAACAAAAATATATTCCAGTGAGAAAGAAAGATTTTAAGAGAAGGGAGCACCATCCGTGGCTAACTAAGGAAGTAAAGGATGGTATCAAATTGAAAACGAAGGCATACAATGTTGCCAAGATTGGTGGCAGGCCAGAGGATTGGCAAATTTTTTAAAACCAGCAAAGGATGACTAAAAAAATAATAGAGAGAAGATGAATTATGAGAGTAAACTGGCAAGAAATATTAAAACAGATAGTAAGAGCTTCTACAGGTATATAAAAAGGAAGAGAGTAGCTAAAGTAAACGTTGGTCCCTTAGAGGATGAGACTGGGGAATTAATAATGGGGAACGGGGAAATGGCAGAGACTCTGAACAAATATTTTGTATCTGTCTTCAAGGTAGAAGACACTAACAACATCCCAATAATGGATAATCAAGGGGCCACAGGGAGGGGGGAACTAAAGACAATCACTATCACTAAGGAAAAAGTACTTGGTAAAATAATGGGAATAAAAGACGACAAGTCCCCTGGACCAGATGGCCTGCATCCCAGGCTCTTAAAAGAAGTGGCTGCAGAGATAGTGGATGCATTCGTTGCAATATACCAAAATTCCCTGGACTCTGGAGAGGTCCCAGCAGATTGGAAAACCGCAAATGTAACACCCCTATTTAAGAAAGGAGGGAGACAGAAAGCAGGAAACTATGGACCAGTTAGCCTAACATCTGTCATTGGGAAAATGCTGGAGTCCTTCATTAAGGATGCAGTAGCAGGGCATTTGGAAAATCATAATGCAGTCAAACAGAGTCAGCATGGTTTTATGAATGGGAAATCATGTTTAACAAATTTGCTGGAGTTCTTTGAGGAGGTAACGAGCAGGGTGGACAAAGGTGAACCAGTGGATGTGGTGTATTTGGATTTCCAGAAGGCATTCGATTAGGTGCCACATAAAAGGTTACTGAATAAGATAAGAGCTCACGGAGTTGGGGGTAATATATTAGCATGGATAGAGAATTGGCTAACTAACAGAAAGCAGAGAGTCGGGATAAATGGGTCATTTTCCGGTTGGCAAACGGTAACTAGTGGGGTGCCACAGGGATCAGTGCTGGGGCCTCAACTACTTACAATCTACATTAATGACTTGGATGAAGGGACCGAGTGTAATGTAGCCAAGTTTGCGGATGATACAAAGATGGGTGAGAAAGCAAGTTACGCAGAGGACTCAAAGAATCTGCAAAGGATATAGACAGGCTAAGTGAGTGGGCAAACATTTGGCAGATGGAGTATAATGTGGGAAAGTGCGAGGTTATCCACTTTGGCAGGAGAAATAAAAAAGCAAATTATTATTTAAATGGAGAGAGATTACAAAATGCTACATTTCAGAGGGACCAGGGGGTCCTTGTGCATGAAACACAAAAAGTTAGCATGCAGGTACAGCAAGTAATCAAAAAGGCAAATGGAATGTTGGCCTTTATTGCAAGGGGGTTGGAGTATAAAAGCAGGGAAGTCCTGCTACAACTGTACAGGGTATTGGTGAGACCACACCTTGAGTACTGCGTACAGTTTTGGTCTCCTTATTTAAGGAAGAATATACTTGCATTGGATGCAGTTCAGAGACGATTCACTGGGTTAATTCCAGAGATGAGGGGGTTGACTTATGAAGAAAGGTTGAGCAGGTTGGGCCTATACTCATTGGAATTTAGAAGAATGAGAGGTGATCTTATTGAAACATATAAGATACTGAGGGGGCTGACAAGGTAGATGCAGAGAGGATGTTTCCCCTCATGGGGAAATCTAGAACTCGGGGGCATAGTTTCAGAATAAAGGGTCGCCCTTTTAGAACTGAGATGAGGAGGAATTTCTTCTCTCAGTGGGTTGTAAATCTGTGGAATTCTCTGCCCCAGAGAGCCGTGGAGGCTGGGTCATTAAATACATTTAAGGTGGAGATAGACAGATTTTTGCAAGATAAGGGAGTGAAGGGTTATGGGGAGCGGGTAGGGAAGTGGCTTTGAGCCCAAGATCAGCCATGATCTGATTGAATGGCGGAGCAGGCTTGAGGGGCCAAGTGGCCTAATCCTGCTCCTATTTCTTACGTTCTTATGACAGGGTAGATGCAGGGAGGATGTTTCCCCTGGCTGGGGAGTCCAGAACCAGGGGTCACAGTCTCAGAATAAGGGGTTGGCCATTTAGGACTGAGATGAGGAGAAATTTCTTCACTCAGAGGGTGGTGAATCTTTGGAATTCTCTACCCCAGAGGGCTGTGGAGGCTCAGTCGTTGAGTATATTCAAGACAGAGATCGATAGATTTTTGAATATTAAGGGAATCAAGGGATATGAGGATAGTGCAGGAAAGTGGAGATGAGGTAGAAGATTGGCCATGATCTTATTGAATGGCAGAGCAGGCTCGAAGGGCCAAATGGCCTACTCCAGTTCCTAGTTCTTATGTTCTTAAACTTGATAACTTTAGACAGTTAGTGCACTATTGAATAATGGAACATGCTGTAGGGCGTCATTAAGAGGCTTGCTCCTATATCAGCATATGCATCTGTTCTGTAACTCTATACATTGTAACTACCTCAATGTGCTCACAATAAACCACAGCATCTCTCTTGACCAGTCAGGAACACTGGTTGCCAACTGGAGACAGAGATCTCAAACAACAGAGACTCACATTGATTGAGCACTCTAAACAAAAGGGACAAAAGGTCTGTGACAGCAACTGCATTTATCCTGATAGCTAGAATCCTTTTTTTTAAATGGTGTCAGTGCAAACAGAAGTATACATGTAAAGAATGAGACTGGGAGAAGAGAGCAACCTAGAAAGAACAGAGTTAAATTAAAAAGACAGGAGCAGGAAGAGTATAAAGCAGGGAGAGTAGAGGAGGGAATGAGCTGAGGAGGGAAATAGCAATGAATTCAATTCTTCTTTTAAAGAATAAACAAGACAATGTCTGTGTATTTCCAAAATAATTGACTTGCCAACCACATTGCATTCTCAGAAATTGTACTTCACAAAACAGCCCATTCCTTCATTTTCATCAGCAAATCATTATTTGTGGAGAAAAGCAAACATTATCCTAATTTTCTTTAAAAGAAATTTCAGGCCTCCAGGTATATAAAGGCAGACAGCAATATGTATGAAAAAAATAATGGAGCATTTTACCATGATGGAGATAAGTGTGTACTAGTGATTCCTCACACTGAATCCCCAAGGCTATGTGTTCATCTTGAAGCATTGATGGGCAGGGAAGAGAAAGTAAAACATGGCACTCTTGCAGACTTCATGCTGGTTAATTTGAGTGCTGCACTGGCAGAAACCTGCTTTAAGATGCGTTAGCAGTGCTATATTCTACAAAGGGGTGAAATAAACTTGTACATTTTCTACGCATTTAAAAGATAAATTTGCAGATTTTTCTCATAAAACACATTGCGTTTATTCTTCAGAACAGAATTTAACGTTAATCGGTAAACATAGAATATTACATAAAATAAGGTTAATCAATCAAAAGGTTTCAGAATGGTCAGATAGCCAATATAAAATAAATACAGGTTGTCAGCGTTTTAATTGGCTGCTAATATATGTCAATGGTTTTACTGCCAAATATTAGCAGCCAATTAAAACTCTGACAACCTGTCAGCCGACTTCTACTAACCAATCAAATTTTGTATGTCCCACCTGTCACAGCTCCATTTTGAAAGGTCTTAAAGCTGTACTTGGGTTATTGACATCACAGAGGCACATACAAGTACATTTATCGGCCTTTCCCCCTGCAGGAATAAGACTTCTCTTAAAATCAAATTTAATAGTCTGAATTAGTATGTGACCTCAAAACTATTCTTTCAAAATCCATGAGAACAATGTGGAACATGGGACTTAGTTCAGATCTATGTTTCAGTGAGACACCAGCAGTTTAAAAATAAATCAAACATCTTTGCATTCATTCTCACCATTAGTGAGTGCTAACTGTAACCATGGTAACTCCCTGACACTGACTGCCTCATAGCATTCTGGAAGATCAGCAGTTGGAAAAAAAAACACTGATGCTACACAGTTGAAATTTATAAAGTTCACAACAAATATGATATAAATAACATTTTCTTACTGGGTGAAATCCTAATAATCAAAGGCACTTGGACAGACACTCCTTCACTGCATCCTGTTTCATGAAAAACTCAAGCACTGTGATGACACCGACCCATGCTGGGATAATACATCACCCTGGGGATCATTATCGACTTCCCCGCCTGGGCATTAATGTGGCAGAGTAGCTCGCCCACCCATTATATTACATTTCAGTGGAATGAAAATCAGACGAGTTCTATAACGGGCGGGCGATCTCTTCCATCACATCATTGTCCTGCCGGTGAAGTTGAAAATCACCCTCTGCTCATCTCTGCCAACCAAACAGCAAAAACCGTCACCAAAGCAGAACTAATTTCCACTTAGAACATACATATTGCACCTCAAGTAAATGTAATATATAAATACGCCATCTGAGGTTGCTGATGATCATGATTATTCCACTTATGAAGAACATCTGTTTAACTTGCACGTAACTAACTTGAATGAGTTGTATTATTTGCTTTACTATTGGAATGAAAATTGTATTCAATGACTTAATATGCAAAATTCGCATTATCATTTCTCCCATTATTTCTATCCAATTGATAAAACTCTGATTCTGGGCCCACACAACTCCACATTGGGATCATCAAACCAACCAGGGGAAGATTAATAAACTCTCAAAGGATATTAAAAGTCAAAAACCACACAATATTTTCGTGTTACTCAGTAGCTGTAGTGCTAGGACTATTGCTGTTGGCAGTGTGTATAAATGATTTGGAGCTGGGGACAGCCGCAAAGCTGCCTAAGTTTGTAGATGACACCAATGTGGGGGGAAGGGTTCAAGCAATAGGAAATAACAACAGAAAATGCTGGAAATACTCAGCAGGCCAGGCAGCATCCGTGGAGAGAGAAACAGAGTTAACGTTTCAGGTCTGGGACCCTTCATCAGAACTGGAAAAAGCTGGAGATGTAACAGATATTAAGTAGGTGCAGAGACGGGGGGTGGGGGGGGGAGGTGGTTTAGGAGGGGAGGAAGGAATTGAAAGAATATACTGTGTTTATGTAAGAGGCAGGAAAGATAATGGCCCAGAAATTGATCTCGCTCTGTTCCCGCGGGGGTAAGCCTTCCCCGCGATGTCTCACCTCGCTTATGCTTTTTCAGATCCAGCTCGCACGAACTTGATGTTCCAGACATCAGCTGTGCTGGGCTTGCGTATCCCAGCGGCGTAGTGAATTCGTGCGAGCTGTGGGATCACGTGACTCAGTTAGAGCCAATGGCAGCACACCATCTTCCATTCATAAGTCTCACAGCATAGCTGTGAAATCTATGAATCTTACACCCCCCAAAATAACAGCTAAACCTCAATTAAATTTAAAAAAAAAACCATCACATTAATAAAATAAGTATAGTTAATTAAATTAACCATTTTAAATAAAAAATTAAATTTTTTGAAAAAATTAAAAATCTTTTAAAAAGTTATAAAAATAAACTTACCTGTCTTTAAAGTCTATAAAAAAGATATACCTGTAAAAAAAAATTCAAAAAAATACTTAATTCACTACTTACCTTCTTAAAAGCGGGTCTTACTCCTCCTTTTTACATTTCCAAAATCTTCCCTACTTACCTGCGCGTCCACAGCATGAAGTGCACAGCGTGCGCGCAGCCTGTAGCGCGCACGCGATGCACCCAGGCCCCGCCCCCTTTTCAGAAGAGCAATTGCCGGTTTTCAGCGCATGCGCAGGGCATGCAGAAAACCGGCAATTGGAGTGGGAATACGCGAGAGTACGCAGTGCGTACTCTCGCGTCCCGGGATCAATTTTCGGCCCAAAATGTTGCAAATGGGAATGGCAAAATCATACAGCATGAAAAATGGGGGCAGGGATTATTGTCTGAAATTGTTGAACTCGATGTTGAGTGCGGAAGGCTGTAAAGTGCCTAATCGAAAGATGAGGTGCTGTTCCTCGAGCTTACGTTGAGCTTCATTGGAACAGTGTAATAGGCCGAGGACAGAGAGATCAGAGTGGGAGTGAAGCGGAGAATTAAAGTGACAGGCGACCGGAAGCTCGGGGTCACCCTTACGGATTGAACGGAGGTGTTCCGCAAAGCGGTCACCCAATCTGCGTTTGGTCTCCCCAATGTAGAGGAGACTGCATCGTGAGCAGCGAATACAGTATGTTAAATTGCACCTGAAAGGGGTGTTTGGGGCCCTGGACAGTGGGAAGGGAGGAGGTAAAAGGGCATGTGTTGCATCTCCTGCACTTGCACAGGAAGGTGCCAGGTGAAGGAGAAGGGCTGTTAGGGGTGATTGAGGAGTGGACCAGGGTGTCACGGAGGGAGCGGTCCCTTCGGAATGCTGAAAGGGGAGGTGAAGGGAAGATGTGTTTGGTGGTGGGATCACGTTGGAGGTGGCGGAAATGCCGGAGGATTATCCGTTGAATGTGGAGGCTGGTGGGATGAAAGGTAAGGACAAGGGGAACCCTATCGTGGTTCCGGGAGGGAGGGGCAGGGGTGAGGGCAGAAGTGCGGGAGATAGAACGGACACGGTCAAGGGCCGTGTCAACCACAGTAGAGGGGCATCCTCGGTTGAGGAAAAAGGAAGACATGTCGGAAGCACTGGTATGGAAGGTGGCATCGTCAGAACAGACGCGGCAGAGACGGAGAAACTGGGAGAATGGAATAGAGTCCTTACAGGAAGCGGGGTGGGAGGAATTGTAGTCCAGGTAGCTGTGGGAGTCAGTGGGCTTGTAGTGGATATTTGTCGAAAGCCGATCGCCAGAAATGGAGACGGAGAAGTCAAGGAAGGGAAGGGAAGAGTCGGAGATGGACCATGTGAAGGTGAGGGAAGGGTGGAAATTGGAAGTAAAGTGAATGAACTTATCTAGTTCAGGTCGAGAGCAGGAAACGGCACCGATACAGTCATCGATGTACCGGAAAAAGGGTGAGGGAGGGGACCTGAGTAGGACTGGAACAAAGAATGTTCCACATATCCCATGAACAGGCAGGCATAGCTAGGGCCCATGCGGGTTCCCATAGCAACACCTTTGATTTGGAGGAAGTGACTGGAGTCAAAGGAGAAGTTGTTCAATGTGAGAACAAGTTCAGCCAGGCGGAGGAGGGTGGTGGTGGATGGGGACTGGTTGGGCCTCTGTTCAAGGAAGCAACGGAGCGCCCTCAGGCCGTCCTGGTGGGGGATGGAGGTGTAGAGGGATTGGACGTCCATAGTGAAAAGGAGACGATTGGGGCCAGGAAACTGGAAACTGTTAAAGTGACGGAGGACGTCGGAAGAGTCGCGAATGTAGGTGGGAAGAGACTGGACAAGGGAGAAAAAATAGAGTCGAGATAGGAAGAGATAAGTTCCGTGGGGCAAGAACAGGCTGAAGCAATGGGTCTACCAGGGCAGTCCTGTTTGTGGATCTTGGGAAGGAGGTAGAAGCGGGCTGTGCGGGGTTGGGGGACTATGAGGTTGGCGGCCATGGAGGGAATATCTCCAGAGGAGATGAGGTCAGTGACAGTCTTGGAAACAATGGCCTGATGTTTGCTAGTGGGGTCATGGTCCAGGCGGAGGTAGGAGGAGGTGTCGGAGAGTTGGCGTTCAGCTTCCGCACGGTAGAGGTCGGTTCGCCAAACAACAACAGCACCACCCTTATCAGCAGGTTTAATGATAATGTTAGGGTTGGATCGGAGAGAACGGAGTGCTGCAAGTTCAGAGGGAGGTAGGTTGGAGTGAGTGAGGGGAGCAGAGAAATTGAAACGGCCGATGTCACGTCGGCAGTTAGCAATGAAAAGATCTAGAGAGGGTAAGAGGCCAGAGGGAGGGGTCCAAGTAGAACGAGAATTTAGAAAGCGGGAGAAAGGGTCAGCTGTGCGGGGGGAAGACTCCTGGCCAAAGAAGAGGGCACGGAGACGAAGGCGACGGAAAAAGAGCTCAGCATCGTGCCGAGCTCAAAATTCATTGAGGTGGGGGCGTAAGGGGATGAAGCTCAGGCCTTTGCTGAGGACTGATCGTTCGGGGTCAGAGAGGGGAAGGTCAGAGGGGATAGTGAAAACACAGCAGGGGGTGAGATTGGGAGAAGGGGGGTCAGAGGAAAGTGACCGGGAAGAAGGTTCCGGAGGGGTGTTGCTGTCCAAGAGTTGTATTCGCTGCTCACGATGTGGTCTCCTCTACATTGGGGAGACCAAACGCAGATTGGGTGAGCGCTTTGTGGAACACCTCCGTTCAGTCCGTAAGGGGGACCCCGAGCTCCCGGTGGCCTGTCACTTTAATTCTCCGCTTCACTCCCACTCTGATCTCTCTGTCCTCGGCCTATTACACTGTTCCAATGAAGCTCAACGTAAGCTCGAGGAACAGCATCTCATCTTTCGATTAGGCACTTTACAACCTTCCGGGCTCAACATCGAGTTCAACAATTTCAGACAATAATCCCTGCCCCCATTTTTCATGCTGTATGATTTTGCCATTCCCATTTGCAACATTTTATCTTTCCTGCCTCTTACATAAACACAGTGGGCCGAAAATTGATCCCGAGACGCGAGAGTACGCACTGCGTACTCTCGCGTATTCCCACTCCAATTGCCGGTTTTCTGCATGCCCTGCGCATGCGCTGAAAACCGGCAATTGCTCTTCAGAAAAGGGGGCGGGTCCTCGGTGCATCGCGTGCGCGCTACAGGCTGCGCGCACGCTGTGCACTTCATGCTTTGGACGCGCAGGTAAGTACTGAAGATTTTGGAAATGTAAAAAGGAGGAGTAAGACCCGCTTTTAAGAAGGTAAGTAGTGAATTAAGTATTTTTTTGAATTTTTTTTTACAGGTATATCTTTTTTAGAGACTTTAAAGACAGGTAAGTTTATTTTTAAAACTTTTTAAAAGATTTTAAATTTTTTCAAAAATTTAATTTTTTATTTAAAATGGTTAATTTAATTAACTATACTTATTTTATTAATGTGATGGTTTTTTTTAAATTTAATTGAGGTTTAGCTGTTATTTTGGGGGGGTGTAAGATTCATAGATTTCACAGCCATGCTGTGAGACTTATGAATGGAAGATGGTGTGCTGCCATTGGCTCTAACTGAGTCACGTGATCCCACAGCTCGCACGAATTCACTACGCCGCTGGGATACGCAAGCACTGCCCAGCTGATCTCTAGAACATCAAGTTCGTGCGAGCTGGATCTGAAAAAGCACAAGCGAGGTGAGAGATCGCGGGAAAGCCTTACCCCCGCGGGAACAGAGCGAGATCAATTTCTGGGCCAGTATATTCTTTCAATTCCTTCCTCCCCTCCTAAAACGCCCCCCGATCTCTGCACCTGCTTAATATCTGTTACATCTCCAGCTTTTTCCAGTTCTGATGAAGGGTCCCAGACCTGAAACGTTAACTCTGTTTCTCTCTCCACGGATGCTGCCTGGCCTGCTGAGTATTTCCAGCATTTTCTGTTGTTATTTCAGATTTCCAGCATCCGCAGTATTTTGCTATTGTTTAAGCAATAGGAGACGGGCAAATCAAATACAAAGGGATCTGGATAGCTCAGGAAAGTGGGCAGATGAGTGGCAAATGGCATTTCGTGTGGACAACTGTAGGCATGAGACTAAGGAAGTGAAATAAACAGTTGGAACATCAACAAAATGGCCCCGAAATTCGGCACCTTAGCGCCGGCAGTTACGGCCGGTTTTAGGAAAAAATGGCGGCCGCCCCGCTTCCGCCCACTTCTGGCGCAGCCCCACTGATAGCCATCTTGGTGAGGGCGATAGTACAGGCAGGACGTGCGTGCGCCGGCAGTATTCAGAGTAGGCTGATCGTGATGTTAGTCAGCGTGAAACGTTGATTTGATGCACGACCAGCCATTTTGGATGACGTCGTTCAAAACAACGCCCTCTCCTAAACATGCACAGTTGGGGACCTCCCACCGCCGCTATTTAAAGGGAAACATCCAACTTGCAGATAAGTTGATTATTTTTCTTGTACTGGCTCTTGCAGAGTTTAGATCAATACTGGTTTTCTGGAAGACATTTATAACATTGGTAAAGTGTGCAGGGAGTGGTGCTAGACGTTGGGAAGGCACTAACTGCAACTGGAAGGCCTCTGACTGCACCACCTGCTCCCAGTCATGGGGGCTCTAGTTGCAGTTCCCCTTGCGCTACAGCATGACAGGGAGATGGAGCAGAGGCAGCAAAGAAGACAAGCTGCTCGCAGAGAGAGGAGGATGAGGGTTGGAGGGCTCTCATCAGGAGGCCTTACCTACCTAAGGTCTTCAGGGAGCACATTCTCCTAGCTGCACCTAAGCCAGGAACATACCGCGTGTGAGAATCTACACGCCCTCTCCCTCGGTCCCTGAGCCATCCTGAAACGTGCCACCGTATGTCAGCCAGCACACTCCACACCTTCAGTGGAAGTGGGTGCGTGGAGCCCACATATACTGCTCCATGAAATTGCATCTAATCAGCGCTTGAGTGTTAATCCTGCTGGTGTCTCTGTTTTAACATCTCCGGGCAAGTTCAAATTATGGTAATCAGCAATTAAGGCCAAAATTGCGTGCTAAAACCAGACTTTTAAACAGGCGTGTCTTATTAACACAGCTCCTGTTTTCACCCTTTCACCAAAATAACCCCCTGGGCCTCTGTGCCCATACTGTATGGCATCCTAGGTGTCAGTAAGTGGTTATGAATCATGCAGTTCGGTTGTATGACAATGATTTGAGGTGTGAAGCCCTTGGAAGATAGGAGTATGGCACGGTTTTCATTTATAATTTGCAGCTGGAATGTTTGCCCTGCTGAGGTATGGTTACGCACAAGGCACCAAGCTCATGGTCTACAGAGCAGCAGTGATACCCACCCCCCTGTATGCCTCAGAGACATGGACCATGTACAGCAGACACCTCAAAGCACTGGAGAGGTACCACCAACGCTGCCTCCGCCAGATCCTGCAAATCCATTGTCAGGATAGGCGCACCAACGTCAGTGTTCTCGCTCAGGCCAACATCCCCAACATCGAAGCTTTGACCACGCTCGATCAGCTCCGATGGACGGGCCACATCGTCCACATGCCCGATACGAGACTCCCAAAACAAGCGCTCTACTCGGAGCTCCGACACGGCAAGAGAGCCCCAGGTAGGCAGAGGGAACGCTTCAAGGACACCCTCAAAGCCTCCTTGAAAAAGTGCAGCATCCCCACCGACACCTGGAATCCCTGGCCCAAGACCGTACAAAGTGGAGGAGAAGCATCCGGGAAGGCGCCGAATACCTCGAGTCTCTTCGCTGGGAGCAAGCGGAAGCCAAGCGCAAACAGCGGAAGGAGCGCACGTCAATCCAAGCACCCCACCCACCTGCCCCTTCAATCACCGTCTGCCCCACCTGTGACAGAGACTGTAGGTCCCGCATTGGACTCATCAGTCACCTGAGAACTCATTTTTAATGTGGCAGCAAGTCATCCTCGGTTCTGAAGGACTGCCTAAGAGGGACCTGGCCTGGTGTTATGCTGCCAGGGCCTGGGAACCAGTGGCCCAGATTCCTCACAGCACCCTCCCCTCTCCCTCACCCCTCCCCTCTCCCTCACCCCTCCCCTCTCCCTCACCCCTCC